>CM042049.1:132990862-133558362 GCA_023525745.1 Arctium lappa
GTCCTAAACAGAAAGGTGTTGTTGAGTTGTTCAAAACAACAAGTTGCTGTCAGATTTGCACAACTGTAGAACTTTGATCATATATCTCTCAATACAGCTCTAAAAATGATGATTTCAGATGCGTTGGAAACCTAAGACATAGTTTTACGACTTTCATGTTTTGAGTTTTCTCAAAATCAAGCTGATTCTATGTCAAAAACTGTGTTGAACGCAAGTCATAGCTGTTGGACAGAAAGTTGCTATCTGCTGTTGGTTGTTGTCCAAATTTAAAGATCAGAACTGTGGTGTTTAAATCATGAAGATCAAAGGATTTTGTACCTCAGAAGCAACGTAGAGATGCTGTCAAATGTGCAGACGACCTCTGTTCATTTGATCAGAGGTTGTCCAGAAGATTGATGCAGAGGTAGTCAAGTGCAGAAGCAGAACCAGAGCCTGATCATAGTTCAGAGATGCTCTTATGCTAATCCAGAATTTATCAGAAAGTTGCAGCAAAAGAGCCTCTGTTGATTGTCCAGAACCTCTGCAGAAGCTGTCCAGAGATATGCTCTGCAGAGACAACAATCAGTGCAGAAGTTCAGAGGCTAGAAGTTCATATCAGATGGAGATCACAGAGCCTCTGCAGGCTATCCAGAGTTCGGACTTACAGAGAGACTTCAGAGGACGAAGACTTCAGAGGACACACCTGTCTCTGAAGTACCTATCAGAGGAACTCAGAATACATCAGAGATGGCTTCATCAGAGGCTCTGACATTCTCATCAGAGGCTCTGACGTTCTCACCAGAGCTCTGAAGACATTCTCTGAAGACAGAATTGAAGAAACAAGCTCAAAGCTGACAGAGCTGCTGTGTTCTTCCAGATTTGTGCAAATGGAATTTGATTATGTTGATTAGTCAATAATTCAACCAAGACTTACTCCAGAAGTTGATTCAAACGAGTTTGTTGCTGTCATGATTTCAGCCCATAATCAGTTTCAAAATCGCAGAAGTGCTGTCACATTTGCGCAGCTGTAGCATTTTGATCATATCTCTCTCATTATCGCTCCAAATTTCAAGATTCTGGATGCTTTGGAACCCTAAGACACAGTTGCACAACTTTGATGTTTTGCGTTTTCTCAAAATAAAGCTTCTTGTAGGTCAAAAACAGTGTTGAAGTCGAGTGATAGTTGCTGGACAGAAGGCTATTTGCTGCTGTTTGCTGTTTGTTGTTGTCATGCACAAACTTGTTGTTGTTCAGTTTATTATGTGCAGCACTAGCCGGATCCAATGACAGAGAGGCTTCTATTTTGAAGTGTATTCAGAGTTTGATCATGAATGTTCAGACATCAAGACTAATCAGAGTTTACACTTAGCCTACTTCATAGCAAAGTCGATTTTTCAGAAGTACTTGACAGCTTTGCGCACCTGTCGTATTTTGCTCAGATCTCCCTCCTCGAAGCTCCAAATTTGACGAGCCCAGATGTGTTGGATTCCTAAGAGACAGGTGAACATTTTTCATGTTTTAATATTGGTCTGAATCAGTGTGCTGATTGGTCAGAATCTGCGTCAAAGTCAGTACATAGCTGTTGGACAGAAACTGCTGTTTGAACGAGAAGCTATGTGCAGAGGTTGATAAAGACTGCGCACAGAGGCTGTTTGTGCAGAGCCTCTGTAAGGCTGACTAGAGCCTCTGTGGAAATGCAGAAGTTCTGAAATGCAGAGCTTAATCAGAGGCAGATCGTAGCGGGCAGATCACAGAGCTTCTGAAGATTGTCCAGAACCTCTGAAAATTGTACAGAGTACAGAAGTAACAGTGCAGAAGTGTCCAGAGATTGATCAAAGATGCGTAGAGGTTGTCATGCATAGAGGCATGCACAGAACCTCTGTCAATGTGCAGAATCTCGGGAAGAAAATACACATCAGAGGCAGATTGCAGAGCCTCTGAGGATGTCTAGAGCATGCAAAAGTAAAATTCAGAGATGTTCTTAAGTTGTTCATAGAACCTCTGTGGACCAAAAGCTCTGAAGAGCAGCGACCAGAAGGGAGGACCAGAGGTAGACCAGAAGTTGATACATCAGAGGTCGATGGTCCAGAGGTCGCAATGAGCCAAGTTCCTGAAGCCCGAAATTTTCGAATTTTCTGACAGCATTGCGCTGTTTCAGAAACATGTGCACAACTTTTTACTCGAAGCTCCGATTTACATGAGTCCAGTTGCGCTGAATCGCTAAAACACAGACGTACAACTTTGATGTTTTGAGTTTTCTCAAAATCCATGAGCTGATATGCCAAAATCTGTTTCAAAGTCTGCGTTAGAGTTCTGGACCAAAAGCATCGTATTTCACTTATGCTCTTTCTGCTTTCAAGAACGGTGTTCTCTCATCGGTTCTTTATGGTTTCACGCTACATATGTGACACATTGTTTGTCACTCCCTCCTCCGTTATTCAAGTTTAAGGCTCGGTGCTTAACGTTTACTCAACGAGGTTTGAAGAGTCAAATTTTCTGTTTTGACAACCATTTTGCGCAGCTGAGGAAAATCTTGCACAACTTACTCAGTTTTCATCCAAAATGGATGAATCAAAGCTTGTTGAAAAGCTATGAGGCTGGAGTTCAATGTGCATTCTTTATGTTTTCTCTCAATAAGACTCCTTGATGGTCAAAAACAGTGGTAAAGTTGAGACATGAAAGCTGGACAAATTGGGATAATTCGTCTAAGTCTTTCAAGAATATGAGCCTACATTTGAGGGGGAGCTTGTGATGCTTTGAAGACTCGAAGAATGGCACACCAAAGTTTCTAAAGAAAGCAAGGGGGAGACTACAAGATGATGCTTTCTTTATAAAACATTAGGGGGAGATTGTTAGCTTAAATTAGTCCCCAATTAATTGAATGTTTTATAAAGAAATTGTATTTGGGCTTTTTAATTAGTTGTGTGGGCTTGAGCCTTTTTATTGTAAATGGGCCCTATATAAAGGTTCCCATGGCTCATTTCTTCAAAAGATGGCTGGAGAAGACACTTTTTAACACACACAGACTAGGTGAATCAGATGAGAGTCGATTAATGTTTAGTGTGGTGTTCTTCCCTTTTCCCCTCCATTAATGAAATCAAAGCATATGAGATGAGTTTTATGATTAATTGTTTTTCATTTCTCTTTTATCTCTACATTTCTATGGAGTATCTTCTTTTGTTGCTGGCACGAGGATCAAATCCACAATAAACATACCATAGGGATCCTAGTAAAAAAATATAAAAACACAGAGACCAAATCCACAATTCACCCTACTGCAAGCTTCTAACACTCACTAATTTGATATGTGCATGGTCTTCCGTGTGTCCCTGTGATTAACGATTCAATCAAGTAAACAAATAAACACTACTATAATGCAAACCTGGTATTGATTAATCAAACGATTACAAGTGTTCTTGACAAGAAATCGATCTCTCTGTCTGCTTCTATCTCTCTCACGCAACTCTCTATTTCTCTCTTGAACGGCCACACCAAATTAACAATTAATCTCCTAACCTAATTAACACAAAACTATTCTAATTTATACTTAGGCTAATTAGACTAATGGGCTTGGCTTGGCTTGGGCCCAACAACTAATAACTTAATTTAAAAGACTAAAAATGTAAATACGAAAAACATGTAACATCCCAAATATAGATTCAACAAGATAACAACTTAAACTTAAATAATAAAGCCAAACGGCCCAAACTTACATCTAAATACAAGGTTTGCAGAAAAACAACCTAGTACACAACTGAGAGTACATTGACAAGCATTTATAATGGAGGACCTCTATTTCAGCTCCAGCTCGAATCTTCACTTTACTAATTTAACCGCTCCTCCTACTGCCACTCTTTACCTGAAAAGGGTTTTAGATTTGAAAAGAGCGAGGGTTAGACCGAAAGGTCTAGTGAGTCCCCTCTTAGTACAACTTTTAACTCATCATACAAATAGCCAAGAATTTATCATAAAAATAAACAATTTCAGCTTCAAAGAAAAACCTTTAACTTTCAGCAACTTCTTCGCTCACACTACCGCCACCCTAAGGTGACAGCGTGTCTGTGACTCACACTGCCTTTGTTGGGGACACACCTCCAACGGCATAAACGGATCACCCCCCCCCCCCCCCGATATGAGCACATGCGAGCCACACCCCCCGACTTTGAGCCTACTCGCTTAGGACCATGTATGCATACATTCCCACTTGAACAATAATAATAAAAATTATCTTTAACATTTAAATAAATCTCGCAAGTAAATACTAAAGCAACATTAGTTCAAGGCTTGCATATAATTTTCATAATTCTCATGCCATCATATAAAATCAAAGTTTAAAATAAAACCTTCACATACTTTCATTAACAGAAGGATTTAGTCAGAAAACTCACCTGATGTCCTCAGCGTAATCCTCGCTTCTACCCTTATAATTTGATCTGGAACCTATAAAAGAAAACATTGACCGATTGAACTCTCCATTCAACTATTTTATAAGAGTTTGACCTAACTCACTAACTCAACGACATCTGTTCTCGTTACGCAATTTATCCCATCCAACCTCCACTTGAAACAAAATAACTACATACTTTCTAAAAAAAATAATAAGAGATACATTGGGCCCAACCTCGTTAAATAACCTAACTAAAATAAATCCTTTAATCATAATTGGATAGTGGGCTTCGGCCCAAACAACTAGAACCGGGGACCAGACCTACAAGTCGCCCGTCGTGAATAAAATCACCGGGGCTTCCCCCCCCCCCTCGCGCTGACCTGAACTACTCCAGGCGCCGACCGCTACCGCCACAGGCGCCGACCGGTGCCGCCACAGGCGTCGATTGATACCTCTCTTGTGTCGACCGAGGCGCCGACCGGTGTTCTGCAAACGACCGATACTTCAATGTTCGACCGAACCCAACTCTGACCGGTGTCAACGACCGGTATCCTCGTTGACCGGGGTCTTCGACCGGGGTCGTCGACCGGGATCTCTGACTTGAAGGACGCCTGGGGCGATTCTGAGATTTCGAATAACCCAAGAAAAACATGAACGCAGACTTTAAGCTTGCTACGAATTAGGTTCTAATCTTAATAAATTGGTTCTTTTCAATTTTCATTAAACTTCTCATTCAATTACCCATTACTATTTAGATAGAATGACACAGTAAACAAACTTCCTCTCAACCAGATTACTTTTCTTTCAGGTTTTAACTTCCACTTAACTAAACATTGATTAAGAAGCTTAAATGGGAGATGATAGATCCAGAAACCTTACCTTGTGAGAAATTTTGCTCGAACTCCACTGATTCCTTCACCCCCAATTCGACCGGCTTTCTTCCCCCCCCCTCTCTCTCTCTCTCTCTCTCTCTCTCTCTCTCTCTCTCTCTCTCTCTCTCTCTCTCTCTCTCTCTCTCTCTCTCGGCCGCAAGTGAAACAAGAAACCCAAAAACCCTATTCCAAACCTTTAAGATAAATATTTACACTTAACCCCCCTTCCTTAGAAAACTTTTAAAAATTTCCACCCAACTTTTACTTATTTACTTTGAACTGGTTATTACAAAACAAATTTTGACTATTATTACAAAGAACCCTAGACTATTTATTGAGACGACTTTTCCAGCTTTTGACTTCAGATTTCCATCTTCAGATAATTATGATCTTGAATCCAATAAAACTGTGATTTAACATCTTCCTTTTATGCAAACATTTCCATATATCACTATTAATTAATATATTATATTATTATACTTTTGTTTTAATTTTATTATTAAATATGTAATTGGTTGTTTTTTCTAAATGTCATTAAAATATATATAAGATAATCATTGAATTCTAACAAAATATTTAATTTTTTATATTAAAAATATTATATTATTCAGACTAAAGTAAACAAATTTATAAAAAACATTATCACTTTCTCAAAACCATCCAAAATCATATTATAAATCGACAAAAAAAATAACCATCCAAAATCATATTGTAAATCGACAAAAAAAATAAAATGAAACATTAAAATCGTGATGTATCTCGCTGCATTGCGTAGGTACGCTTCTATTATTATAAAACACGAATAAAAAAACTCTTAAATAAAAATTATTAGGCACAAGGTACCATCATTTAATGCAAGATTTTAAAAATCTCTTAATTTACAAGTATCAAAGCACAAGATACATATTACTACTGCAGGCTTATAACACCCACCAATTTGGTATGTGTGGGGTCTTCCTTTTATGCAGACATTTTCATGTATCACTATTAATTAATATATTATATTACTATGATTTTGTTTTAATTATATCATTAAATATGTAATTGGTTATTTTTTCTAGATGTCATTAAAATATATAAGATAATCATTGAATTCTAACAAAATAGTTAATTTTTTTATATAAAAAACATTATATTATTAAGCCTAAATTAAACAAATTTATTAAAAAAAAAACATTATCACTTTTTCAAAACCATCCAAAATCGTACTGTAAATCGACCAAAAAATAAAATAAAACATTAAAATCGTAATGTATCTCGCTGTATTGCGTAAGTACGCTTCTAATAAATAAAAAACTAATAAAATATTATCTCACACAAAGTTGAAGATAGGAAACGGAGTTATTGTAGAATAACCTAAAATTATAATTTTTTTTATAAAAACCGTCTCAATAGTCGTTCCAAACCACTTCAATTTGTATTTATGATTCTAATTTCTGGATTGAGGAATATTTTATCATTTTTGTTTTAATGTAGTATTAATTTATTTAGTTATTGTAATTTTCTTTATAAATTCAAATATCTATTTCATATATATAAATATTTTAGTGTTAATTTTATAGTTAAAAAATGGATAAACACGACTCCTTTAAAAGACTGAAGAGCTTTATGTTTGTATGATCGAAATTTATTAAATAAAAAAGTTCATACAATATGATTGTGCATGACGAAAAAATAATATGAGAATTTATGAAATCATAGTAAATACCGGTGGCTTCGTCGGTTGAAGAAGATTAAGCGAGTAGTTTGGGGGAGAGCTGATGGAGCAGAGAGAGATTGGATTTTTTTTTTGATAAAGTCTTTCAAAGTTCAAAGAGGAGGGGTAGCTTATATCTTTTAAACGGCTGAGTGTATACAAGTGAGATAGATGGTTGTGCAGATAAGCCCAGATTTTTATGAATAAACCTCAACCGAACAACCTCTTATAGCTGAGCGAATTATAAGGCTCATTAAACCACACACGAAGAGCCCTAAATTCTGTCCATAGCATCCGTCAATAAATTTAGAGTACATTAAGTTCTTAGTCCTTGTGGGATGTTGAAAATTTCAATTTCCGTTCTTATGGTTTTGAAATTATAATTTTCGTCTCTCTGATTTGTAATTCATTATCTTTTTCGTTCTTATGATTTAAATTTTATTGCTATTTCATCCATGTGATTTAAAATTCATTTCTATTTTATTACTTCATACTTAAAAGCAGTTTTTTGGCCTCATTGACGAAAATAGAAATGAATTGTAAACTATAAAGACGAAAATCAAAATTTCGAAACCACGGGAATGGAATCCACAATTTTTAACAAACCATAAGGACTCATAAACTTATTATGCTATTTCTTTTTTCGTTCATGTACGAATTTCAATTATCGACCAACATATCTTTACATAAAAGGTATTGATTCTCTTGATGATATAGAGGTGGTCCTGCGTGCTCGTCAATGACAATAAAAGCTAAGTTGGGTGCTAGGTTAAGAAGTAAACACCTAAATTTGACATTTCTGGATCGATATATAGGGTCATAAATCTAACATATAAGTGGTTGATTTGGTATAACTGTTTGATCATCGTTTTCACATATTAAAATGAATTGCAGACTCGACTAATAAGATGAACTTGCGTCTTTAATAGGTTACAAGTTCAAGTTTTCCAAAACCGTCGGTGATTTTTCTGGTAGTTGTATATATTTGTGTATATTTACATAATTTGTAAAATGAAAAGTAATATATTAAACTATCAAAATCATCCATGTGAATATATGAAAGTGGTAGAACCGTGGGTGGGGGACTGGTTGATGAAAATGCAAACCAAACATGTGAATATAAACTGAAATTAAATGATAGAAGCCAAACAATGAGATATATAATTGACCAATCAATCCAATGCAATAAATGCCAAGACTATTGTAGCCACATTATATAATTTTGTAAAAAGTCACAAATAATCAATAAATTCACATCCATCAATTTTTCGAGGATATATTATGATATCGGATACATATATAGATTTGGATCACGTAGTCTGTTTTTGTGAGACCATATTTTTATATTTGAAACTTTACAACAAAATATTGTGAAGGTAATCTTTATGATATTTTTTGCTGTGAAGGTTCAATTTTTTTTTTTTACTTTCATAGTGTTTTGCTGTGAAATTTCAAATATAAAAATGTAATCTCATGAGTCTCATGAAAATAAGTTGGTCTCACATAAATCTAACCCTATAATTATTAAAAAGGCCATGAAAGATATTCTATTGAAGTGTCAAATTGATGAAATCGTTCTTGTTGGTGGTAGTACAAGGATTCCAGAAATATAGTGTTTTTTGTTTATGTTTTTTTATTGTTGTTGGTTGTATAAGGTCTTGATGCAAGTGTGCTATATCGCTATAATTATTTTGATGATTATAAATAAATCGTATTATATTGTTTATCTAACATTTTACTTGATGTGTGTATATATATACTTTACGGAATACACGTTGTCGTCTCCGGAATCGTGTCAACCTCAAATTAATGATCAAATCCGAGAAGACACAACGTAACGAGAATATCCAAGCGACATGTGGGAATACGATTGTTTCGTGCTTGGTATTCCAACTCCGATCGATTTACCGATTATTTTTATAAAAGTTGAGAGTGATTTTTTATAAAATGTTTTTCAAAAAAATCATGTTTTTATAAAATGATAAGTTTGTAAGAATAATCTTTTTAATCTTTTGATTTAAACCAAATTTATTTTAGTTGGTTTTAATTGGTGTTTTATAAACTTTTACAAAATGACAAAACTTTTATACTTGTAGGATACAAGTATTTATATATTCTTCGCTTTATGTATTTACAAATCTTAGATTTTGAATTTTATTTTATAAAATATTTTTTATAAAATCTCTTGAAAGACTTTTTACTTGGAGTGTAAATCTTGCAATATTAATTGTATATCTAGACTTTGAGTACCTATCATATATAGACTTTTGAGTAGATCTGGCAAAAACTGACACGACACGCTAACCCGACACGAACTCGACACGAAATAAACGAGTTTGGGTAATACATTTCAACCCGTTTAAGTAAACGGGTTGACACGACACGAGACGAAAATTAAACGGGTAAGGGCAGAGTCAAAACTTTCAACTCAAAAATGATCCGAATAACCCGTTTATATATATATATATATATATATATATATATATATATATATATATATATAAGTTTTCTTTTTAATGCTTTGGATTTTTAGTGTTTTAGATGTGGTTATAATTTATAAGTTTGAACTATAAATTTTGGATTTCTTATACTTTCATTTGAATTTTGTATTTGTATTTTTTGTGAATTTTTTATTTTTTATTTTTAGTTTTATAAATGTTAAACGGGTTTGGCGGGTCGGGTTAGGGTTGAGATTTTCTGACCCGTTTATTAAACGGGTCGGGTTAGTGTTAGACACTTTCAACCCGTTTAACTTTGAACCCGACACGAAACTGACACGACACGACACATTTGCCATGTCTACTTTTGAGTATCTATCATATCTAGACTTTTGAGTGCCTATACCCTAAACCAATTCAAATTCAAAATTTTGAAATGTCATCCAACAATGGTTTTAAAATTTATTTTATATTTTTAATATATACACTTTCAAATGTATATATATCTCTCATGTGTCTTCACAAGAAAACACATCAAAGCGTTAAAAACTCTCATTTTCTCAAACACTTCACTCTCAACTTTCTAATACTTCATATTTTCCTTGCTTTCAAGATCAAAAAAAGTTTATGATACCAAACATAAAACGCAAGTATCCTCCACACTCTAGTAAGTGTGTGAGATAGATCCAACTAGCATCCATATTGTGGTGTGGAATAATAGCTAGAACTTGAGTTTATTTTCAAGTATTCAAATCTTGTGTAATCAAGTCAGGGACGGATCCAGAAAATTTTTCATACGGTGGCACCATATAACATAGACAAAAAATAATTACAAAAAACATGGTTTTTATCGACGTGTTTTCATCTTTTCACCGACGTTCAATATTATCCGATGTGTTTTTAGCCTAATTCCACAATTTCGAGGGATTTTTAAAGTTGTTTGCTTGATTTCGAGGGATTTTTAAGTTTTTTTTATCGATTTCAAGAGATTTTTTCGGTTTTTTTGATTGATTTTGAGAGTTTCTTTTGGTTTTTTGGTTGATTATGAGGTATGATTGCACCTTCTTGAAGTTTTCAAAATAATACGGTAACACCTTTTAAAACGATACGGTTGCACCTTATACGAACCTAAAAATTTTACCCTTCGTCGGATAAATAATACGGTGGCACGTGCCACCGTAGCCACCATACTAAATCCGTCCATGAATCAAGTGTTCATACGGTGTGTTTCTACCTTAAAAGAACAATATAGTGGATCGTCTCGTTGAGTTCACTCAACAAAGAGGACTAGCCCGGTTTTGGGTGAACCTCTCTAAATTTGTTTGTATCTCTTTTCCCTATCTCTTTATTTTTGTTTGTTTGATTGTTGTATTAAACCTTAACAAAAAGAATTCATCTTGTGTATTGCTATATATTTTCTTAAAAATATTTTAAGAACGATTTTTAGACGTAAAACAACATTTCCCCCTCCTAACATAAGGTTTTTTGTTTTTGTTTGATTTTGAGTATGGTTTTTGTGTTGATTTTTGTTCACAACAGCCTTGGGGAAGAGATAAGACAGAAAGGGGGAGTTTCTTGAGTTTTAGAGGTTAGCAAAACAGGTCCTTTAAACAATTAAAAATATCACAACACAACGAAAAAATAAAATTCTATAAGTTGATGGAGATTTTAAACGACTGTTATCACAAGGAACTTGATTTGTAACAAAATTGAAACCACAATGATGTCTCTGTAATTATTTCATTTAGGGTGCGTTTGGTAGGCGGAACAGAACAGAACAGAACAAGGGTTGGTGTCCCATGTTTGGCATGACTTAAAATGGAACAAACAAGGACTAACTGGAACAAATATGGAACACGCGTGTTCCACCCTAACCCCTAGAACAAGATGGAACAGAGTATATTTTGACCAATATACCCTTTTCTAGCCTAATGATACGCTCTCTTCTCACTGGAAATCGCCTCTATCAGCGCCTCCATCTGAAATCGTCTCCATCAACGCCTCCATCAACCATCGCCTCCATCGACTTCGAGTACCTCCTTCTGAGAATCGATAGGTAACATTCTTCTTGTTTTTCGATTTACTTCCATCTGAAAATCGAGTACCTACATCTGAAAATCGAGTACCTACATCTGAAATCGATTTTGTTTCTAATGTTTCTGAAAATCGAGAACCTCCAACTGATTTCTGCAAAATCAGATTTTGTTTCTGAAAATCGAATTTGTTTCTAGTGTTTCTGAAAATCGATTTTGTTTCTAGTCTTTCTAATTTCTTTCTTACTTTTGCAAAATCCAACAGATTTGCAAAATCGATTTTACTCTTCTGAAATCGAACAGATTTGCAAAATCCAACAGATTTGATTACTCCTCTGAAATCGATTTTAGGGACTTTTTTTTTAAATCGATTTTAGGGGGAAAAACTGAAATCGATGGTTACAATTGATTTGGTAGCCATGGATGGTTACAGTTAACTCTTTCTTTCTGATTTGAGACCATAAATTTTTTTCTTTCTGATTTTGAGACCATAAAACTTTGTAGCCATGGATGATATATGATTGCTTTTTTTTTTCTTTTTTGGTAGCCATGGATGATATATGATTGTTGTTTCTTTTTTCTTTTTTGGTAGCCATGGATGATATATGATTGTTGTTTCTTTTTTCTTTTTTGGTAGCCATGGATGATATATGATTGTTGTTTTTTGTTTTGTTTTTTTTGTAGCCATGGACGATAACCATCTAATTATAGTTGTTAAGGTGTTGAGGGCTTACGTCCATTTGCTCATAGTTTTGTCTAATGTTGCAAATTGGTTGATAGAATATGAACAAACACATCATGAGAGGAGAAATTTAAGGCAAAGAACCTTCACTAGATTTCAAACTAGATCGAGAGAAATCCAACGTATCACATGTGAAAGCGACATTGTTTGCATAAACGAGTTAAGAATGGATAGGAATGCATTTGCCATTTTGTGTGAATTGTTAAAAACTTGTGGTGGTCTATTAGAAGATGGTGATGTGACAATTGAGGAGCAAGTTGCTATATTTGTAAACATATTAGCACATCACACCAAAAATAGATGTCTTCAAGTTAGATTTTATAGGTCGGGTGAAACAATAAGTAGGTATGTCCATCGAGTCTTAAGTGCTTTATTGCGGTTGCAAGACATCTTGTTTACCAAACCAACCCCGGTAGAAGATGAATGTACATACAGAAGATGGAAATGGTTTAAGGTACTCATTGTTAACCACTCTTATTCTTCGTTGTATAACACATTTACCATTTTAGTTAAAACCAAGTTATTTTGTTTATAGGGTTGTCTAGGAGCAATAGACGGGACATACATTGAAGTGACCGTACCCGAGTCTGATAAACCAAGATATCGAACAAGAAAGGGACATATTGCGATTAATGTATGGTTTTATTATTATTGTTGGTTTTTTAAATGTTATCGTAATGTATTGTTTTATTATTAAAAAGATGGTGGATAGACGATATTGGAGTATTGTAGAAGAGGATGTGTTGATTAGCATCCTACAAGAAATTGTAGCTGCCGGTGGTAGGAGTGATAATGGAAGTTTCCGTACCGGCACACATTAACAAATTGTCTTAAAAATGCGCGAAAAAATTCCGGACCTCAATATAACATCAAAACATGTTCAAAACAAGATGAAACGGCTCAAAGACAAATATTCCGCTGCTTATTACATGTTAAATACAAGCGGGTTTGGTTGGGATGATGCTCGTCAATGCGTAACGGTAGATGCGCAAGTGTTAGAGGACTACTTAAAGTTAATGTTTATATTGTTTATGTAATTAGTTGGTATTTACTTTCATATTGATGGTGGTTAACATATATATATATTCATGCATTTTTTTTGGTAGAAAATCCAAGCAAAAACTATATTGCCAACAAACCGTTTCCCTAATATGAGCGACTGAAGGCAGTATTTGGAAAAGATCGAGCAACGAGATCATTGGCGGAATCTGCCGCGGATGCAATAGAGCACATCAATCTTGAAAGTGAAGTCGGTGCCGAGACCGAAGAGTTGAACGTGCCTTTGCCTAATCCGTCTAATGTCGCTTCTGCATCATCCATTCCACAAGACGGAGAAGCATCATCAAAAAAAAAAAGAAAGAGAAAAGTGAATGTCGCTGAAGATGTTATTAAGACGATTGAAAAAGGGTTGAACTCGGTATCGGAGGAAATGAGTAAGTTGGTGTCAGTTGTTGGCAAGGTTCAAAATGGCGTGAGGCGTGGCGTGGCGGCGAGGTCAAGCCTTAAGCCTTATAAGCCACGGCGAGGACGCGGCGTTTTTCAAGGCGGCAAATTTGTATGTCATATTCAAAATTATATATATACGTATATGTTTTATATATATTATTTCAATCAAATAATGATATTAAAGAATGTACATTCATATTAGAAGAAGATAAATCATATAAATTACTAGTATAAAAATAGTTTTTGATTGAATATTTAAAATAAAACTTAGAAAAATAATTTTACAACTTTGTTTTAATCATGAGTCCATAACGTTTATGACTTCGTGAAACTATGAGTGATGTGATTAGATAAATCTATAAAAATGTTAAATCTAAAGTTAAAAATGTAAAAACACAAAGATAAAAAAATCAAAAATTAAAAAAAAATTGAAAAAAAAATCACGTCTTAGAAAAAACGCGCGCCGCGGCGCGCCTTAAGGCGCCATAGCGTGAGCCACGCCTTACAAAAACGTTATGGGCCATTTCGTAACGGCGGAGACGCGTCTTGCGCCATATCGCGCCATGGCGCGCCTTTTTGAACACTGGTTGTTGGTACTCCGGGTTTGCAAAGTATGCCCGATGAGTTAAGCGAAATAGGTTTTGATAGCGACCAATGTATTGCTATTAGTATGTATTTTGCAGATAACCCGGTTCAACTTCGTCTTTGGAATGGCATGAATGCCACTTTCAAACCATCATTTGTGAAGACGGTACTCAAGAAGTTAGGCATGTGATGTAGTTGGTGAACATTGAACTTTTGTGTTTGGGTATTTTTGCTACACAATGGTAGACATTCAACTTTTGTGTTTAGGTATTTTGTTACACAATTGTAAACATTCAACTTTTGTGTTTAAGTCTTTTGTTAGACAATGGAAACATTTAAACGTTTGTGTTTAAGATGTGTATGTTGGTAAAAATTGTTTAGGTTGTTTGATTTATAAATTTGATTGGTTTTATCAATATTTATGTTTGATGTTTTTGTATTTTTAAATATTATTTGTTAATTTTCATTTAGATTATTATTTGGTAAAAAAAACACTAAACTGCTCACTGGGGGTAAATTGGTCATTTAATCAGTCCTGTTCTGTCCTGTCCAATTTACTTATTTCTTACCAAACACTGAACAACTGTCATGTCATGTCCTGTTTTGTCCTGTTCTGTCATGTTTTGTCCTGTCTGTCCTGTCCTAATACCAAACGCACCCTTAGGGTGCGTTTGGCATGCAGAACAGAGTGGAACAGGACAGAACATAACAGGTTTGTCTCGTGTTTGGCGTGACCATATGTGGGACACGCTAGAACTAAGTGGAACAAGCATGGGACACACTTGTCCCACTCCAACCCCCTGGAACTAAGTAAAACAACAATACTTTGACTAATATACCCTTTGTTAAAAACATAAAACATGTCTTCTCATCATACACGCCTCCAAGCTAGGGGTGTGTAAAACCCGAATAGTCCGAAATCCGAATCCGAACCGAAGATAAGGTGTTTTTGCAAAACTGGAATACCCCGAAATCCGATAATCCGAAACCCGACATTTGGGAGGATATCCGGGTTCAGATTGGGTTTTATCGTTGGCCACCCAACCCGTTAGAAAACCCGAAATAACATAAATCTATATTTTAAATAATATATATATATATATATATATATATTTATCTAATTATTTTTTAAAAATTGTAATATATAGTCTGTTGAAATATTTTATAAATTTTAAACTTGCTATCGATTTCATCAATCTTTCAATCGATTGTATTCATCCTAAAAAACAATTGAATTTATATATAACTTTTGCATTATATAATACCCAAACCCGACCGACATCAATCCGAAACCCGACCAACCCAAACCCTAAACAACCTAAAATCCGAAACTTAAAATTTGGGTTTTGATTTCCATATCCAAAATACAATCGTGATAAATTAGTTTTATGTTTTTGATAATCCATTGCACTATGTATTAATGATATCAATTAGTTTTATGTGATGTAATCTATGATTTTTCATCTGAAGTAAATTCGTCATTTAACCGGTCTAGTCCTGTTCTGTCCAGTTCTGTCATGTCTTGCCAAATGCTGGACAATTGTCCTGTTCTATTCCGTCATGTCCTGTTCCATCTTATCCTGTCCTATCCTGTCTGCGTACCAAACGCACTCTTAAGAAACCCAATCCATAACTTTCACCAAACCGTAGGGACTAAATATGTAATTTACTCAATAAGTTTGCCGACATGATGGCGTGTACATTGACGTCAGCAGGCACCATTTGCTTTCTTCTTGCGGATAATCACGGAGCACCACCCATGGCATTTAATCATTTATCCTCGTCCGTACATAAAAAGTAATTACAATATAGTAATAAATAAATTCATTTGTGACATGTGAGCAAAATATTTTCTTACAAGAAAGAAACATAAAATATGTATGTCTTTAATTGTTCAAAAAGTAATTTTAAATAATATTGGCAATATATAATACTCCCTCCGTCCCAAAATAAGTGTACACAATTGACTTGGCACACAGTTTTAGACATACATAACTATTACCCCTTTTTGGTATCAAATGACATCTTTACCCTTATTTAATGTTTCTTTTTCTTCACAACTCTTATGTATTTGTGCATTAATTAAGAGTAAATGTGAGAATTTAGCTATCTACTTTTTGAAAGTGAACACTTATTTTGGGACAAACATAAATAGAAATGTAGACATTTATTTTGGGACGGAGGGAGTATTTTAAAGAGTAAATTACGTTTTTAGTCCCTATGGTTTGTTGAAAATTTCTACTTTCGTTCTTATGTTTTTGAAATTACAATTTTCATCATATGGTTTATAATCTTTACCTCTTTCGTTCTTATGATTTAAATTTTATTGTTTTTTTATCCCTATGGTTTACAATTTATTTCCATTTTAGTCCTTCATACTTAAAACTAGTGTCTTGGTCTCAGGGACGAAAATAGAAATGAACTGCAAACCATAGGGACGAAAACCGAAATTTAAAACCACAGGGACGAAATAAGAAATTTTTAACAAACCACAGGGATGAAAAACGTAATTTACTCTATTTTAAATTTATAAGTTATTAGTGTTGTATATTATACTCTCTAAAATTTATGCAACTAATGGGCTGTTTGACAGTTGCTGAATAATTTGATACAGAATGGTTAAGTGGTCAGAATGGTTAAAATGCTCATACGATATAGTGCAAAATGAAATATAGTTATTTGCTAGTTGTTTAAAATGAAATTAGACCACTGAATGGTTAAAGGAGGGCAAAGATACTAAATCATTCAGAGGGCAAACTTTTTTTTTTGCCAAATAAGAGCGATTCAGAAGTTGTCTATTAATGGAACCATTAAGGGTGCGTTTGGTATGTAGATTGGATGAGATGAGACGGGACAAAAAAATAGTCCCATGTTTAGTATGCCATGGGACAAAAATCAGATGGGACAACATGGGACAAAAACTTAATTTCACGTGACAAAACTTGAGTTTTTTTTGTTCCACCAAAATAGGTGGAACAACATGGGACTAAATTAGAAAATTACTATACTACCCTTTTTACACCATCTATCTAATCCCTAAACCTAATTTTACCAAATCACGTCACCTACATTTGGTAGCAAAGATTTCGTCGCCTCCATCCTGAGTCCAAATCGATCCAACCTTCTCCATGATTCTTCATTGTCTCGTCTCTATTCTTCATCGTTTCGTCTTCATCTTCATCATGGTGAGAAGTTTTCTCGAGTTTTCATGGGGAATAGGATCGATTTCTTAGTTCCATGGGTTCTCGATCTCCATGGTTTTCGAGTAATATGGTCCTCTTGATTTCCATGGCTTCATAGTTACTATGTTGGAAAATGTTAGTAAAAATATGGTTTTTTACTAACTTTGGACACATTTAAATACATGTATATGTATTATATATTTAACTCTTAGTGGTTTGTGTTCTCCTATATGAGAGTTTCGAAACGATATATTATGTGTCTAAAATGGAATATGTGTGAATGAGATATCGATGCTCAAAGTTGAGTGTTTGAGATGAAATTGGCAAAAATCAGGTGGGTGTGGGAATGTGTCTCACATAGGAAGAAGGAGTAAACATTGAATGGTTTATAACCATGAATGTGGGAGGGGCTTACAAGCTTCTTTGATTGGTTTTACTCCCACTCCTACCCGCTAATTAATAATCAAGTGGTTGTGGGAATGTGTCCCACTTTGGCTGTTGTACCCTGGGAACAGACGATGAATATGTTTAAGGGAATCGTGTAACACGAGCCTCAGCCTCTGTTTTATATCCTCTTATATTTCCTTTATCAGTTTCTTAAATCATGAGTTGATTTCTTAATCGATTGCTTAAAAATCTTTAGTTGATTATTTTCCAAGTTCTTAATCATTCGTTGATTAATTTTGTTTATTATATGTATTATTAAAATACATCGAAAAACCAACATATTGTTGAATGGTTTGGTATGCATTTTGATTCAAGTTACTTGAACGAAGAAGAACATGGAACGAAGAAGAACTTGAACAAGTTTCTATCGATTAAAGAAGAACATGGAATGAAGAAGAACCTGGAAAAAGAAGAATAATGTAACACCCTCAAATCTGGAAATAGCAACTTATTTAAAACTTTCTAAATACACCGATAAAGGAATTATCTACAACCACAAATTAAGATTTAACCTCAATACAAACATTCATTCTATACAAAAGCCTATGATAAGAACGGGTGATACTAAAACCCCATAATAATCACTATCTCCAAAATTGCTGAAGACTTCACCAACTACTCACATTCGCACAAAGCTAAGGCTCAACTCTTCATGGCTGCTAGAAACAACCCCAACTGGAACCTGATGCACATGCTCACAAATAAAAAGGTTAGGCTTAATGCCTAGTGAACTCAAGAGTTTTCAACATATATGAAATAATAGTTTAAAAGAAAGAATGCGGTTAAAAGTTATAGTCCTTCAATATGATACGTTTTACATGTGAAAACGACTCATTTCCAACAATATGCATTTTAGGTAAAGAACACCAATTAAAACGTTTTCCAAACCAACTACTTCAAAGATAATGATACCAACATAAGCCGCCCATTCATAAATTAGTTTTTAACTAAAAACTCACTCAAAGCGTAAGCATAAATTGAACTCTCCATTTATGAAGATACGGTTAAACCTTATATCCCAAAACACCCCAAAACACGGGTGGGGAATAATACTCAACCCATAAATCAAGGGTAAAACCCAATTATACAAAACGTCACCGAAAACTTGGATAATAAAACTCAATACCCAAAAACAACACCTTTCGGTGACGGGGGATTCTTGATTCCATAAAATGTGACGATCCACAAAGTAAGCCCATTTTATGTTGTTATGACTAGTCATATAAACAAAAGTACACGCAAGGGATGTAAGGCTCAGTAGCTTTAAACGTACACCCACAGAAACTCGAGTTCAACCCCGTCGGGTTCCTATGTGGAGCCCCTCATCCAATATCGTAATACTTGAGCACGAAGGACTTACACCCACATCCGGTACCTTAACGTGCAGCACGAAGGACTTACATCTCAATTCGATACCTTAACGTGCCTCGACGTGGAAAACTAATCGTCCCAACGCCGGAACAATAATAAACCAAATACGGGTCATGACTCCCAAATGCATCAAATAAGCCAAATAATGCGTATAAGGCCCAACAAGGCTCGAAGTCGAGCTACCAAAACTGGACTATTGTCCAAAAACCCCATCAAAATAACAATGCCAAGCCGCAAACTTAGCAACCCATTGACTCATTGATAAAGGAAATAAAAACACGATAAAACACACTCACCCAACGGATATGCAAACACCACGACCAAAAGTAAGATTAGTTCAAAACTCAACATTAGTTGAGGCACCCATTTTCCCAAATGAACTTATACTCTTATATTTTCCAAAATACCTCATAACACAAATGACATGCATTTTTCCAAACTTGACTGCTGATAGGAATGAAGATCATGAAATGAGACTATAAACACTTTCTCAAGTACCTCACATAAAAGTGCAAGTGATACTTTATAAAACACTCCATTTCATGATGATGCATAAAACCCGACAAACATTTAAAAGTGTATTTCTTTGACCAAAGATCCATTCATGTAATAAGACTTCAAAACACATTCAATTGTGACACATATATCAAACGCCCAAAAATCTCCAATGTGGGTGTTATACAAGGTTTGTAAAGTTAGATAATTCAAATAATCAAAGATTAGCAAATAACCCAACATTTGATAATTTCATGTAAAACACATAAAACACTTTAAAATAGACATTTTGGAATGTACAACGTTTTCACAAATCAACTTGAACTCACCTTGCTAGATTTAAGCTAAATCTAGATTTCCCCCAACTAGAGCTCCTTTGAAGAACAATTGGATTCTCAAGTCAAACTTCCGATACCTAAATCCACAAGGTTCCAACCATAAATATACATATTCCACTATAGATAATTATAATCAACCACAAAGAATCATTTCCCAACCTTATACATGAATACCTCAACTGATACCGAAACCCTAACTTCCGTAAATAAAGAGGATAGAAGATTACCTTAACCCAAGATTAAATCCACCAATCAAAACACCTCTAGTTCACCAAAATGGTTACAAACCTCCAATCTATGAAAGGGAGAACAAAGGGTGGATGAAACCCTAGAAAACTTTGGTGAAGAAGATGAATAGTGAGAGATGAGAAGCTTATCACCACAAAATACTCTAGTATACTCCAATAGACTTCCAATCTCTTGCTATATCCTTGAAGAGCTCTTAAAAATGAAACCGTAGCAACTTGAATCACCAAAATCGGAGTTGTGGAGCAAAAGTTATGAAGAAATGAAGTTTTGGGTGAAAATGAGGATTCAAGTCCAAAATCAAATATCTTATTTTTCCTTTATATATCGGTTTCTGTATTAATTTGAATTGATACCTCTCGAAACTCGAGGTGTTACAAATAAGAACTTGAAAGAAAGAAGAAGAAGAATCTGGAGAAAGAAGAAGAAGAACATGAAAGTAATAAATATACTTAAATAATTTCTTGTATAAATATGTTTAAATAATTTATTAATGGGTTATAAATATGTTTTGTTTTGAGTTCATCAATTTCTTGCTTTATTTTTTTTAAATGTGTTATAAATATGTTTAAATATTTTTCTGTTAATAATAATATAAATTTTAAAATTATGATATAGTAAAAAACATTACAACTCAAACAAGGGTAATCTGATCATTTTAACAATTTTGTCCCGTCTTGTCTAATTTACCAAACGCAAAATAGTCAATCAGTCCAATATTGTTCTAGTCGTGTAGAACAGACAATTAGTCCAATCATGTCCAGTCCAGTCCTATCATGTCCCGTCCCATCCAGTCTACATACCAAACACTACCTAAGAGGTAAACAAACAACCCCTGATTAATAATCAATAATAAACACATTTAAATATAAAATAATTAGTACTTATTAATATGACATAATATTTCACTATTATCATTAAACTTTAAATAAATTCCTTTTTTATGAGAATAACATCATTTTTATTTTTAAATTTTAAAGATCTAAATTAGAATAAAACTTTGAATTAAATAAATTATGTTCAACTATTTATAAATGTTATTATGTTAAATCATAAATTTCAGATTTCTTTGATAAGAAATTCTTAGTGTCAAAGTTATAAAAAATATACTTGAAACAATTTTTTAAAATATTATATTTAAATAAATATAATATCATCTTCAATCATCAAACATACAATTTTACATATAATATTAATAATTAGTAAAAACATATCCACACATTATTATAAAACATTTGATAACAACCTAAGTTTAGAATTATATTATTATTATAAAACTTAAGTTTACAATATCCATGATAATTATATTTCACTTTTACTACATTTTTTATAGAATATAATTATCCTTGATATTGTTACTATTATCATGAATATTTTATTATCAATATCACAAAATAATATTTAGGCTATGTTTCGCAAAAAAAAAAAAAAAAAAGGTTATAAACTAGTTTTTTTTAGTACATATTTGGATAATCATAAGTTAGCTTATTGAAAATCTACTCATAATAGCATTTTGAAAAACTAACTTATCAGCTACCAGTTAACTTATAAGCTAGTTTGCCAAAACTACCTTATTTATATTATAATTTAACAATTAAAACGATGATACTTCTATTTTAACAAACTGTCACAAGTCAAAGATATTCATAAAACCAACCATTTTCAATTTCCTGTTTAGAATAAAAATCAAATTTGCATTCCATAGGTGAATTTAGGAAGTGGTTGGTTGTCAAATGTAAATAAACAGTTGAAAAAAAAACAAAAACAAAAGTGTATTAATGAATAAAAGTAAATTCCTTTCAAAAAAAAAAAAAAAAGTAGAAGTAAATTGTATCCACACATAGAAAGCTCCCCAATAATTCACACCCATCTACCTCTCCTGCTATTAAACCGCATTCTTCACATCAAAACCAACCATCTTTCAATTTCTCCACACCCACAATCACCATACAACCACCATGGTCAAAGCAATCGTAGTTCATCAGCACGGTGGCCCTGAGGTACGTGCATCTTAAGTTCATCATTCCTGTAATATTTCAAACCCCAAACTAATTAATCTGATAATTTGTTGCAGGTCTTGAAATGGGAAGATGTTGAAATCGGAGAACCAAAAGAAGGAGAGATCAGGTTGAAACATAAGGCAATTGGTCTCAATTTCTTAGACGTTTATATGCGTAAGGCTCTTTACGAGACCTCTCCACCATTGCCCTATACTCCTGGTTTGGAAGGAGCCGGAGTTGTAACAGCCGTCGGTCCCGGAGTAACCACCTGCAAAGTCGGAGATCTCGTGGCTTACGGGACGTTGCCGGTGGGATCTTATAACGAAGAGCGAATACTTCCGGCAGATCGAGCAGTACCGATTCCTGCCGGTGTCGATCCCGTTGAAGCGGCTTGCGTCATCTTTAAGGGATTAACTGCACAAGTCTTGGTCCGTAGCAGCTTTAAGGTGATTGATATATACAAATCTTGATTAATTAACGATTCCTCAATTTAATATTCACATGTGAATATGGTTTTTTCAGTTAACATTCATATGTGAATATGGGTTTTCCGTTAAGATTCATATGTGAATATGGTTTTTCAATTAAGATTCATATGTGAATATGGGTTTTCAGTTAAGATTCACATGTGAATATGTTTTTTAAATGGAATAATTAATTAATGATGAATAACAACAGGTTGAACGTGGGCATACCATTCTTGTGCATGCTGCCGCCGGTGGAGTTGGATCTATATTGTGTCAATGGGCAAATGCCATCGGAGCTACGGTCATCGGAACTGTGTCGACCAAAGAAAAGGCCGTGCAGGCGAAAGAAGATGGATGTCATCATGTCATTCTTTACAAAGATGAAAACTTTGTGGATCGTGTGATGGAGATAACATCCGGCAAAGGAGTGGATGCGGTCTACGATTCCATCGGAAAAGACACCTTCAAAGTAAGTCATCTAAATTGTTGCTAAACTTACAGCCTTATCCATAAAGACTCTTTTGGAGAGTAGTACAATCGAGTTCCACATATACTCACATGATATCATAGTTCAACTGGGGGTGTTTGTGGGTTTTCTTCCAAATATATATATATAACTAACGATATCTATTTGTGTTAAATTGAAAAGGGGTCATTTAAGGTCTTAAAGAAGCGTGGATACATGGTGCAATTTGGGCTGGCATCAGGTGAACCGGATCCGGTTTCTACTGATATGCTTTCTGGCAAATCGCTCTTTTATACATGTTCCGCAATGGGGGTATACACCGAGGAACGACACGAACTGCTTGCAGCTGCGGAAGATTTGTTCACCAATGTTGCAAATGGAGTCTTGAAGGTTCGTGTTAATCATAAGTATCCGTTGTCTCAAGCAGCGCAAGCTCATATCGATCTCGAGGGTCGGAAAACGTCGGGTTCGGTTGTGTTGATACCCGACGGGGAGTTGATTAATTAATTTAGTGGTGTTAAGTTTGTGTTTTGGATGTTTTATTTAATTAATGGTGTAATGTGTTAGAGATGTATCCGTCTATGTTTTAGTGGTAATCGTTGTAATAATTACCGGTTTAGGTAAAATGCTGTTAAATCTATCTTATGTTTTTTTTTTTAAAGGATGTTGTTTTTGTTAATGTTTAGAGGATCTCCAAAACCATTATTATAATTTCTTTAAAATAGAGAACCAAAAATGAAAATCTCTAAAAAATATTACATTCATCTCTAACAGATTTGCTATTTTAAACATTTTAAAAAACTTATATTATTAGAATATTCTATAATTTATCATCACAATACACTTTAAAAAAAATCTTAATATAAAATAATAAAATAATCATTTCTCTCTCCAACCATCAAGTTTTAGGTAATTCTCTAAACTTAGATTTTTTTTTCAACTTTTCTATGTTATAATCAAACAAGATAATAAAGCTGTTGAAGAGATTTAAAAAACAAAATCCCATTTTTTTAATTTTAGCTACATAATGGTGGTCCGGCCAAGTGGTATAAAGCTAAAAGCCAAAGAATTTTGAAACGTGCTTCCATGATTCTGGAGAGTAGTGGTCTTTAAAGTTGTGGTTCTAAAAATAATGTTTTTTTTTTGAATTTATTTAAAACTTACTTGTCTTATCTATATCTTTCAAGATATTTAAAAAATTAAAAATATAATTACTTGAACATTTAAATTTTATAAAATTACATATATATTTTTCTAATTACAAATTTGAGTTTGTTTGGTTGTGTAGTTTTATTTTAATAATAAAAATAAAATCTGGTCTCCCTTAAATTTAAAATATATATGATCTGTCTAACTCAACCTTTTCTTCTTTATTCATGAGGCTAAAAGGCCCACTTTGAGACCCATGGTCACAAAGCATCGGGTCCATTTTTAACAAAACAAAACAATCTTATCTATCTATATCTATACTATATTATAAAGATGACATAAAAACTCTTAAAAACAAATTATTAAGCACAAGGTACTATCATTTTATGCAAGATTTTAAAAATCTCTTAATTTACAAGTATCAAAGCACAAAATACATATTACTATACTACATGTTTCTAACATCCATCAATTTGGTATGAGCATAACTTTCTTTTATGCAAATATTTTCATGTATCACTATTAATTAATATATTATATTACTATAAATTTGTTTTAATTATATTATTAAATATGTAATTGGTTATTTTTTCTAGATGTCATTAAAATATATAAAATAATGATAGATTTCTAACAAAATACTTTTATTTTTATATAAAAAAAACATTATATTATTAAGTCTAAATTAAACAAATTTACAAAAAATAAACAAAAAACACATTATCACTTTCTCAAAACCATCCAAAAGCGTACTGTAAAAAAATGAAACATTAAAATCGTGATATATCTCGTTGAATTGCGCGAGTACGCTTCTAGTCATTTTATAGAAGAAAATTCTAAAAAAAACATGATTACATCTGAAATGTGTACTTAGATTGCCATTTTCTTGATTTCGGGTACATGATTGCATAAAGAAGTGTGCAATTCAATATTAAACTTATATTTGACGATGGTAATTTTCTATTTTTCTACAATTATAATGTAATTATCTATATACTATATTATAAACCATCTATAAAAAAAAACTCTTAAAAACAATTGTTAAAACTTAATGTACTGCTACTTAATGTTAATTATTTAAATTCTCCTAAAAACAATTGCTAAAACTTAATGTATCGTTATTTAATGTTAATTACTTAAAAACAACCCCTAAAATTTTGTTTATTACATTTAATATTATTTATTAACTTTCAATTCGTATCTCTAATCATTTAAACTCTCCTAAAATCACTTCCCCCATAATTAAATACAAGATAAAAATCAAATTTTAAAGATAAAAATCTAAAATAGAATTAGGAAAATCTAACATAATATTTAATGTTTGTTTTATAAAAAAATATATATTATTAAACCTAAAATAAATTATATTATTATTAAACTATCAAATAAAACTATTAAAAACAAGATTTTATACATTAATTATTGTTTATTGATACATTACTTAAAATTCAAGATTATAAGTCATGATGCATGAGTATAAATTTCTAAAGTTATATGTTTGAATTCATAACTTACTGATAAACATAATCAAAATAGGATAAACATCTCAATTTAAATATAAATAATTTAAAATATATAAAATAATCATTAAATTTTAATAAAATACTTAATTTTTTTAATATAAAAAACATTATATTATTAAGTCTAAATTAAACAAATTTATAAGAAAACCATTATCAATTTCTCAAAATCAACCAAAATCGTACCGTAAGTCAATAAAAAACAAAAAATAAAAGAAAACATTAAAATTGTGATGTATTTCGCTGCATTATGCGAGTACGCCTCTAATCGATATTAAAAAAATGTGTAATTGTTTTCTAAAAAATCTTAAAAGAACTCAACGCAAGGGTAGTTTGGTCTTTGACTTGACCTAACGGTAAGGTACTCAACGGCTAAAGTAGCGGGAAAAATTTAGGGGTCATTTAGTAAACAATAACAAAAAGTAGGGGCCAATATGGTACAAACTATAAATACAAGGACCAGATTTCAATTTTTAAACCAACGTTTATCTTCTTTGTGTTCAGGGGGAAAAACTAGACTCAATTCCATCGCTAAAGTTCGTAACGCCTGCTGATTTCAGCTACATAACTGAAAAAATGGTGAAAGCCATTAGGGTTTATGAGATTGGTGGCCCCGAGGTTTGATCATCTCTTTTAATCTCCCCCAATGTGATTTCTTATGTGGTTTCGTGTTAAATTATATGAAAAGACAATCATAATCGTTGATTATTGTTCTCAATCGACTTCGTATTTCAGTAATAATTTGTAAAAATTCACTTGACTCGACAACCCTAGAACCCTTCTAGTTTGCGTTGTTCAAATTTAGGGTTTTATGATGCCTTACCTTCGTTGTTCAAATTCAGGGTTTTATAACCCTGAATCCGTCTAAAGAATCTGTAATTTTGAAGGATCCTTGTTTCTTTGTTCTGCTAATTTTACATTCAGCTCAAGAAAATATGTTTAATCAGGTACTGAAATGGGAGGATGTTGAAATTGGGGATCCTAAAGAAGGAGAGATAAGAGTGAAGAACAAGGCCATTGGTGTTAACTTCATTGATATATATTTCCGTACTGGAGTTTATAAGGTGCCTGAATTCCCTTATACACCAGGTTTGTCTAATTGTCTTCTGAATTCATGAATATCTAGCTTTACCCATCTACTACACCATACGATTATCGCGTAAAGATCGTCAATAAAAACTCTTAAGATTTCCAAATAAGAAATATGAATGATCGAGTGTCGAGGTGATACAAGATGAGGTTTTGTAGGTGTGGAGGCGGCGGGTGTGGTGACTGCTGTGGGGTCGGGAGTAAACGATTGGGAAATTGGAGATGCGGTTTATCATTCCGGGAGTGCGATGGGAACCTATACGGAGGAGCAGATTGTTTTGGCAGATAAAGCAATGCCTCTTCCTCCTATTGATCCTTTAATAGTTGCTTCTGTCATGGCCAAAGGACTAACCGCTCGCTTCTTGGTCCGCACTTGGTTCCGGGTAAGCTGCACGATTTTGCTTTAAATATAATCAAAGAATGTTTATATCTTGTTTGCTAGATTAGCATACCATTGGCGAATGAAGGCCATACCTTAGGCCTCCTCCCATAGGTCGTCAGTAAGGATTTTTCTGGCTGTTATCTTTAGGGCGTCGTGGGTTTTTGTTTACTTTTCCTGAAAGAGGCAAGTCTTGTATGTAGGTAGAAAGTGGACATACAGTACTCGTCCATGCAGCAGCAGGTGGAGTTGGATCTTTGTTATGCCAATGGGCAAATATGCTCGGTGCCACCGTTATTGGAACTGTGTCAACGAAGGAGAAGGCTTTGCAAGCGAAAGAAGATGGATGTCATCATGTTATCATTTATAAGGATGAGGATTTTGTTACTGTTGTTGATGAGATAACATCTGGAGGTGGAGTCGAAGTTGTCTTCGATTCTGTAGGAAAAGATACCTTTCAGGTAATTGGGATTCTCTCTTCCTTTTCTTGTATTCAGTATCTAGTTATCACAGCGAAAACCAAATCAAACGAACACGGTATATCCCACTTGTGGAGGTTATGATACCCCTAAGACTAAGAGAAACTTTAATTGGTATTAACGTCTCTTGTTTAGGGATCGTTGGCATGCTTGAAGCCTCGTGGATATATGGTGAGTTATGGCCAATCTTCTGGCACACCTGACCCCGTGCCTTTATCTGCGCTGGCGGCAAAATCACTGTTCTTGACAAGGCCTTCATTGAGGACATCTAGTATATCGAAGGAAGAGTTGCGTGAAGCTACTGATGAGGTACTTACGAATGTGGCTTCGGGTGCTTTGCGGGTCCGTGTAAATCATACGTATCAGTTATCTCAAGCGGCTCAAGCGCATGCTGACCTGGCAGGTCGAAAAACTTCAGGGTCGGTCGTGCTCATACCTGATGAACCGGAGAAGTGAATGGTATTTGGGATTTTAAGTTCCCTTTACACTTGGATTCTATGGAAGAATTGATGTAATATTAGACCAGGAGATTGTATTCAATCAAGTGTTATGTAATACTAGGTATCATCATTCTCTTGAGAGAATATTTGCGCAAAAGTGTAGATGAAAATCGAAACGAGGAAATAACATCAACAATGTAGGAAATTGGATAAGCGACAGTATATCTGTTGGAGATGCTCTTACATACGTTTGAGTCATCTTATTTCGGATGACTTCACAAGTTCATGTACTGACCTTACTTCTTGAGCTAAGATGCTATCTAGCTTATTTCTATTAAGTTCTTAATGGATAAAATTGTTTGTGTGAATTAATTTGGGAGGATTTTGTTCGAGAGGGATTTTTCCTAGATGAAAGGAACGTGTTTTTTTAATAGGGAGAGAGGTTTGGAAAACAAAAACTTGTCTTTCTGCATGAAACTCCCTATAAGATTAGATTGAATTTGGATGGATTTGAAATTGAATTATTTTAAAAATATGATTTTGAAATCCCACAATAGTGATTGGTCGTAAGTAGTAATGTTTTGAAATATTTGTTTTATAATAATAAAAAAAATAATTTGATTATTTTTATAATAATTTATACTAGTATGTTTTTAATAAATTAATTGATTCCTGCTTATCGGGCTATCCTTAACACGGGACGGACCCATAGAAATCAGAGGGTTTTTACATCACTCATTTGTTGTACTTGTGTTCTCTTTCTAAACAGTTCTCTCCGGCAGCCCCTGACACCGCCGGCGTCAATTCTCAACGTTGTAGAATATCATGGAGACTCTCGAGGCGAACCATGTCGATCATAATCAGTCGTCTCGACAATCGGAGAATCCCCTACAATCTGAAACCCTAGTTTCCTCCTGCGATTTTCAAAATTCATCGACAAACCCTAAAGTCTCAGACTCAATTAACCATAATCATACCGAAGCTTCTGATACGAAGAACGATATTCACCCTGTAGAAACCCTAGCCTCTGGTCAAGAAAATCAAAAATCGGCTTCGGATCTTACAAACGGGAAACCTAATGATACCTCCTCGAAGAATCCATTAATTCAGATTATTCATAAACCGTTGTTGTCCGAAAACGGTCTCACAAACAACACGTATAGCGGCACAGATAAGGATTGTTCGGGCGGGGAAGAGGAAACAACTAGCCGACGACGGAGGAAAAGCCGTTGGGATCCTCCGCCGACCGAAGAAGGCGGTACAGTCAGCGATGGAAGTGGGACAACGGGTAGGAGGAAGAGGAAATCTCGATGGGGAGATGATGAACCGAAGCCGGTGATACAGCTGCCGGATTTCATGAAAGATTTCGCTGCAGGTATCGAGCTTGATCCTGAAATTCAATCACTTAATAATATGCTTCTTGAAATAAGTAGAAAATTTCAATCTGGACTGCCCTTAGATGATAGACCTGAAGGCGCTAGATCACCTTCTCCTGAACCTATATACGATAACATGGGAATTCGAATTAATACACGAGAATATCGAGCAAGGGAAAGATTAAACAAAGAGAGACAAGAGATCATATCACAGATTATAAAGAAAAATCCATCTTTTAAGCCTCCAGCAGATTATAGGCCACCAAAAATTCAGAAGAAGCTTTACATACCTATGAAAGAGTACCCAGGTTATAATTTTATTGGACTTATAATCGGTCCAAGGGGTAATACACAGAAGAGGATGGAAAGGGAGACTGGTGCGAAAATTGTGATACGAGGTAAAGGATCTGTGAAAGAAGGTAGGATGCAGCAGAAAAGGGACTTGAAACCCGATCCTTCTGAAAATGAGGATTTGCATGTTTTGGTGGAGGCTGAGACACAGGAAGCAGTTGATGCTGCTGCAGGGATGGTAGAGAAGCTCTTACATCCTGTTGATGAAGTGCTTAACGAGCATAAGAGACAACAGCTTAGAGAACTTGCTGCTCTTAATGGAACGATAAGAGATGAAGAGTATTGTAGATTATGTGGTGAACCTGGACACCGACAGTTTGGATGTCCATCTCGCAATTCGACTTTTAAAAGTGATGTTTTGTGTAAAATATGTGGTGATGGCGGCCATCCGACTATTGATTGTCCGGTTAAAGGATCTACTGGTAAAAAAATGGATGATGAATATCAAAACTTTTTGGCTGAGTTAGGAGGGACGGTCCCTGAATCATTGACCAAACAAAGCTCTTCGACTCTTGCTCTTGGTCCGAGCAGTTCAGGAACCAATCTTGCTTTGACAGAAGTTGGAAGTAGCTCACAAGGTGGATTAGGGGCAAATGTGCCGAAACCCTTGAAGGAGTACGATGAAACAAACTTGTATATTGGGTACTTGCCACCTACGTTGGATGATGATACTTTGATCCAATTGTTTGCACCTTTCGGTGAAATCGTGATGGCGAAGGTTATCAAGGACCGCATCACGGGACTGAGTAAAGGCTATGGCTTTGTGAAATATTCAAATGTTCAGCAAGCTAATACTGCTATTGCTAGCATGAACGGTCATCACCTGGATGGGAGAACAATTGCTGTTAGAGTTGCTGGAAAGCCCCCTCAACCAACGGTCCCCCATTCAGCCCCTAATCATGTTCCTGGGTCCTATCCATCTCAGCAGCCTCTTGCCGGAGCGGCTATAGCCGGTGCACCTCCTGGAACATTTGTTGGTAATCCTGTTCCATGGTGTCCACCTGGACCTCCTACTTATGCTCCTTATCCACCTCCCCCTCCAGGTTCCACCATTTACTCTCAGGTCATGAGTCAACCGTTACCCCCTTTTGGGGTGCAATATCCCCCAGCTGTGCCAGCAATATCTGGTGAGATGCAGCAAAGCTACAGTGTTGGGGTGCAGCCACAAAATGGGGCATCTGTTGAGTCTGTCCCTGCTTATGCTTATAGTAACTCAGTTGCTGCTGTTCCACCAAGTGTTCCACCTGCTTATCCAACGTCTACATTTGCTTATGCACCATATTATGGTGCAACTCCTGCTCCTGTTCCTCCTCCTACGACTAATACTAACAACATGCCTCAGTCAACTATGGACCATTCACAGATCATTGCAAATGTTCCCTGGGCCTCAAATTCAGCTGTTCCCCCACGTGCTATATCAGCGGAGACAAATACATCTGGTGTGGATACGGAATATGAAAGATTCATGGCAGAGACGAAATGATTCTTCCCTTGTTCAGGTTGAAAGGTAAGGCTTCATACTCTAAACCTTTGTGTGCTATTAGAGTTGTTGGTCATTGACATTTGGTTTGATTAAGAGATGCCACTTGCAGTAGTTTGCAGAAGCTCTTTTCGCTCCAGCAGATACATTGCCAGTTATTCTGCCCAAGTTAGTTGCTATCAGAAAAACCTTTGATAGTTTGCTTTAAATGGGGTAATGTAATTATCCCATAATCTTCTCATTCTAACAAAACTCACTTATAAGAGCATCTCCAATAGCTATGCTAAAATAGAGAAAATTGAGATTTTAGCAACTTTTTTGCTCCAACAGCTATGCTATACCATATGCTAAAATAGAGAAAAGGAGAGAAGGTAAAAATCTTCAAATTTGAAAAAATCTCTAAAACTCCATATTTAAGAGAAATAATTTTTAATTCTTTTTCATCGATAGGAGACGTTGAAGTTGTGTGTTTAGGAGAGAGAAATAATATTTTATTAAATGTATTGAATATTTTAATAATATGGTTAATGATAGAATTGCTAAAATAGAGTAGCTGTTGGAGTTGGATGTAATTTTTTTAGAGATTTTAACCTTCATACTTTATTTTAGAAAAATTATAGCATAGCTGTTGGAAATGCTCTAAGAATAGAGCCAAAAGGTATGTTACTGTCAGGCATAAAAGATGTATATAAACCTTGCCTGGACTGTGTTGAAGTTCTATAGTGCTTTAATTGCTTTAGAATGGTTATTGAAAACTTAAATTATTCATAATCCCTTTTTGCATTTAATGCTTATATGCCTTATTTTAAGTGAAAATTTCTCTTTTCAATTTGCTACACCAAGTCTATCGGCTTGAAACTGTGGATTATGTATATATGTAGGGTTTCTATGTAAGTGCTTTTGTTCTATACTATGGTTAGGGCTTGAGGATGTCAATAGCTTTGTAGGAAATCCAAGGGCCAAATGAGACTTGCAGATGTATCAGAATACCTTACCTGTAAAATATGGCTCAATTGCTGTTATTATGGTTTTATTAGCTTGTGATGACATATATTGGCCTTGTTTTTGCTTGCTTTTAATATTCAAAATATCAAGTAATATAATCTCTGATTTCAATTTCCGTTTTATTTGAGGCTTGAAAATATTACTTCTACTGTTACATGTCTTACACGTCTCTTTTAGCCGAACAATTCTTTTCACATCCCCTTGATAAGAGCTAGGTGGAGCAACGAAGTTAGGGATTTCTATTCTGCCAATATTAACATACTGGAGGGGCAATGGTCATAACACTTGCCTGGATATACTTGAATTATATGTGCATTTAAATGCTTCTTAGAACTTGAATCTACTACCTAGGCTCAACCATTCAGGTCAAACCTGATGTTTTCTTTGTCATCAAAGAGGATGCTTTTAGTTTACAATTTGAATAAAAGTTTCCTTATGTCAGAGTTTACGTTGTATTCTCAAAACCTTTTTTACGAAGGAAAGGAAAAGGAGGGGAGGTAAAAAAAAGAAACATGTATTCTTGAAACTTCTTTAGGAGAGAAAGGAAAGGAAACGGAAGGAAAATAATGATAAGTTTTCTCCCAAAACGTTCCTCCCAAATGTGGGAGGAAAGGATTAAATTAAAATCCTCTAAAAGAATTATTAAAATTACAAAACTACCCAATCTTTCATTTTAAAGGATATATTTTTAAAGGGTATTAGTAAAAATGACAGATTTCCTTCCCTTTCTCTCCTGCTCAAGAACATAAAAAATTATTTCCTTTCTTTTCCTTTACTTCATTTTTCCTTCCCTTTCGAGAACACAAATAAAAATTTTATTTTCCTTTCCTTTCTTTTTCTCTCCCCTTCTTTTCCTTCCCTTTCGAGAACACAAATAAAAATTTTTATTTTCCTTTCCTTTCTTTTTCTCTCCCCTTCTTTTCTCTCCCCTTCTTTTCCTTCCGTTTCTTTTCTTTTCTTTTCTTTTCTCCGCAAATTCAAGAACACAGCGTTACTTTTCAAGTGGAATTCATGGAATCAATTCTATGCAAATACTTTGGATTCAGTAGTTGGTTGAAACTTATAATATCTTCCAAAATTTTATTATCTTGATCCATTGACTAGTTTCAAGTCTTTTTGTGCAGTGGATAGTGTGGTGGGAAGTTAGTATCTGTGAAATGTTCCATTAATGATGGAAGAATTGTTGATGGTCTGAACTTCCTTTTTGCATTTAGCAATTATGTAATATTTTACCTTCTTAACCTTTTCTTTGTCATGATATTGTAACTTTGGCAGGGCATGATTTGTTGGAGAGCATTTCTTATCTCTTGCAATGACTACTTGTTGGAAGTTTGGGACTCACACCTTTAACTTGCTAAGTTGTTGTGACATGTGCAGAGAGTTGGGGTCTAACACCGGTGTATTTTGTTCTTTTGTGGGATTTATCATTTCGTTACTTTTTGTAGCTTTTCTAAAGTCTCGGGGGACGTCTATGGACTAATTGCTGACATTTTGTTATTTGTTGTTACTTTTTGTTTGCTGAAGTGTTTAACGTTATCATATTTGCACTTGTATTTCTAAAGTTATTGCTCTACTTTTGCCTACGCTTGTGAAGCAACCTGACATATGGCTTTTTGCTTCCCATATCTAAAGGTAAATGACAATTATCAAGATACAAAGGCTCCTTAATCATCCCATTTTGCGCTTATATGCTTTTACTACTGGAACCACGCAGGTACGAACCTCAACCTGGGGAAGTTGGATTGCTGATGGCTTAGAATAATCCTGACATGCCAAAATAGTGAGAAAGAGAATTGTTGGTTTAGGATATTTGTTACTAATATAATAATTTGAGTTACAGGGGGGATTGAAGCTGAAGTGGTTAGGGCCTTTGAAGGTAAAACAGAGAAGGAATTACTGGCAATGGTTAGGAGAAGACATTTTTTCTTGAAAACTGTGACTTGGGTGTGATTAGATGTGTTTATTGGGTTTTTCCTTCTTACATATCCTAGTAAACATTGGAAATTGGGCATTAGAACTGAATTGAAAAGGGTTTGAAGTTTCTGGTGAGTTAACCCTTGTATAGTTGCATGGAAGCAGGACAAGAGCTTTGACCTGTCACTTTCTTTTATAAATTCTTGGAGGTTATATATCGAGTCAAAACTGCAGCATAGTTTCCTATTCCTACCATTGTGTTTGTTTTTGGTTTGCAAGATGTTTGGTTTCTTGTTTTTCTTGTAGCAGACCAAATTTTTAGCAACTTGTTTTGGTTCAAGCTCTTGATGGTTGTTTTTAACCAACTAGTTATTGTTCGTTGTCCCTACAAATCTTACTCACATTGCCATTCATAACATGTCTTTCTGAGGGAGGGTATTTGAATATAATCATATATTTATATTGTTGATGTGTTGATTAATTTATTAATTCATGATTTTTTGTCTTCATGTTTTGTGCAAGTTACAAGTTTATATATTGGTTTATTTCAAATAATAAAACAAGAGTGGAGCTTAAATTTGAGCTGGTTTTGAGTTTGATTCGGGCTTCAAAAGAGTTTGAATTCAAGTTTTGAAAAATGCTTTCTAGTTTGAGTCGAGTTTGGATTTTAACGAATCACGAATTTTCGCGTTGAACTTAATTTCGGAAAGCGGCTTTCGAGTTTCGGTGGAGTATGCCAATACTCAAGCTCGACTCGCATTGTTTACACCACTACTCTCAAACAAGTCGATGGTAAAATGGTTTGATTTCAAACACGTACACATTGTGACATGGGTTGCAGGTTTTGAGAAGTTATACACATAATAATAATCATAGACCGCTTTGTCTCAAATAAATACAATATAAAATACCCCCTAACAATAAAAGAAATCATAACTTCCATATTACTAAAAAAGATGTAGTAAAATTTTAAATAAATATAAGAATAATAAATAGTTTTATTCAAGTTTTTTTTTAATAAGGATGGTTTATCAAACGCATACCCAGTAAACACTTACCGGTAAGGATCAACACTTTCAAGGTAAGATTTTAGTCCATTAAAATGACATCATATATACTTTTTTTATTTTGTAAGAGCTTACTAAGTAAGGGGGTGTTTGGTTCGCAGGATTCCGATGAAATATGAAGGAATTGGAATGATCAATTCCATTGACCAAATTCCATTCAGGCGTTTGGTTACCTATGAAATACATTCCACCATTCATGGATTTGGTCATTTCATCACAATTGAGAAGGAATTCAATTCCATTCCATCCCATTTTCTCAAAAAGACAAAACTACCCTCATCTTCCCTACTTGATTTACCCAAACCTATATAAACCTATGCCGACTACCGTCGATCTGAACCACCGCCGACCACCACCGATCTGAACGACCACCGACCATCGCCGACCACCACTGGTCTGAACGACCACCAACCACCATCGACCACCACCGTTGTGAACCGCCGTCGACCACCACCGTTGTGAACCGCCGTTGGCCCTCATCGATCTGAACCGCCGCCGACCACCACCGTTCTGAACCGCCGCCGACCACCACCGTTCTGAACGGCCACCGATTTGAACTATCGACCACCACCGTTCTGAACCACCGTCGACCCTCACCGATCTGAACCCCCCGATCACCACCGTTCTGAACCGTCGTTGACCACCACTAATTTGAACCGCCGCCGACCACCACCGTTCTGAACCGCCACCGATCTGAACCATCGTCCTGAACTGCTGCCGACCACCACCGATCTGAACCACCACCGATCTGAACCACCACCAACCACCAACGATTTGAACGACAATAGTTGGATTTCGATTTCAAAAGTTTCAAAAAGGGTATTTTGGTCATTTACTAATATTTTATTCCAATTCCAAAGCTACATTATGTGAACCAAACAGACATATTCCATTTCCTTTAACAAATTCCATTCCAATGTCTGTCAACCAAACAAGTGGTCAAACATGATAACATTCCATTTCCTTCAAAGTCAAATTCCTTTGCCATATTTCATTTCATCTAAAAACATTATACGGACCAAACGCCCCCTAAGAGTTATCATTCAATTCTCACTTACCAGGTAAAACTCTCGGTTCGTGATATCGCTCTTACCGAGTAAAATTCTCAATTTTTTGTTATGTTCATCCGATAGATAAACGACAACGATTTTGAACAATTGAGGTACACTAACAATATATTTTGTGTAGAAAACCGCTATACATACTCTAGAATTTAAGGTGTCGTTTGTTTTTTAAGATGTCTAAAGTTTGAAGTCTTATTTTACTTAGGATTAATAAGAGGTGGTTTGTAAAAAGGTCTGAACGATTCAGACTTAAGAGTCATTAAGAGGTTTAAAAAAAAAAAAAACCTAAGTCTCTTACGACAATAGTTTCATCATTTTACAACTAATAGCATCCATAACAGTTGTTTTTCTAGGGTAAAAACGTACTTTCTTCTAATTTATGTTTTGAGAAACATATAATACTCCTAAAAAAGAACCGTTTAATCGGTAATAGGTGTTGAAGTCGAAGCGTAAAAAAAGGGTTTAAAAGGACAAAAATATCAATGAGAAAAACAAGACGACTAAAGTGAAAAAAATGACCGTTGCAATTTTTCTTCTCATCAGGATTCAGGAGACACCCCTTGAGTCCATGATGAAAGCAATTAGATAATATTTGCATGGGAACTTTTAAATACCAAAATCTGACGTGTTTATCTGATCACTGTGCTTCTCTAATTCAAAGATCCCTGGTTAACAAAGATCCATGTGTGGGGAAACCGATTCATGCTCGAATAATCAAGTCGGGTCTTCATCTTGGTGTGTTCCTCATGAACAATCTGATGAATTTGTATGCCAAAACTGGGCTTCTTGAAGATGCCACTGGGTTGTTTAATGAAATGCCTGTTAAGAACGCATCTTCCTGGAACACGATTATCTCTGCCTATGCGAAACAAGGAAAGATTGATTATGCACGCCAACTGTTTGTAGAAATGCCTGAACCAGATTCTGTCTCATGGACTGCGATAATGGTGGGTTATAATCAGATGGGTCGTTTTGAAAATGCTATCAAGATGTTCATTGACATGATATCTTCCAAAGTAATGCCAACTCAGTACACATTTACCATCATTCTTGCGTCCTGTGCTGCGATGAAGTCCTTGGAATTTGGCAGGAAAGTTCACTCGTTTATTGTTAAAGTTGGACTCAGTAGCTATACTAGCGTTGCAAATTCTCTGCTAAACATGTATGCAAAATCAGGTGATCTGTTGATGGCTGAATCCGTGTTCGGTAGGATGAAATTGAAGAGCACATCAAGTTGGAATACTTTGATAGCAATGCATATGCAATGTAAGCGGTTTGATCTTGCACTTGCTCAATTTGAGCGAATGACTGATCGAGATATAGTTACGTGGAATTCAATGATTTCGGGTTACAATCAGCATGGTTTCGACATTGAAGCTCTTGATATGTTCTCTAATATGTTAAAGAATCAAGTACTAAAGCCAGATAGATATACCTTGGCTAGTGTTTTATCTGCCTGTGCAAATCTTGATGACTTAAACTTGGGGAAACAAATTCATGGTCACATTATCCGAACTGAATTCGACTTATCTGGGGCTGTTGGAAATGCTTTGATTTCCTTGTACTCTAAGCTTGGCGACGTCAAGATAGCTCAAAAGATTGTAAAGCAAAATCGGATTTCGAATCTAAACATAATAGCATTTACAGCTCTGTTAGATGGATACATTAAACAAGGGGACATGAACTCAGCCAGACAAATATTTGATTCTTTAAGGGATTGTGATGTGGTAGCATGGACAGCCATGATTGTTGGCTATATGCAGAATGGGTTCAACAATGAGGCAATGGATCTCTTTAGATCGATGATCAGAGGAGGCCCAGAACCTAACAGCTACACTCTAGCAGCTATGTTGAGTGTAAGTTCGAGCCTGGCTTCTCTGGACCATGGTAAACAAATTCATGCAAGAGCCATAAAATCCGAAGCTGCACCATCTGTTTCTGTAAGTAATGCGTTGATTAACATGTATGCCAAATCTGGAAACATTAGTAACGCCCAACGTGTGTTTGAGCTGATAAGTTGTTTAAAAGATACTGTCTCGTGGACTTCCATGGTCATTTCTTTAGCTCAACATGGCCACGGAGCAGAATCCTTGGAATTGTTTGAAAAAATGTTGAGTCTTGATATAAAACCTGATCATATAACTTATGTTGGAGTAATTTCGGCCTGCACCCATATGGGATTGGTTGAAGAAGGTCGTTGGTACTTCAAATTGATGCAAGAAAAACATGGGATTGAACCCACCGCTAGCCACTATGCGTGCATGATTGACCTGTTAGGACGTGCAGGAAAACTTCAAGAAGCATGGGATGTGATACAGAATATGCCAATCGAACCAGATGTTATAGCTTGGGGTTCACTTTTAGCTTCTAGTTTTGTTCACAAAAACATGGAGCTGGCAAAAGTTGCAGCTGAGAGGTTGCTGCTGATTGAACCTGATAACAGTGGAGCCTACTCGGCTCTAGCCAACGTCTACTCTGCTTGTGGGAATTGGGAGGATGCTGCTGAAATTAGAAGGTCAATGAGGTTTAGACAAGTGAAGAAAGATCAAGGGTTTAGTTGGGTTCAGATAAGGAACCAAGTTCATGTGTTTGGAGCTGAAGACAGTGTTCATCCCGAGAGAGAAGAAATCTATCGGATGATGGCAGAGATTTGGAAGGAAATCAAGAAACTGGGGTTTGTCCCGAAAACTGAAGCAGTGTTGCATGATCTTGATGAAGAGGTGAAAGAGCAGATTCTTATGCATCATAGCGAAAAGCTTGCTATTGCGTTTGCGCTAATGAAGACGCCTAAGAACAGTACTTTGAGGATCATGAAGAACCTGAGGGTATGTAAAGATTGTCACTCGGCCATCAAGTTCATTTCGAAACTTGTTGGTAGGGAAATTGTTGTTAGAGATGCAACTCGGTTTCATCATTTCAAAGATGGTGCATGTTCCTGTCGGGATTACTGGTAGCCATGGCTTGACACATTGTGAACGATTGGCCTTTGGTCATGTTCGTTAAAAAGTGGGTCTATATGCACAAAAGGACCATACCGGGTCTGGTCAGCTAAAAATTGGCTGGATCGGGATGAAAACTGGATTAAAGACCCTGATCTAGTATTTGCGGAAACAATCACTATACGAAGATATGTATGTGTACATCTCACCTGCCAGATTCTACATTTGAATATGATATATTTGATTTTTTTGGTTTGGTTTAGGTGTATGTATGCTTACAAGTTCCTATAACTCCCTCTTAATTCACAAGAGCAAGAAGGTCTACCATCATGGGAGTCTAATATTAATTTTTTTCTATAAAAATAATTAATATGTAATCTACAAAAATAATAAAGTTGTTAGAGTTGAATGTAACTTCTTTTTGAATTTTAATTCTCCATTTTGGAGACTCTGATGTGCAGGTACTCCCAAAATGTATTATATTGTCCGCACAACATGTTTATCTTGATCTACAAGCATTCGGATTTCGCTTCTTTAATCTGCACATGGTACACTCTAAGGTGTTGTTTTGTTTTTCAGAAGATTGATAGGAGGTGTACTAAAGTCTGAAAGAAAGATCAATAAAACTGTTTGTTTCTAAAATTGATAATGACTGAAAGTTTGCAATTGTCTATTTTACCCCTCATAATATAAATTATATTTTTACTTATAAATATATAAAATAACTATCAAGAAATCTGTTATACCCTCTTTTTACACCTTCGATACCAATCAATAGCATGACTTATAATACTAGACTTATAATAATGTCTATACATTGTAAAGTGATAACGAGACTATAAAGAGGTTTTAAGGAAATAAAATTGCATTAAGAGGCTAATAAAACACAGTCTTACCACTTGTCTAATAAAAGGACGGTAGGAGGTTATAACCTCTTATTGGAGAAAAAAGAAAGAAATTTTTTGATTAATCTAATCTTTATTCGATAAGACATAAATAGTAACAGTCTTAAAATTTTAACCAAATGAAATTGGGCAAAGAATCGTGTGAGAAGTTGAGGTTAATGTGAGAAGTAGATCTGAACTGAACCGTTGATCACTTTTAATCAAATGTCCTCCTATGAATTACATTTTATAAAGAAATTGATCTGGTGCATATTATCATGGTGCATCCCATCCTAATGTGCATCCATTTCTCATCCAACGGTTGATAACCACTTTTCACGCTTATCATGTCAATCTCAACTTCTCACCGGAACCTGACTCATGAAACTGTGGAAAATATAAGAAAATTCTATTTTTTCTTGAAAGGCGATAACACATCTTTATAAATAATTTTATTTCTAAAGGTCATCAAAAGAATGATCCGGCGTGGTGGAAATACCTCATTTGTATTCTTGTTGTTCCCGAGTTCGAATCCCTTAGTCGTTTTTTTGCCTTTTTTTGATCTTCGTTTCAAACCCTAACCGTAGAATCTCCGTCGTCATCTAGTTTTCTGGCAGATCTCCGGCCAACTTCTCACCTCCGGTCTAAGTAGTGTCCATGGATATAGATCCACCACCACCGCCATCTTCAGCTCCCAAAAAGGTCTCAACACCACTTCTGTTAAATTCTTAAATCTTTTATTATTCTACGTTTTCATCTCAAATCTGAATCAAAATTTCAGAGTTAAAAAACAACGATTCGAATCTAATGAGTACTCAATTTTACAGCCGAAATTCACCCCCAAAGCACCGCCTCGCAAGACAACGGGCCCTCTCTTGCCTAAAAGGTACGTTTTCTGGTTCAATTTTGGATTATAATATTCTCTGCACGTTCTCGTTTATGTTTCACATAATTGATAGTATGTGATCCTTATCGTCGTCCTAATTCTGAAAATTAAATTTGTCATTTGTGGAGTGACAGTAGTGATGCTGCTGCTGAAAACGATCGGGAATTCGTCCGCAAAGTCAATGTAATTTCTCTCTTGATTTTCAGTTAAATCCAATCTTTAAAATGCACTGAAAATGATCATAACATTTTGACGAATCGATCGCTTGAATTCTATTATGTATTATTTCGCCCATGATCTAACGAAACCAAGCGAATCACTTAGATCTTGATATTTTCTTCGTTATCATATTTTGATATTTTGTATGCAAATAGATCGGTTGGTTTGGGAAAATAATAAATTTTAGAGAAAAACATGTAAGAATGAATTATTTTGATGAGCATGTTTTAGACGAATTCGTTCATTTTATGATAAATTTGATTTTTCATTAGTGTCAATTTCGGTTAAATTATGCAAATAAAATAGGATAGTTTAAAATTACATCATTCATTCATTGCATTTATTGGTTAGTTTTTCATGATTACCTAGGGATGGTATGTTTAAATCTCATTATCACCATAAGGGGTGTATTAGCGAATTAACAATAAAAGTGATAGAACCTTTGTATTTTCGTCAATGACTCTTTCTAACGGAGTTCTACATATTTTCATTATATCCAAGTTAAGGTTTATCATTTTAGGCCCTCGACATTCTGTAACAATTTATGTACATCTAGCCTTTATTCGAAGGGGTGTGTTGAATTCCCATGTTGGCTAGACTTGGATCAATTCTTCTTTAGAATCTCTTTATCTTCTCATTGCTCTATCAGGGTTTCACATGTCGGAGTTTCACATGTGAAACGTTGTTTATTGATCACGATTTTCGTTGGTTATGTTTTTTGTGTCATGCAGCAACGCTTCGGCGTCACAAGAGGGTCTGAAGTCCAAAAGAAATGTAATTCTTATGAAATCCCTTTTACATTGCAATCAAGCATCCAAAAGGTCTTTTTAGTCTGGATTTGCTAAGTTTCAATATGCAGCTTCAGGCAATGTTGCAATGTCGCTTGGAGATGGATCATCATCAACTCGGTTGAGGTCTCGAGGCCAGCCAAAAGATAGGAACAACAAAAAAGGCCTGGATTTGAGTGAGTCTGCTGAGAAAAACATCACGCTTTCATCCTCAACCGCTACAAAAGATGGAGATATTGATGAAAACCCATCATCATTAGCTGATGGTGGGTTTGAATCCTCAAGCAAGACTAAAAAAGAGTACAAAGAACCGTGGGTGAGATACGCTTCTTATATTTTTCATCCTCCCAACAAAACCCAATTATTACAAAAAGAAAAAGAAAAGTCATGGTGTTGGCATTCATTTGATGCAAAACGAAGGGATAAGCTAATAAGAAACGAGCAAACGCCAAATATGTGATTCTTTTGGTATGATGAAGATTTGCTTGTTTCTTGGTGTGACACAGGATTACAAGAAATACTATCCCGTCAGTCTTCCATGGAGACGCCCTGGCTCTGGAAATCCCGGTAAGGTTTTAATGGTTAGAAACTCATGATTAGCTACATTCATTCTCATTCTTGGAGCTCTGATTCGTAGAATTTGTCCATAATTCCTTTTTTTCCTTGTAGAGCTTCTTAATGCACAAGAGTTTGGGCAGGAGGAGTATGATGAGAATAACATCAACTCTGCTATAGAGCTTGGGCTGTTGGTGGGTCATTTGGTTTAAACAATATTCAAACTTGATTTTCTTTACTTCTTACATTTAGCAATGTCCTGAAATGTGATGAAACTGTGGGCAGGAAAACAGTGAGGAGAAACAGTTGATCCTTTTCCAGTTTCCTCCTAAACTTCCCTTAAATAAGCAAACACATCGAGCTCCAAATAGCTCACAGGGAACAGAGAAAGTCGAAAGCTCCAGTTCATTGAAAGAAGATGCTTCCAACAAATGCTCTGATTTGAAAGAGTTGCCAGATGGGTTCATGGGCAAAATGCTGGTTTATAAAAGTGGAGCAATCAAGCTCAAGCTTGGAGATACGACCTTCGATGTAAGTTTCTCAGATTCAACATTCTCTTTTGCCGGGATGCATTGATGAGTTGTATGTGTACGAATCTGCCAAACTTTGTAGGTTTCTTCCGGCACACCTCGTGAATGTGCTCAAGATGTTGCATTTATGAATACTAAAAGCAAAGACTGTTGTGTGCTTGGGTCAGTCGAAAAACAAGCCCTCATAACTCCAGAATTGAGTTCTTCCTTGACCAACATCAACCTGCAGTAATGCTACAAAGATTCATCGAGCCAGCTGACAAAAGTGCATTAGGTAAACTTGTAAAACTTCAGTGACTGTGGCTATGTCTATATTGCTAACAACTAGAATCTGTCTATGCTACTTAGGAAACTCATTCTTCTTGCACATTTATCCAGTAGAGTAAAAAAGACTTGCTGCCCATAACTTTTGCAGTTAGATCACATCATTCGCGTAAAATCCCCTTGTCTGAAAATAGATTATTATTACCAGCAGACCCCGTTCACAACTATGATCAAGAGGACCATAACCGAAAGACAGAAAAAACTTTTTTTTTGGTAACTAGTGGGTTTCCGGGCCAGCTTACGCACATCGACTAATCCCCAACGACCACGAATGGCCTGGAGTCATCGGTGAGAACCTCTATGATTTTAACCCTAGGTAAATGAGATTTTCCACTACATCCCCTAGTCACAAACTAAGTGCTTGACAAAAAGAACTTCTTTAGTTTCTTCTCAAATGGTTTAGTGGCTGCACTTTCTCCCTTAGCCCCTTCTTCTCATTTCTTGGAGACTGAAATAACCATTTTGTTATTCATCTATATCCAATCAAACTCTCACCCTGATAGTTGGAAGATCAAGAACCCTAAAGTCAACTGATTTAGAGGTATATATAACTGTTAAACAATCATCAAAATGAAATATAAATCAGATTCTTACTGAGGAGACTGCATAATCAACTTGGTCGATGGATGAAACAGTAACAAAAACAGAATCATCATAAAACCACCCATGTCCACCATCGTATTCTTCACCTACCCCGAATGACCTCTTCTTGTCGTACTTATCTCCGTAGGCATTTTATTTTATTCTTTTGGGGGAGAATATATGGATAAGAGGTTTGTGTTTTTATGCCATGATAATTTTTCGTTTCACGAGAGGAATTTTCCTACCGAGTCCTTGAAGTATGCTATATGACCAATGTGGCCCCTAACTAATTTATACACATGCCCCCTTAAGTACAATTCAGGCAAATAACATTCAACTTGAACCTCTCAGACTTTTTATTCTCATCTTGCAGTTTAATGATATCATTATCACGTAAAGTATTAAGAATTGATGTAAACTCAAGTAAGCATACTTCTCATAAAATTTGAGTTTCTAATTTTCATAAGTTTAATGTACGATTCCTTTGGGGCTTTGGTTTGATGGAATGATTTTTAGGGATTTAGATTTCGTGAAAGGTTTTGGTGGAAGGATTTTGGTGTGTTTGGTTTGTAGAATTTGGAATGGAATTGAATTCCATTTTCTATTAAAAAAATCATTAAAAAATTATAAAAATAATTAAATTACCTTTTATTTAATTGATCATTATAAAACAAATATTTTTAATATATTTTTAAACACTATTATATACAAATCCTACGAAATCCTAGTCACCCTTGGGATTTCAAAATTCTATGTTGAGGATTTTCAAAGAAATCCTAGGATTTCAAATCCAGAAAATCATGTAAGCCAAACACGGGATTTGAATGGATTTTAAATCCAAACCCCCCTAAATCCATTCCATTTATGCAAACCGAACGGTAGGGTACGTTTGGTTCGCATAAAGGAATTTGATTTTGAAGAAGTTATAATATAATTTGATGGAATTTAACTATGCATTTAGTTGGTAGGAATTGGATGGAAATTCAATTCTTTGACTTAAGCCAAATAATGATAATGAATTTCTTAATTTGTGGAATTCAATGAAATTCAAAATATTATATTATTTTTATTATGTGAACCAAACATATGATTTGAAATTTCATTAAAGAAATTATTCATTTCAATTCTCTCAAAATCCATGAATCGAATAGGCCTTAATTTTTGGTAAATCTAACGAATAATTGATAACAAAAATGAAAACAAACAAAGCCCAATGAGAAACAAGGAGCAAGTAAGAAGGAAAAAAAAAACTCGAGAAGTGGCAAACACACACAGACACACACAGGGAACCCAAACCATTATATCTTTGAAATAGACCGATCTTTAAGCCTAAAAATAATGCAAATAGTCCCTTTAATTTATAATATACAATACTAATTATATTTTAATCAAACAAAATATATCAAAAAAGTAAACATTTTATTTGTTTAGTTTAATACTCATACTTTTTTAATTAGGTTTATTTTATTGTATTTATCGATAAATATATTTATTATTTATGATATTCATATGATGTATTTAGGTAAGCATTAGAAATTGTTTAATGATACACATTCTCTTGACTTTGGAGTTGGACTATTCATTTTAAAATTAAATATCTTCAAAAAAATCAAATTAATCCAATATATTTCACCTCGTGACGTACACAAACATTATCTCCGTCTCAAAAAAAAAAAAAAAAACGTAATGGATTGTTTCTGAAAAAAATACAAGAAAACCTTATAATAAATTATTGAATCATTTTCTTAGAATAGGATAAATGAATTAAAATTAGCAGATCCACTTTTTTCAATAAAAATGGGATTAATCTAATATCGAAAAATAGGTGTACCGTATACTATCAACATTTTGACTATCTTAATTTTCAAATCTGTATGAATAACATACAAAGATTTCTTAACATCAAATACCACTAAATGTAGTATAAATTATGGGCTTGACCAAAGACAATAGAATCGAAAAAATTAGAATAAAAATGAAAATGATAGTTTTGTTATAAATAAGTGAGAGTATAGAGAGAGATGGCGAGATTGAGAGAGATGGAGATATGAGAGCCAAAAGTTTATTCTCTTATTCAATAGATGATACATATATATAGATACATATTGCTTAGCTACCAAGAAACACAATACATATATGGTACATATCTTTACCAAATACAAAGGGGATTGACATCCATTCCATATTCATTCATAACACTCCCCCTTGGATGTCTATCAAGAGTACTATGCCTCGTTAAAAACCTTACCAAGTAAAACCCTGTGGAAAAACTTAGTGAAGGGAAAAGAGTACATAATTACTCCAAATACGCTTGGGATTGTTGCCTCGTTAAAAACCTTGTCAGGAAAACCCAGTGGGACAAAACCATGATCAAGGGAAAAAGAGTGCAACGCGTATTTTCTCCCCCTGAAAATCACATCACTTGAGCTATTTCAGTCGACGCATCCCAATATCACGAACCAGCCTTTGAAACGTTGAGTTCGGAAGTGACTTGGTGAATAGGTCAGCTAGGTTCTCACACGAACGAACTTGTTGAACACTGATGACGCCGCTTTTCTGCAAATCATGTGTGAAGAAGAACTTTGGAAGTATATGCTTGGTTTTGTCTCCTTTAATGTACCCTTCCTTGAGTTGAGCGATACAAGCCGCATTGTCTTCATACAAGACTGTTGGTAACTCCTTATCAAGAATAATACCGCAAGATCCACGAATGTGTTGTATTACATTTCTTAACCAAACACATTCCCTACTGGCTTCGTGGATAGCTAAGATCTCAGCATGATTGGATGAAGTGGCTGCTATAGTCTGTTTTGTGGAGCGCCAGAAAATCGTTGTTCCACCAACGGTAAACACATACCCGGTTTGTGATCGACTAGTATGAGGATCTGACAAGTATCCAGCATCTGCAAAACCAATTAAACCTGTTTTTGATGGGTTAGCGAAATATAAACCCAAATCTTTAGTACCCTGAAGATATCGAAATATTTGCTTTATTCCATTCCAGTGCCTCTTCGTTGGACACGAACTATATCTCGCTAGTAGATTTAAAGAGAATGATATGTCCGGTCTGGTATGACCAGCGAGAAACATAAGTGCCCCAATAGCACTTAGGTATGGTACTTCAGGATCAAGGATATCTTCATTACTAGTTGGAGGTCGGAAAGGGTCCTTCTCAACATCAAGCGACCTCACAACCATAGGGGTGCTCATTGGATGTGATTTATCCATATAAAACCTTTTCAACACCTTCTCTATATAAGTTTCTTGATGCACAAGAATTCCACCTTTAAGGTGTTCGATTTGTAGCCCTAAACAAAACTTTGTCTTTCCAAGATCTTTCATTTCGAAACCCTTTTTCAAGTATTCTATTGCCCGAGGAATCTCACCAGGAGTCCCTATTATATTTAAATCATCCACATACACGACAATTATGACATACTCGGGTCCAGATCTCTTTATAAAGATACACGGGCAAATCGAATCATTCTTATAACCTTCCTTTAGTAAATATTCACTAAGGCGATTGTACCACATACGCCCTGACTGTTTCAAACCATATAATGATTTATTTAGCTTGATTAAACATTGTTCTCGAGAACTTACTTTACATGATTCAGGCAATTTCAATCCTTCGGGGAGTTTCATGTAAATATCAGTGTCAAGTGACCCATATAAATAAGATGTCACGACATCCATTAGACGCATATCAATCCCTTCTTGTACTACCATACTTATAAGATATCGGAAAGTAGTTGCATCCACCACGGGAGAATAAGTCTCCTCATAATCGATTCCGGGTCTTTGTGAGAATCCTTGTGATACTAGCCATGCTTTATATCTCACAATTTCATTTTTCTCATTACGTTTCCTTATGAAGACCCATTTATGCCCGACAGGTTTTATACCTTCAGGTGTACGGACGACAGGTCCGAAAACTTCCCGTTTCATTAGTGAATTCAGTTCTGCCTGCATTGCGTCTTTCCATTTTGGCCAATCTTTTCTATGCATGCATTCATTGACAGATTTTGGTTCTTGATCCTCCTCATTTTCAATCACATTCAGCGCTATATTATATGCAAGAATATCATCGACGTCGGTTTTGTTTCAATTCCATACTTTTCTAGACATGATATAATTTATTGAGATCTCTTCATTTTCAGGTACCTGAGGTTCTTCTGGAACCATCATGTCTAGTGTCTCTTCGGGAGACTCTTCTGGCGTTTCTCTTACCTCGTTTTGACCATCTTGGCTATTAGCTCCCATTTTCTTTCGAGGATTTTTATCTTTGGAACCGATTGGTCTACCACGCTTCTGGCGTGCTCTAGACTCATTGCTTAAGTTGTCTTGCCCCTTTGGGATATCAATTTTAACGGGAGCATTAGCGGCTGGCACATGTGACTTTGTCACTTTCTTTGGGTCAGTGAATGCGTCTGGTAATTGATTTGCAAGTCCTTGCAAGTGAATTATCTTTTGAACTTCTAGTTCACATTGTTTAGTTCGAGGATCAAGATGAGATAATGATAATTCACTCCAGCTTATTTTACTTTGATTTACCAGCTGTTTAGTCCCTCCCCCTAATGCTGAGAATTTTGATTCATTAAAGTGACAATCAGCAAATTGAGCCGTAAATAAGTCCCCCGTTGATGGATCTAAATATTTGATTATAGATATTGATTCGTATCCGACATATATTCCCAACCTCCTTTGAGGTCCCATCTTTGTGCGTTGTGGTGGAGCAATTGGAACATAAACCGCACATCCAAAAATCCTTAGATGGGAAATATTAGGTTCCTGACCAAAAACCATTTTTAAAGGGGAAAATGCATTATAACTTGTTGGCCTGATGCGAATTAGTGTTGCTGCGTGCAAGATAGCATACCCCCAAGCGGAAACTGGTAATTTAGCTTTCATAATCATTGGCCTGGCTATCATTTGTAGTCGCTTGATAAGCGATTCAACAAGCCCATTTTGCATATGAACGTGAGTTACAGGGTGCTCGACTTTTATCCCAATAGACATACAATAGTCATTAAATACTTGGGATGTGAATTCACCAACATTGTCTAAACGAATTGCTTTGATAGGGTAATCTGGAAAATGTGCTCTCAATCGTATTAATTGGGCAAGTAATCGCGCAAACGCCAGATTGCGACTTGATAATAAGCACACATGTGACCATTTGGTTGATGCATCAATTAAAACCATAAAATACCTAAATGGTCCACAAGAGGGGTGTATTGGCACACATATATCCCCCTGTATCCTTTCCAGAAAATTAAGGGATTCAAACCCTACTTTGGCTGGTGATGGGCGAGTGATTAGTTTTCCTTGTGAACAAGCAACACAAGTGATATTATTAGCTTGAAGGATTTTCTGGTTCTTCAAAGTATGCCCACATGATTGTTCTATTATTTTTCGCATCATTACTGACCCGGGATGGCCCAACCGGTCATGCCAAAGGATAAATCTTTCTCGGTCCATAAACTTCTGGTTTATGACCACATTTGATTCGGTTGCACTTATTTTAGTGTAGTATAAACCGGAAGAAAACATAGGCAATTTTTCCAACACTTGTTTCTTTCCTGTCATCATACTTGTAATGTGAATATATTCAGTATGTTCTTCTGTTGTAGTCTCAATATGGTATCCATTCTTACGGATATCTTTGAAATTCAGTAAATTTATGTGAGACTTGGGGGAATAAAGTGCACTTTCAATTTCCAAATTAGTACCGCCTGGTAATAGCACATGTGCTTTTCCAAAACCTTCAATTATATTTGTACTTTCGGATATTGTGTTGATATTTGCCTTTTGCATAGATAAGTGAGAAAAATAACTCTTTTTCTTGAGGATTGTGTGTGTTGATGCACTATCCACCAGACATATGTCCTTGTCATCAATATCCAGTTGTTTTAAGCAATCCATATTTTCTAAAAGGAAACATTAAAATTTCATAAATTTCCAGCAAGTAAAATAGAGTAGGTTTTGTTGGATTGTATAATAAATGACTACAATGTCAAGGTGAAACAGCGAGTCGCGCGGGTATACCCGCGGCTTTGCCCACGGTATGAGTCGCGCAACTTACTGTTTGATTATTTTTTTTCAAGTTTGTATAAGATGATAATATTGTTTTAGAAATTCATACAATATGATGTTCATCACTAAATTCCATAAATATCTTGCTCGTTTACTAAAATAGGAAATACATGAAAACAAAAGAAGAAAAAAAAAACTTGACATATTTCTTAATTTTGGGATAATGCTCATTCATTGATAATAAAATCTCCAACATCCAAGTGAGTTGCTTTGTTGTGGTCTTCAGGACCATCAGGGCTTTCGTTTTGCTCATAAGTGTGATTCACTTCTGCCCCATTTCCTCTCATTCTTGAGGGATTTTTGATAAAGTTCAACCAGATGCTTTGTTGTTCGACATGTCCGGGCCCAATGATTTTCCATGCCACAGTGATTGCATGTACTACTTGTCGGTTTTTCTTTCTTCTCATATGAGTTTTTCTTTTCATGGGTATGTAGCTTTGGAGTATTAAATTGGACACCAGGATATCCTCCACGACCACTTCCTCGACCGCGACCGTGACCACGGTCTCTACCCCGACCCCGACCATGACCCCGACCGCGTCCTCTAATTCTGTTTTGATCATTATATGTTGCCGCATTCGCTTCTGGGAATGGGGCGGTGCCTGTAGGACGGGTCTCATGGTTTTTCATAAGGAGCTCATTGTTTTGCTCAGCTACTAGTAAGCATGAGATCAAATCACAGTATTTCTTAAACCCCCTTTCACGGTATTGTTGTTGCAATAGCATATTAGAGGCGTGAAAGGTGGATAATGTTTTTTCTAACATCTCCTCATCATTGATCTTTTCCCCACATAGGGTTAATTGAGAGGTAATTCTAAACATAGCTGAGTTATACTCTCTTACTGACTTGAAGTCTTGAAATCTTAGATGAACCCATTCATAACGTGCCTTTGGCAATATCACGGTTCTTTGGTGATCGTAGCGGTCTCTCAGATTTTTCCAGAGGATGAGTGGATCTTTTATAGTGAGGTATTCAGTTTTTAGGGCTTCGTGTAGATGATGGCGTAAGAAAATCATCGTCTTTGCCCTATCCTGGGTAGTTTCCTGGTTTCCCTCTTTGATTGTTTTTCCGAGGCCCTTAGCATCCAGATGTATTTCAGCATCCAATACCCAAGACAAGTAGTTTTTCCCGGTGATATCCAAAGCCAAAAATTCAAGTTTTGCAAGATTTGTCATGTTTAACTATCATAAAATATAAAAGTTAATAACTTTAATAATAATTTTTTTTATGGTTTTATAACGATTCAATTGTTTAAAACAAAATTCCGATTCCATAAACAATTTATTTAAATTGGATACATGAATTAGGAATATAAAACTTTGATTATTTTTCGAGAAAAAAACGATACAATTGATTGTAAAAAAAACAAGTTTGGTTGTTTATCAAAAATCTTTGTGCGCTAAAATATCAAAATTTATGCCTAAAGTTGCAAACTTTATTTATAAAATTAATTGTTTTGATTTTTAAAGACATATTTTTATATTTGATGAACGTGGAAAAATAAACCTAAACGTGGTTTTATCTTTTGTGATAGGGTGGTAAGAAGAATGGGGTAGAGCGAAATTGACCGAAAAAAGATTGCGGGGCAAAATTAAAACTGACCTTTAAAGGTGAAACCCTAGGGGATTTGAGCGTTCTTGTTTCGTCGTTTGCTTCTCCTTGGTGTCGCCTAGTCTCCTTCGTCAAGAGTCTCGTGCTGATAACGTGTTATAAATAACTGAGAGTATAGAGAGAGATGGCGAGATTGAGAGAGATGGAGATATGAGAGCCAAAAGCTTATTCTCTTATTCAATAGATGATACATATATATAGATACATATTGCTTAGCTACCAAGAAACACAATACATATATGGTACATATCTTTATCAAATACAAAGGGGATTGACATCCATTCCATATTCATTCATAACAAGTTTCATTTTTATAGCTTAATCTGAAATGGAAATTTAGCCTTATAAGAAAATGGACTCATTATATTATATAAAATCAAACAGTTTTTCTTATTAATAATTCCATTAATTATTACCGACTAAACACCCTCTAAACCATTTTAAATAAGTTTTGTATCTTTTCGCTTCCGTTTTAGAAAAGATTTAATTCCATATGTACATCAATTAAGAGCATCTCCAACAGCATTGTTAAATTTTTTCTAAAATAGAGAGTGGAAAGTCAAAATCTCTAAAAACATTTTCTTCTAACTCCAACAACTTTTCTATTTTAGAGAATCAATCATTATTTATATTATTATAATATTCCATAATTTATCATACCAATACACTTTTTAAAAAAAACTTAAAATAAAATATTAAAATTTGAATCTTATTGGTTGAATTGAATAAAATAATAATTTCTCGCTCCAATTTAGAGATTATAAAGAATTCTCTATATTTAGAGATTTTTTTACCTTTCGCTATTTTACCAAACCATATAGCAAAGCTGTCGGAGAGGAATAACGAATAAAAAACTAAAATTTTCTTGTTGTTGGCCATTAGTCCAATAAGAAATTGGTTACTATACGCTTGATTCTATAAATTCTCTTATCTAAATCCCTAATTCTCGTCTGATCGCTTCTAAAACCCTAATTCAATTTCACCCCCAACCTCCTATCAAGAAAAGAGCGCAACAATGGGTAAGAATTCCTCCGCTTTATTTCAATTTTCACAATTGATATCTTATACATTGGTTGCACATTCTTACATTTTGTATCCGATTTTGATGATTTCGTTTTTTTAGTGTTTGATTGGTCTATTTTTTTATGATCAGTTTGAATTCTGACGAAGTGCGCTTTAATTAATCGAAATTGTGTGCGATTTTGGTGATGGTAACAGGGGCTTATGCGTATGTGTCGGAGCTATGGAGGAAGAAGCAGTCGGATGTGATGAGGTTTATGAAGAGGACTAGGGTTTGGGAGTACCGTCAATTTCCTTCCATTGTTCGGGTCACTCATCCTACCCGACCCGATAAAGCTCGTCGTATGGGTTACAAAGCTAAGCAGGTACCAATTTTACTTTACCCGTACATTTATATGCTTTGTTAATTTCTAATATTTGGTATTCAACAGGGTTTTTATATGCTAATCATAAGCAAAATATCATATTTTTCTTTACCCATTTATATCATTGTTATATATAGAGAGAGAGACTAGGTTCAAATGAGAATTGTATCTATTTAAGAAAATAATTTTATGGCCGAATCACATATGATTTTACATTAACATCTCGTATAGAAAATCATATGTGATTCGCACTGACTTTGCCTGCGACCTGAGGTCACGGCCAGTCGGCCGCCCACCTTTTTTTTTACCGTTAATGTAAATCACATGGGATTGATTTGGCCGTTTTCGTATTTTCTTAAATTGTTAGTATTCTTGTTTGAACCTCCCTTTACATAGGAGAGAAAGGGGGGAGCGGAAAATGCTAAATAAATGAAAAACCAGAAAACATTCCATAAAATGTGATTAAAGGGATGGTTACAATTATTGATGGACTGCATTTGGTAATACAACTTTTCCATCAGAAATTGTGATCCCATTACCTTGTTATGTAAATCTGATCAATATTGTTTTTGGAATTGTGTGAATCTTTCTTGCTTGAAGTTTGGTTGGTTTTTCATTAATTTTTGTATGGATAAAGTTGACTGTGTGGATCAATCTGTATGGATTGGGAGGTTTTTTTTTTATAGATCCAAGGAGCGTGTTTTTTAATTGAGAGGGGCAGGTTTGGAAAAAGTTGTCTTTCTTCATGAAGGCCCCCTAGAATTTAACGAATAAGTCATTTTCTATATTACTAAACCATTACCAAATAGTTTGGATTACTGAATAAGCTGTGAAGCTCATTAAGCTGTTAACAAACATCCCCTAAATGTCTTTCCTTTGTTTTACTTGCATGATTTCATGATTTCCATCGATAGTGGTCTCATTTTTGTTAAAAATTTAGGGTTATGTGATTTATCGTGTGCGTGTGAGGCGTGGTGGACGAAAGAGGCCGGTTCCCAAGGGTATCGTGTACGGAAAGCCTACAAACCAAGGTGTGACTCAACTGAAATTTCAACGCAGCAAGAGGTCTGTTGCAGAAGAACGAGCCGGGAGGAAGTTGGCTGGTCTTAAGGTCCTCAATTCCTACTGGATTAATGAGGTATGCAATTATTCCAAAACACAAATTGGTAGAAACATTTGCAAATGCATTAATTATTTGGTTTATGTATGATAATTTGGGGTTAAATTCAGGACTCAACTTACAAGTACTATGAGGTGATCTTGGTTGATCCTGCTCATGCGGCTATCCGTAATGACCCAAGGATCAACTGGATTTGTAACCCGGTTCACAAACACAGAGAGCTTCGTGGACTAACGTCTGCTGGCAAGAAATACAGAGGTCTGCGTGGAAAGGGACATTTGAACCACAAGGCACGGCCTTCTTGTAGGGCTACCTGGAAAAGGAACAACACCCTTTCTCTCCCTCGTTATCGTTAGTAATTATATTAATTATTTTGGTTCGGAAAGTCGAGAATTTGATACCTTTTTTAATAGTTTTGGTTTTGAATTTCTATGATGGTAGAGTGCATAAACACCTTTGACATATTTTGAGATGAATAAATTTTTAGTTGGATTGCTTCTTCTCTTTTATTGTATGCCTATAAATTTTGACATATCAGAGGTCACCGGCTATTGGTTATTTTCTTGGTTGTTCTTTAGGGCCCCGGGATTAATCATAAATTGCAAAAAGAATCACGGTCCTCGATTTCATCCAACCAAAAGGAAGCGTGTTTCGGCTCAAATTGTTTTTCATCTACCATCTTATTATAGATTAGCAATTTCTTTAAAGCTTCATCTGTTATACATTTTTAATAACAACCCAGAATTTGAAATCTTAAAACAAGTATATTATGGTTGTTGTATGTTAATTAGTGATCAAAATGAGACTTTAGATATATAATGCATAAAAAAATTGAGTGGCCAAATTGAAAATTTGTTGTTATTTACTAAAATATTAGCCCTCCATTTTACTATAAACTCGAACAATAAAATGACTTAAACCACAAAACAAAAGCGGTTTCAGACGGTTTGACTAGTTCAACCGAACCAACACGCTTTGATTCAACATATCGCGAAATTAGTCTCACGGGTTGAATGGAAATCTTAGCCTCCAAACCAAATGAATCAAAATGTAAACATTTTGTTCGTACGATAAAGATTATTGGCAAGCATGGTTTGATTTCAAAATATGTAATGGAGTGGTATCAAGACCTTGGCAAAAAAATCTTCACCCCATTCATTCTATAATGAGAATGGAGTATGGACCAATAAATAATCACCCCACCCACTCCTCAACCGCATTATTATTGTACTTCATGCATCTCCAATAGTACCCTAAAGACAAATTTACAAAAACATCTTCATTAATAACATTTTATAAGGTTTTTTTTAATGGTATCACTCATTTGTCCTAGCAGTAGAGGTGTCGATATAATCCATATGAGTGAGATCTTGGGTTTGAACCCGAGCACCGATTCTCTGCCAATGGTATGTTGATTTATCTCTCCCATTATGAGTTGGGACTGGTACGGTGGGGACACTTCGAGAAAATACTCATTCAAAAACTCATCACCAATTATGTAATTTTATGATTCATGGTAGCACCAAAAAAATGCTAATGGACAGATGGTAATTTTTTTCACCATGATTGAACAATTTATTTACGTATACAGATATAGAGGGGTTGGTTCTAATAAGAAGACTAAATATCGTGAAAATGTAGGAAAATAAAGTAAACTGGTTAAAAGAAGGTTCATATGTGAATACTTGAAAAAATCCGAAAAAATTATATTTGAATATGCATACGTGAATCAACGTTATAGATTACTAGAAGCGTACTCGTGCAATGCAGCGAGATACATCACGATATTAATGTTTCATTTTTTTTTGTTGATTTACAATATGATTTTGAATGGTTTTGAGAAAAGTGATAATGTTTTTTTTTATAAATTTGTTTAATTTGGTCTTAATAATATAATGTTTTTTATATAAAAAAAATTAAGCATTTTGTTAGAATTCAATGATTATCTTATATATTTTAATGACATCTAGAAAAAAAATAACCAATTACATATTTAATAATTTAATTAAAACAAATTTATAGTAATATAATATATTAATTAATAGTGATACATGGAAATGTCTGCATAAAAGGAAGACCCTGCACATACCAAATTGGTGGGTGTTAGAAGCATGTAGTAGTAATATGTATCTTGTGCTTTGATACTTATAAATTAAGAGATTTTTAAAATCAGACATAAAATAATGATACTTTGTGCCTAATAATTTGTATTTAAGAGTTTTTTTATTCATTCTTTATAATATAGTATAGATTTATATACACATCTTTAAATAGAATATTCAATAATTCACATATGAAGTGTTCATTAATCTTCTCTCTTTAAATATTTAGTTTTTTATTTTTATTTTAATAGATTTAGATAGATATTTTTATTTGTAGTGAAGTGAAGTGGGGTAAGGAAAAATTGAGTTTGATAATTTGTAGGGCTGAGCCAGGGCCCATTGGGCATTGAAGTGAAAGCAAAACATGCACTTGCTAATTATATGCAATCGAGATCTTTTCCCACTTTAATTTGTTATCATCATTATAATCTCACACTCTTTTTTCTCTTCTCATTTTGCATTCAAAAAAACTACCAAAAATACTTCCACGACAATATTATTAGGGCCCGTTTGGTTTACAAGAATGAAATGGATTTAGGGAATTTGGATTTCAAATTCATTCCAATCTCGTGTTTAATTTGCAGGATTGTCCGGATTTGAAATGAGTTGTGATATTATATGTGTCCCATAAAAAAAAACATATAGATTAGTATGCATACTTTTTGCTTATGATTATGAAGGTTTTTCTTCAAAATAATAGGAAGAAAAATTAGAAATAACTATTGTTTTCTTCCAACTCCATTTAAAAGAAAAAAAACAAAACACTTTGGACTTTTCGCTACTTAAATATGCATCTTCAATAGATTTTTTTAAAATAGAGATTTTAAAGATTTCGAGTAAATTTTTTGTTCCAACAAATTCTCCCAAACATTTCTTCAAAATGAAGAAAGCAGGAGAAAGAAAATGTAAATTTTCTAAATTTGAAGAACACCCGAAAATGATTCCCATAAAAAAGAAATATTTTTTATTATATTCACACCAATAAAAAAAACCTTGAAATTATATATTTAAGAGAAGAAATAACATTTTATTAAATGTAATATAATCAATGTTGTAATAATAAAATAAAAAAAAAACTTTTAAAGTTGAATTTAATTTTTTTTATCTTCAAATTTTAAAATTTGATTCGTTATTTTACAAAAATTTGTTGTAAATGCTCTCAAAAATATATTTATGATATAATAGTCTTTATATGTATATTAGTTTTTATATATTTTTTTAAATATATATTTTTTTATTAATTTATGGAAAAAATGAATTTAGTTTTGAAAATGGATTAAATGGTCTATATTTTCACCCATTGACACCAAACCAACTTTTTAAGATGCCACTCATGAAATATGGCATGTGAATTTGGACCCACACAATTACACTTTCAAATGTCTTCTTTACTTATCCATAACAAAGATCCATCAAATGGGGACAATTTAAATGTTTCCCATTCCAATTTTATAAACCTTATTAAAAAAATTAATGTTATTTGGACTAAAACGTGACTCATGTTTAAATTGCACTAACCCATTAAAACATTTATGAAAAACGCTATTTCCGATTTGATCTAAATTATAAACCAAACAGTAAAAATAACTTGAGCAGTTTTTTGACTAGGTTGGTCAAACCAGATTACCAAAAGATGGTCTGATAATGTTTGATCTGTTTAGATTATTTGGGCTTATCATGACTCAAGAGAATTATGCATAAGAGAATAAATAAAAGTAGCAAATTGCAAGTGCATAACAAAACAGAGGTGGAGCCGTGGAGGTGAATGGGAGAAGACGAGCCGACGAGATATGATTTGGAGTTAAGAGAGTTAGAGAGTATTTATCAAATGCTTACAAGAAATACTCATCGTCCTTATCTTATCGGATAATATTCTTGGCCATTAAAATGGAATTTTAGTAAGCATCTTGGTAAGCGTTAACCGGGTAAGACTCTTCTTCCTTATTTACCGGGTAAGTTTCTCAGTAATTGTCATGCTCACTCAGTTAGGTAAGTGACACCCATTAAGCGTTTGGTAAACAACCTCTTAGTTTTTCGTTTAATGTTTATACGTGTTGTTTACTTTATTTCTCTTTCTCTTTCTCTCTCTCTCTCTCTCTCTCTATATATATATATATATACATATATATATACATATATATATATATATATATATTGGTGAACTGATCATACCGCCTATCAAACCGTCAACTCGTCTAAATCATGAAAAATACTCTAATTTCATTTGGTTTGGATGGTTTTTCTTACCACTACAAGATTGTTATGTTTTGGGGAGAAATGAAAACGGTAAGATGAGAGATAAACACCTTGAGTCAATGGATGATGTTGTTTTCCACTAATTCCCATCTGTTATAATATTAAGTACCTGTTTGTTAGCAGTTTAATGACGTTAATAAGACTCATAACTTATTCAGTCAGTTATACATAACTGTTTGGTAGTAGTTTAATAATATAGAAAATGACTTATTCAATAATCTTCTAAAGAGGGAGATTTATGTAGAAATTCAAGTTTTTTCCAAACATGTCCCTCCTAATTAAAAAAAATGCTCTTTGAATCTATGAAAAAAACCTCTCAAATAAAAACATTCTCAATCTATAGAGACTAATTAAAACTTAAAAAAACCCTTAAGTTTAGTGGTGGATTAATTAAAACTTAAAAAGCCATATATATATATATATATATATATATATAGGGTCAGGTTCACGTGAGACCAAGCTGTTTCCGTGAAACCGCGTGAGACCAAGCCTTAAAACATGAAACTTCACACCGAAACACTGTGAAGGTAAAAAACATTTGAACTTTCGTAATGTAATCACACTATGAAGGTAAAAAAAACCTAAACCAAGTTAAAAAAAAATCAAACCTTCACAGCTAAAAGACTGTGAAGATATATCCGAACCTTCACGGTGAAGACACTGTGAAGGTAAAAAAAACGAACATTCACAGCGAAAAACACCGTGAACGTAACATTTACGGTGTTTTCCCTATGAAAAGTTCGATTTTTTTTTACATTCACAGTTTTTTGGTGTGAAGTTTCATACTTTAAAGCTTGGTCTTACCGGTCTCACGGAAACTGTTTGATCTCACGCGAACTTAAGTCTATATATATATATATATATATATATTATTAGGAGTCCAAAAGTCAAAGAAACATGAGTAGTGGTGGTGGTGGTGCAGAGCAATTGGTGATTTGGTCTTTACTTTTACAGCATCATGCTGTTAAAGACTCTCATATCATATCACATCCCCTTCTTCTATTCTTTATTTTTGGAGCCATTCAGCCATCACTTTCTAATCCAATCCACTCAAAAACCCTTCTCTTATTTTTCCCCCCTTTTTTTGTGGGGGGTGTGGTTTTGAAGAAAACTAATGGACATGAATCAAAATAGGCCTCTTCCATGCTTCTGCCACATGAAGTTTGATTGATGATTTCTTGAAATCCCCATTTATTTTTCTTGAATTGGTGTGTTTCTTTGTGGCCAAAGTGGTGTTGTTTGAATTGTATTCAATATTGATTGATGTTAACACTTGAAGTATGAAGAGTCATTCATCATCAAAAGATTACAATTGCCATTCACATGTTGATTGAGACCCTTCAATTCCTCAGTGGTCCTTTTCCTATTTTATGGATTATCCAAAGAGCATTTTAATAGATTCTTTAAAATAGAGAAATTTGAGATTTTGGGTGATTTTTTTACTCCAAAATGGAGAAAGTAGGAGAGAGTGAAAATTTCTCCAAATTTGGAGAACTCTTCAAAAACGATTACCATGAGAGGGAAAATTGTTTTTTTTTATTATATTCCATCAATAAGTAACCATGAAATGAAATGTTTACGAGAGAAAATAATATTTAATTAAATGTATGGAATAATTTAATAGTATACTTAAGGGTTGTTTGGCAGTTGCTGAATGGTGCAGAATGATTAAGAGGTTCTTATAATATAGTGTAAAATGAAATATGGTTGTTTGGTAATTGTTCATTATGAAATCAGAGCGCTGAATGGTTAAGGGAGACCCGGGATACAAAATCATTCTGAGGGTTTTAGAACCATTATTAGGCAGACTTTTTTCTGTCAAACAAGATTCACCTATTTGCAATGCAGAGGTTGTCTCTTAATGGAATCATTAAGAGGTAAACAAACAGTCCCTTAATGATGTAATCTTCAACATAGGGAATCTATTGAAGTTGAATACAATTTTTCTTTAAAGATTTTGAACTTTGATTCTCCATTTTGAAATCTTTTAGAAAATATATTGTAGATGCTTTAAAGAATTGATTTCATCTTCGATGTTCACATCAAATCAAATGGTACATCAAGATTGCTATTTTTCAACGGCAAATGGTTTTCGTCAGCTTGTATTGAAATTTTTCAATGAAAGCTTCAATTACAGTTATTAAAGGGTGGCGAGAGAATTACCATTTTTCACAAACACCAGATCATTTTACAAACAAAAACTACTCATGGAACAATGTTTTGCGATAGATAGAATGACCAAAAGTCCAAAACATGACGAGAGATATAACTAGTGATGTTTATTTGGTACAACATATTTTGAAACAATAATAACTGAATATATTACGGAGTAATATTTTTTAAAATACTTGAACTCACAGCTTACAAGTTACAAAAAAAAAACACCGGTACCATTGGATGGTTGGGACTGAAACCATGAATTATCGTAATTGACTACACAAATGGTCCCAAATCCAAGAACAAAACTGTATGGTATGTCAGAATCGAGACAAAAGGAGGGGAGGGTTGTAAGCTTTGCTAGCAAATTTATTAAAGGTTAGAATTACAGAATGGACCAGTTAAAAGGGGATATGAACGTACATATATTCTTTTGAAATTTGGCCATTTTCTAATTTTTACCATTCTTTCGGGTTTTTATGCTTCAATGATCTTCATTTGCTATGAATCATCAAAAACTTAGAAACTTATTTAGAGATTATGTTTAAATTTTAATCTTCAATATCCTATAAAAATATGTAGATAAATTTACTTATACAATTATGGTGTAACACCCCAAATTTTGGATTAACACTTTTTTCGTGTTCACGTTTATTTATATAAATCGTTCATATGAAATCACCTTAGATCGGTCGCAAACCCGGGTTGGATTATGTCAGATTTTGTAGAGGGGAAGCACTCAGTGAGAGTGCCCGACGATAGTGCCATTGGGCACTATCACGTGTCATAATCGCCGTGGAGAGAATTGACCCGCGATACACTCTCAGCGAGAGTGCCCTGTCACTCTCACGGTGTCACAATCGCCGTCGGGCGAAAAGGCTTTAAATGCCTGATGTTATTAGGAGAACTCATTTATTTCACTTTGGGGTTTTAGGGCAACCGATTTTCCTCTCTTCTAGGTAAAATTTCTTCATCCAAACTCCATCCCTCTTACATTTAATCCTCTCTTGATCTTTGTTGGGTACAATAAATGTTAACCTAGGGTTCCTCTTCTTTTGGTGATCAAACTCTAGCTTCATTGAAGTCCAAGGTTTCTCATCACCTACTTTCATAACTCCAACCTTCTAGGGTTTTGTCTATTAAATCTCTAGGTGAGTCTCCTACCTTCTATTATGTCATATCTATGTATTTTTAACTGCTGATAAGGTGATTCTAGGTAATTTGATTATAAACCAAAACTAGGGTTTTATGAATCTTACTAGCATATGATTATTCATGTTAATGGAAGATGTTTGATGTTATCAGAAGTACTAAATGCATGTTAAACCATAAAAAGGAGTTATACATGAGTAAGGAACCATCTCTCTTATCGATGGGTATTTGAGCATATGATTATCTTAGTGGTTGAACTTGTCATATTTGTTCTATGATGTCTTTTAGGAGAAATGAATTGGGTTTGTGCGAATAAATGTCAAAATGTGTATTATCATGTCTTAAATTGGAATATATTATGCATATGGCGTATTATTTTTATTTGATCATTTCATGGTAATGGAGTAAATGTCTATTTCCTTTTGCACGAGGATTTAGACGGCATATTTATATATGGTGTTAATTTCTGGCCGTTTGGGCACTAGCGAGTAGACAATAAGGGATGTAAGTCTTTGAGTTGGAACTCGTCTAGATTAGATAAACACCCATGTCTGTAAACCCTTGAGGTGTAACTCGACGGAGTAAGTACTAGAGACATAAACGGTTTGAGGATTGTGATGTCTGGTATGACATGGGAACTAGAATTAGGCATGGGAATTTGTCCCGACCCGTTGGGGAACCCGGTTCACCCGACCGGGGACCGGGGATACCCGATATGCTCAAACTGGGGTCGGGGCCAGGTAGCCTACCCCTCGACCCGCCCGGTACCCGGAATATATAATATAAGTATTATTTAAAAAATATATATATAACATATATGTTATATAAAGAATGACCTTTATAGACCTTTATAAATATTTCAAGATCTTGTGATGAAATAGGAATCGTCAAAAATGGGACTTTTGTCATTACATAATCCTTGACGGGTCTAAACCGGGTCGGGTAAGCGGGTACCGGGGGCGGGGTTGACCAGGTTTTGACTGGGGTCGGGTATTCGATCCCCGTACCCATCGGGGATCGGGGCCGGGTCCGGGGCCATGTTTTCAAAAGTGGGGTCAGGGCCGGGTAAGGGGATACCCGCCTCAAACCCGCCCCGTTACCATCCCTAACTAGAACCGAGATATGTGGTGAAATCCATTAACATCACGGGTGACCCCATTCACGTGTTCTCGTCACCCAAGATGGTAACGGGTCTCCCCCGTCTTTCAAGAGTTATATCTGGTGTATTTGTACAGGGAAGGGAACATTTGTCCCGAATGGGAATGTTGGCATTGATTCAATCTATGGGTATTCCGGTAACAGTTAATTATACTGTACATGTTTACATTATAAATTGTTAAGGGTTTGTTACACTCTAGACTTTGCCCTAACACTTGTGTTATTGTTTATTGACTCACAGGTTCTGCTAGAGGTGTGCATAGGGCACCTTGATTCGCCGGAAACGCATCTAGGAACTTCCATGGACCAAGCATTTTTGGGAAATTGAGAGAAGAATGTTTTGGGAGATATAGCAACACCCACATTTAATCTAGTCGAATATTTTATACTAGATTAATTACGTTGTTGTGTATTATGTTTCATTTTGTCGCTACTATATTTGTTACAAACTAAACCATGTCGTTGGGTTTTAGTTGTCCATATTTACAGGTCCTAAACTTTTACTTTTAGCCGTTATATTGTCGAGATTTTAAACTTTTATTTACCCATTTTTTTAGGGTGTTACATATGGTTTTTTGATTTTTTTGTAAAATATCATTTGTACTTTATTAGAAAGATATTGTTTAGAGGAAATTGACCAAAATAGCCAATTTCTTCAAACAACTTTACTTTTTCAGTCACTTTTTCAATTAAATATCCATTTAAGCCAAAGTTTATGCAAATATCTTACCCCGTTGCGTAAACTCGATTTTCAAATTAAAAAAAAAACATTTTTTGCGTAAAGATTCAAGTTTTTGCACGATAATTCAAGTTTTTGTTTAACAATTCAAAATTTTACATAAAGAATCCCTACGTATATGTGTAAAGATTTTCTTTATTTTTATTCCAAAAATCAATATTTATGTAAATGCGTAAAATACCTACGTAATGACCGGCTATTTGGAAGAGACTCTAAAAAGTGGTCAAAAAGTGAATTTTATTGATGGACCGACTATTTCAGTTAATGGCGAAGAATCGTGTAAAAAGTTGAGGTCAACGTGAGAAGTGTGAGAAGCGGATCTGAACATTAATCTCATGCCCTCCAATGAATTGCGTCTTAGAAGATAATTGATCAGGTGCATCTTATCTCGGTGTATTTCATCCTAACGTACGGTACATGCATTTATCATCCAACGGTTGATAACCACTTCTCACGTTTCTTACGTTAACCTCAACTTCTCTCCAGAACCCAACCCTTTAGTTAATTACGTAAATGTAAATTTAAATTAAAAAAATAATTATAAAAATGAGGAATTATATATTGAAGGGTGAGGCCTGCACATTCCATTTGTTTTATGTAATAATGCCAAACGACCAAAGTGTTTTCAAAGGGGAAACAAACAGAATTTTTGGTCCCACATACCACTCCCACTCCAATTTGCCTTGTCTCTATCATTTTATTTTTACACGTCATCGTTTTTAACAAGTTTATTTATATAGAGACACATAAGTTAATTACGTTACAGATTTGTTGGTTAGTTTTTTCCTTGTGTGAAGGGAGGGCCTGTGTTGAACTGAACCCGTTTTGCCATACTTTCTTTCAATTTATCTATATCTATATTATATTATAAAGCACGGGTAAAAAACTCTTAAATACAAATTATTAGGTATAAGGTACCATCATTTTATGCAAAATTTTAAAAATATCTTAATTTACAAGTATCAAAGCACAAGATATAGGGGTGCTCACGGGTTAGGTTGGCCGGGTTGAAGGCACTTGAACAACCCAACTCAATGTTTGCGGTTTGGAAAATCTCAACCCAACCCAACCCAATAAAAAATGCAACCCAACCCAACCCAACCCAAACCGTGCGGGTTGGGTTGGGTTGGCCGGGTTGGTCGGGTTGAAACTTTAATACATCATTTTACAATATAACCAAGTGATTCCGTTTGAAAAAATTAAAATCGAAAAGGAAATATAAAAATAAAGCTAATTAGAAAAGAGAAGAGTAGACGAAGAGTATCTCTTGCCTCTTGATTATATCGATGTTGAAGATTTTTAAAAACTTGAAGGTTAGATTCTTACGATTTTAATCGGCGTGGTCTCGTTGACAAATATAAAATATGGCTAAGATAGGAAGACTTGAAAATTGATAGAAAGAATAGTCGCTAAAAGTCTAAAACCATAAATAAAAATAAATAAATAAAAAACATCGGGTTGACGGGTTGGTCGGGTTACTTTTGGCTCAACTCGTTTCCAACCCAATAGATGCGGTTTGGGCAAAATTTGTATCGATTTTGTATCGGGTTACCTCGGTTTGAGTTTTTTTGCGTTTTTTCGGGTTGGGTTGGCCGGGTTGGTCGAGTTGGTCGGAAATTTGAGCACCCCTAACAAGATACATATTACTACTGCAGACTTCTAACATCCACCAATTTGATATGTGCAGTGTCTTCCTTTTATGCAGACATTTTCATGTATCACTATTAATTAATATATTATATTAATTATAATTTTGTTTTATTTATATTATTAAATATGTAATTGGTTATTTTTTCTAGATGTCATTCAAATATATAAGAGAATCATTAAATTCTAACAAAATACTTAATTTTTTTTATATAAAAAAATTATATTATTAAGCCTAAATTAAACAAATTTATAAAAAAAAAACATTATCACTTTCTCAAAACCATCCAAAATCATACTGTATATTCAACAAAAAATAAAATGAAACATTAAAATCGTGATGTATCTCGCTGCATTGCGCGAGTACGCTTCTAGTTAAATTTAAAGTTGAAAAATAGAGATTTTTGCAAAACGCAAAATTCAAACCCGCATCTTTTAAAGGACAAGCCTTAACACGATGATGTACACAAACCTATTTGCACAAACTTCTATTTTTATCCTTAGCTTTAACAAAATATATTACTCATTCCCTCCCAAAATAAGTGTTCTTATTTTTATTTATGTTTGTTTCAAAATAAGTGTTCACTTTCAAAAAGTAGATAACTAAATTCTCACATTTACCTTTAATTAATGGACAAATATATAAGAGTTGTGAAAATAGAGAAACATTAAATAAGGGTAAAAATGTCATTTAGTAACAAAAATGTGTAATAAATATACATGTCTAAAACTGTATGCAAAATCAATTGTGAACACTTATTTCGGGACGGAAAAAATATGAAATATAATGCAAAGTAATAAATATACACTTATTTCTTCAAGGCCCCTAGATTTTATATCGATTGCATTTGGTATGATGAGCACGTGCACCCCCCTTGTACGTAGGTCCGCCCATGGATCATGTTGCCACCAAATGTATGGATTTGATGATTAAAAATATAAGAGGAATGATTGTATTTTAAACGTCACGTTATATACACGATAAAAGTAACGTTGCCAAATAAGTAATGATTTATCCTAACCTAAAGTCAAGCGTGTGATAATGTTTTTGCTTCAATAGATATATACATCAACCTTTTCATGTAACATAAATAAGGGTCTGTTTGTTAGCAGTTTAATGAGCTTAATGATACTCACAGCTTATTCAGTCAGCTATATATGACTGTTTGGTAGTGGCTTAATGATATAGTACATGGCTTATTCAGTAAGATTTCAAGAGGGAGCTTTATGCAGAAAGTCAAGTTTTTTCCAAACCAGTCCCTCTCATTAAAAAACACGTTCATTCCATCGATGAAAAAACTCTCTCAAATAAAAGCCTTCTAAATTTATACAGATAGATTAATCCACACAGACAACTTTATCCATACAGAACTTAATGGAAAATCAACCAAACAACCCCTAAGTGTAACCTAAAAAATTTATCTCCAAAATCTTAATAATTTTTTTTATATATAATAATCATATAAAGGTCTAAACGAGTCAAGTCGAGTTGAACAGTAGGTTTTTCAAAAAGTTTTAGATATGTCACTGCCTATTGCATCTGTCACTAGCGCCCGATAGCCTTTCTCCATTGCCCCTTCACAGTCGACCTCCCCCTCCCCCAGCTCCCCTCTGAAAACATGTGACAATCCCACTCCGCTCTGTACACCACCATCGACAATATCCCTTCCCCTACATGACATTCATCGCTACCCCTTTCTTTTTCAAAATCCTTTTTAAACTTTTGACCATTTAAATTTACATATTAATATTTTGATCACAAAACAAATTTATAATTGTAAATGACACTTGTGTGATGATCTCCTTTAACGTTTTTAAAGTTGAGTGGTTAATGTATGTAACACCCCAAAAATTGGGATTAACAAAAATTTCCGCTAACATGGAAATGTGGTAAATAAGTCGCCCAGAACGATGAGCTCATACACGAGGGAACCATAAATGCCAGTTAATTACAAATTGTAGCGAGAAAACAATAATAGATGACAACATTCTAATCTAGGCCTCTCTAGACATAAGATTACAAATGGTTGTCAACTATGTCCAAAAGTATAGTCTTCAATATTGGCATCCCAAAAATGCTCCCGAGCTCACCACTACGGTCGATTAAACATCCTTGGCGCTCGCGCCACTAGAACCTGAGATACATACCAACAATCAAGTGTTAGACCAAACGGGTCTAGTGAGTTACATAAAAACATGGCATATTAATATAAGCATAACATGAACATTCATGACACTCCAATCGCCAAAGTCCTTATGGTTCAATCATGGGGGAGACCCATCACTCCAATGAGTTTTACCTCGAGTCAATGTACCTTGATATTCACTCGCATGAGCAACATCCCGAAGGTCCGGCACACTTGAAGACTACCTCCCAGGCATTACTCCAAATGGCGGAGGTCTAGACGCATACCCTTACGGTGGCACCTAAGACTACATCCTCCTAGCACTTACTCATGGTTCGTTCTGTGTACTTACAATGTCCATCTCTATACATCATTTCATACTCATAAGATACATATATAAGACCACAACAATCCCAAACATACTTAGGTACAAAACTCTAAAATATGCAAATACTCCATATAATCGATGACTCGCCAAAACAAGTATGTACACATGCTCAAAACATCAAGTATGATAACTTCATCCATGTCCCTCACTTTATTCAAGTCTAGATACCAGGAATACCAAGTTTAGCAGTTAGGTCAAACTTATCAGGTGATCAGGTCTTCTTATAAAATAACACATTAGACATGAAAACATAATAAGTAAGTATCTCATTTGAAAATAATGTAAGAAACTCACTATCTAGGGTTTGGTACAAAACCCTAGAAAACTTGGTTTGGATGGTGAGAAGGTGGAGACTTGAATGGGACTTGAATGCTTCTCTTAAGTGATCTTCTAGCTCCTTTAAACACCAATGAATATCCCCAACTAATCTAAGGTTTCAATAAATGTTTGGTAGGTTTAGAAATAGAAGAAATTCGCCTAAACTAGTTCCAAGCCGGCTCCAAAACGATTCAAGATGAGAAGTGAAGTCAAAATAGTCAAAGTGGGATTTTTATACTCTCAGACCCCGTCGGCGATAGTGCCTGGCGATTGTGCCAATGGCACTATCGCGGGGGCACTATCGCGCCACTCCACGACTCTCGGTACAACCCAGGCGATAGTGCCTGGCGATTGTGCCAAGGGCACTATCGCGGGGCACAATCGCGACCACCACCGAACCTACGGTACCACTCCAGCGATAGTGACCAGCGATTGTGCCCAAGGCACTATCGCGTGGCACTATCGCGCCACACCTCTACGGCACCAAAACTTGACTTTTTAAGATTCACGAAGTGGAACTAAATCTGCAGATGAACATACTATTAACAGATTGGTATAACACATATTAGGCACACAAAGGGATTCTCAAGTTAACCAAAAGTCAAGGAACGAGAGAAATACTTACCTTAGATTTTCGGGTGTTACAATGTACAACGTTCTATGCAACTTCAATAGACTTTTTATGTATTATTCATGTATTAGAAAAAAAATACTCAATTATTTAATCAAAATAATATATTTTTTAAATAAAAGTATTGTATTTCTGAATGTGAAAATTACATTAAAATAGAACCAACTTTAAATCATCACAAACAAAAAAAAAACAAGAAGGTTCATATTGAAGCATCTATAATAAGAAATGAAAGTACTTTGTAGTATTATATCATATATTATATATTAATGTTGTTGATGAATATAAAATTAGGATGTTTTGGTTAGAAAACAGGAACTTTCTTGGATCCTGGGAGGAACAACTGCAACTGTTAACAAATGCAGCCAAAGATAAAGCTGAAAAAGGGAGAAAGAATTCCCAGGAATAATCATCAAAAGTAATTTTGAATATGAAATCTCAAGACAAAAAGTTTTTTCATAACCAAAATAAATCTCTTTAACTAATTAATTAATTCTTAAAAGGAATAAAATTTATATCCATAGGTTTAGTTATCTTTAGTTAATTTTATAAAAGTAAAACCAATAATTTGATTTTGAAAAAAAGAAAAAAAAAAAGAAAAAAAGATAAAGGCAAGAGAAGAGAAGAGATGGTGGAATGTGTATAGAAGAAAACCTTACCAGCAATGAAAACAATGAATTGCAGAAGAAATATTTCACATCATCATCTTCAATCACCATTCACCGAACAAATCCACTCACCAAAAAACAATCATCATGAAACCTCCTCCACCAACCACTCCTAAAAAGCAACAATCAAAACCCTCCTCCATTACTCTTTTCCCTTAAATTTACCACCTCTTTCTTCCTACCCACCACCACATTTCGCCACCATGAACCACCGTCTCTATCTCCTCTTCATCTTCTTCCTCCGGTTACCTCTTCTTCTCTCCACCGCTCCCACCGCCCTTCCTCTCCAGCTTCTTTCACTTCTTTCTCTCCGATCATCTCTGGTTGACCCACTTAATACGTTTCAAGATTGGGATCCATCACCTTCTTTATCAAAACCAGGATTCGAACCCGTTTGGTGTTCATGGTCTGGTATCAAATGTGACCCGAGAACGTTTCAGATCACTTCATTGGACATCTCTAATCGGAACCTCTCCGGCACGATTCCACAAGAGATCAAGTACTTGACGCACCTACACCATTTGAATATCAGTGTGAACGCTTTCGCCGGACCTCTACCGACGGCGATCTTCGACCTGACTTTTCTTCGGACTCTTGATGTCAACCATAACCTTTTCAATTCGACATTTCCGCCGGGGATTTCGAAGCTGAAGTTTCTTACATTCTTCAATGCTTACAGCAACAGCTTCACTGGGACTTTGCCTCAGGAGATTGTTCGCTTGCCGTTTCTCGAACACCTCAACCTCGGTGGAAGCTACTTCGAAGGTGAAATTCCAAAAAGCTATGCCGGTTTCCGTAGGTTGAAGTTCTTATATCTAGCTGGTAACAGTCTCGGTGGTCAAATTCCGGCGGAGATAGGGTTTATAACGTCGCTCCAGCATTTAGAAATAGGATACAATGCTTTCTCCGGCGTCGTTCCGACGCAATTCGCTTCGTTGTTGAATTTAACTTTTTTGGACATGTCATCTGCTAATATTTCCGGTGACTTTCCTGTCACTTTAACTAACTTGACGAAGCTTGAGACATTGTTAATTTTCAAAAACAATTTGTACGGTGAAATTCCGGCGAGTATAGGCCATTTCCAATATGTGAGGATTCTCGATTTGTCGAATAACAAATTCTCAGGGAGCATACCGGAGGAAGTGTCGTCGTTGAAGAACCTACTGGAGCTAAGTCTAATGAACAACAAGTTGACCGGAAAAGTGCCTCAAGGTATCGGTGAGCTTCCGGCGCTCCAATTTCTGTTCCTGTGGAACAATTCACTCACCGGAATCCTGCCACAAAAACTAGGTTTAAATTCGAAATTACAGAGGCTTGACGTCTCTTCGAACTCTTTCTCCGGTCCAATCCCCCCAAATCTCTGTCTCGGCAACAATCTAGTAAAACTCATCCTCTTTTCGAATCAATTTTCCGGTGGTCTTCCTTCGTCTCTAGCAAATTGCACGTCCTTATTGAGGCTTCGAGTCCAAAATAACAGACTTAATGGCTCAATTCCTATTGGATTCGGAAGTTTGCCCAATATTACGTTCATGGAGATTAGCGATAACAATCTCACCGGACCAATTCCAGCCGATTTAGCCAATGCGGATAAACTAGAGTATCTTAACGTGTCAGGAAATTCATTTGGCAGTGCTTTGCCGGAAAATATCTGGAGTGCGCCGAGTTTACAAATTTTCTCGGCGAGTTCAAGTAAACTTACAGGGAAAATCCCAAAGTTTCAAGGATGTGAAAGCTTCTACAAGATAGAAATGGAAGGGAACGAGTTGAGTGATAGCATTCCTTGGGATATTGGTCACTGTATGAAGTTGATCTCATTGAATTTAAGACATAATTCATTGACAGGCATCATTCCATGGGAGATTTCAACTCTACCTTCGATAACGGAAGTTGATCTTTCGCACAATTTTCTTACTGGTACGATTCCTTCCACTTTTGGTAACTGCAGTACATTAGAAGGTTTCAACGTGTCGTACAATCAGCTTATCGGACCAGTTCCTTCCTTCGGACCTGCATTTTCAAGCCTACATCCTTCATCATTCACCGGAAACGAAGAACTCTGCGGTGGAGTACTCCGGAAGCCTTGTGGTACCGAATCTGAAACCGAGGTAAAACCACAGCAACCGAAGAAGACCGCCGGAGCTATCGTGTGGATATTAGCGGCCGCGTTTTGCGTAGGCCTTTTCATCCTTATAGCCGGTAGTCGGTGCTTCCGCACAAGCTACCAACGTCGATTCGTAGCAGAAGAAATTGAGATCGGACCGTACAAACTCACCGCCTTCCAACGGTTGAATTTCACCGCCGATGATGTGGTGGAGTGCTTGTCAATGACGGATAAGATCCTCGGGATGGGATCCACTGGAACCGTATATAAAGCAGAGATGCCTGGTGGCGAGATCATAGCCGTTAAAAAGCTTTGGGGAAAACACAAGGAGACGATCCGACGTCGGCGAGGAGTGTTGGCAGAGGTGGAAGTGTTAGGTAACGTCCGGCACCGGAATATCGTGAGATTGCTCGGATGCTGCAGCAACAGAGAGTGCACGATGCTGCTGTATGAATACATGCCTAATGGCAGTTTAGATGATCTTCTGCATGGGAAGAACAAAGGTGATCACAATTTGGTGGCGGATTGGCTCACACGCTACAAGATCGCGTTAGGGGTGGCGCAGGGGATTTGCTACCTCCACCACGACTGTGATCCGGTGATCGTCCACCGTGATTTGAAGCCTAGTAACATCCTATTGGACGGCGAGATGGAAGCTAGGGTGGCGGACTTCGGCGTCGCAAAGCTCATCCAATGCGACGAATCAATGTCGGTGATTGCAGGCTCCTACGGCTACATTGCGCCAGGTATTTACGCTTTACTAACTTGTATATTAGACTGTTAATTTGTTGCATTATCGACTTGTACATATTTTGCATGTTTCTTTGTGTTAGATCTTAGAGGTCTTTATATTTTCATTACAACCCCTAAAGTTTGAAGTTATTCCAGGAATCATCCTCTTAAAAAAGTGTAAAACCTTTAAAGAGAAAGGACATAATTTGTAAGTTTGTTAATTTTACCGCCATTGAGTGCAACTGTTAAGCGCACTAAAATGCGCGTGAAGTACCTTTTGCTTTTAGATGTGTACCTTTTCGTTATCGTGGGCCCCACAAGATCCAACTGTGGTTAACCATTTCAAAAAGAAAAAAATCGATTCAATAGTTGATTAATTAATTTGTTGGTATTTAAATTAACTGATTAGGTCGTTGTATCATGTAGAATTGTTACTGATTTGTTTGATTTTGTGTAGAATATGCGTACACATTGCAAGTGGATGAAAAAAGTGATATATACAGTTTTGGAGTGGTTTTGATGGAAATCATTAGTGGGAAAACGTCTGTGAACTCTGAATTCGGGGATGGGAATAGCATCGTGGATTGGGTGAGGTCGAAAATGAAAAGCAAAGAAGGTATGAAAGACGTGTTGGATCAAAATGCAGGGGCGTCATGTAGCTCGGTGAGGGAGGAAATGATGTTATTATTAAGGGTGGCATTGTTGTGTACAAGTAGAAACCCGGCCGATCGGCCTTCAATGAGAGACGTCGTGTCAATGTTGCAAGAAGCAAAACCAAAGAGGAAATCGCCGGAAAACATGGTGGTTAGTGGTGGTGAAAAACCTCCACCACCACCACAAAAGCCGACAATTTGAATGTTGATAGCTTTGTTCTCTCTTTCTTTTTCCTTTTTTTTTTTTTTATTTTTTTTATTTTTCATTTTGAAATTAATGGTGGGGGATTGGTATAGAAGAAGTATATCTGTTTTTTGTTATGAAGGAAAAATGTGAAGTCGTTGGTCAACGATTGTTGGGGTGTTTTATGTAATTTAACAAATGGTCATTGATGTATGTTGCATCAAAAGTGTTCTGAAATAATTAGTGATGATGGTGGTATGCACAAACTTTTCCTTTTCTTTTGGTCCACAATGAAAATTAAAATTAAAATGCTAGGTTAAATATAAAAATAAAAACATTAATTCGCATGATACATTTATATCCTAAATAAGTCAAATAAAGATAACATACAATTTGGTCATAAGGGGTAAGATGGTAATTAACAACTTAAACGCCGATTCCGTCGGTAATTCCGCGGACAGCATCCTCTGGTGACTGCGCCGGGAACACCACATTATCGTAGACAATACCCGCAACCGCTCCTCCAAGCAACGGACCGACCCAATAAACCGCTTGGTTCCGGAAACTTCCACCAGTAACAGCAGACCCAAACGAGTACGCCGGGTTCATTGATCCACCTGTAAACGGGCCTGAAGCCAACACATTGGCTCCAGCTATTGACCCGATCACTAATGGTCCAATTGTACCAAATGCACCACGCCTCGGGTCTCCGGCAGCATAAACAGTGTAAACCAACGCAAATGTCATCACGCCTTCAAGAATCGATGCCCCAAACCCTGTCATCTCCGACGGAATCCCGTGAACCGGAACATGCTATAGATTTTCAATCAAATGAAAATAAGTTTTGATTTATTATGGAATTTTAAATAATTATACAAGATATATAGATTTTGTATATAATTTGAGGAAGTATGTGTGTACCTGTCCAACAGTAAGGACTTTGAGAACCATACAGGCCATGACAGATCCAAACATTTGAGAAATCCAGTAGAAGATGGCCATCGGGATGCTGATGTGTCCTCCCACCGCCATTGCAAACGTCACCGCAGGATTCACATGGCCACCGGAAATATTTACTGCTACATAAACCGCCACTGACAATGCAAAAGCGGTTGCAATTGCCGTCGCTACCAGGCTAGACGGATCGGTTATCGCTGCCTCCGGCGTCGACATCTTCCCTACAAACAAATGATACATCACAATTCACCACAAAACACAGATAAATCGTTGTAGACACAGAGAGTTAGATATATATATATATATATATATATATATACTTGAGGACATGGCGGAACCGACTGCGGCGAAGACGAAGAAGAAAGTGGAGAGGAATTCTGCGAGATAGGATCTGAGTGCAGCGGGAGTGATGGCGTGTTCCAATCTGGTTTTCAGAGACGCCATTGATATCGAAAGAAGAAACAAGACCGAGAGCGCAGTTTGATATGAATGTTGTAAATGGTTGAGAAGACGTTACAGCGGGGTTTTACAGGAATTTTCACATATTAACCGCCATGCACACGTGGCCGTGTGTGGTTGGGCAATGTTGAATTCGCGGTTTGTACGGTTGAGCATCTCGAAAGTTAATTATCCATCTCTTGATAACATTTTTTCCACCCATATATTTATGCATTTTATTCAACAACATATTATTATTAATATGCAGTATCCGGATAGATAACATTGAATATTCCAGATTCAGTTTCAAATTTATTAATAGTCTTACACATTAAAATAAGTTCATATCATATCCTATATTAATAGTCTTACATATTAAAATAATAATAATATGTTACATACAAAATTTATTTAAATGGGATCACTATCCAACATTGTTTGAAACAAAAATTTCAATTAGCATATAAGAAATTACCATCTATTGTTTATTTCAAGTTCTCAAGAAACTCTAACGGGACCTCAAGGCTAAATTCTCCCTCAACTTTCAACTTTTATTCTTGTTATCAAAGAGCTATAGTACTCTGAACGACGACAATCATCATATATGATGGGAATTAACAAAGAACAATCCAATTAATCAAGATACCTTACGATGGTCGTATTCATATGATTTTGCACTTCTCGACAATTTCAGATCAATCTATATTGATTGACCGTTTGATTCTTGATTTAAGGTTAATTTCCGAAAAATGGCTGATGGTTCGATGTAGTTCAGTTTAAAGCTATATCAAATTGTGTCCCTTTTTCAAACTTGAGATAAGGCATACAAGTAAGTACCATTGACACCAAACCATCTAGTAGCTTAATTGCTCCATGACTACTTCTCTAGGCTTTTACTGCCCATCTTAATCCACCCAAAATCTATGACCATGTATTACAATGGTTGCATCTCTAAATGGTGGTCATTGCCATTGGCAGAGGATGATGGTGCAGAAGTAGAGTCCCCATCAGACTTCATCACCTGAACCGGAGGTGCATTCACAACGGTCATTGCCATCACGGCATCATCAGAGAGTCGTCCCTTCATCTCCCTATGTTCTTGGCACAACGCGCACCAGTGCAGACCGCAGTGCACCAAGCACGGATCACTAGGCGAGTTCTGCATATTCCAACAACAAAATCATAACTACATTTGATCTTTACTAGAAACACACTAACACAGCCAAATAGGGGGAAGGGAGTTTGGAGCACCTTAAGATGGTATTTCTTCTGTAAAGTTTGTCTAACAAAGCCAGTGTATATACCACACATCCACCAACTGAACAGCAACCCCTCCCAAAGGAGAAATGTTGTCTCGGGGTCGATACCATGAATTATCGCGGTTCCTGCAGCAAGTGCCATACCCCCTTCAACGAAAATTGCATGACAAACACATGGTGTGGTCCAAGGTGTGTCGTCTTTCAGCTTCTCGTAATTGCGCCCGAATAAAACACATGGACAAAAAAGCCCTGTCCAGCCTGCACGAACCATAAAATGGGCGATCTTGAGATTCATGAGCTAGCTTTGTATCAACTCAAAACATCAATCAAATAGAGAAATTTAAATCATATTTTGGTCTTGAGGCATTGATAGCTCAAGAAGAACTTACAGCTTTCTGTATCTTGAGCGCAACCGAATATCCCAGTTGACCAAGGTTCAACACCAGGAGGCTCAAAGCTCTCGGGTAAAGGCTGCCTACATTCATTGCACTTGCGAACGTTTAACTGTGAATTAAGTCAAAAAAATGTTATCAACAAAAACATATGCTATCTTATCATCTTTTTTTCTTGGTGTGAATCCTCAAATTACATTTTCTTCCTCTTGAAATAATCATATTATAGATCAAGATTGATCAAGAACTAGAGGTTGAGCAATGTCAAATGAATTCTAATAATCAAATTGTTTTATTTTGTGAATCACTGGTATGGTGAATGGATCTCTTGTCCATGCTGAATTAGGGCTAGACATTTCCCAGATCTGACAGAATACTACTAGATATTGGAGAAAAAACGAATTATCAAACTTAAACAGAAGCAAATAAGTAAGATTTAAGGCTGATCTAGATCCAATTAAGAATAGAGTCCACATCTTGATTGAATTAGGTCAGCAGAATGAATCGAAAGGATTTTTCTTAACATGCAAGTAAATTGTACATCAACTAATGTCGATTTCGTTAGTCATCCTCAAAACTCCTAAATCATGATAACAATTGAGTGAACAACTAAATATAAGCATGAACGAAAATTGCGTGGAAAGGATAAATTGCGATGAAACCTGAGGAACTTCGATTGGTTGATTAAGCTCTCCAGGGTTGACGTCGATAGGCGCTTGAGTTTTGTTCAACTTTACATACTGTGACTGATTATCTACATCCGCCATCTGATTCAATTCACAGAGAAACTCGAAATGAATCAAGATTGTACTCCCCAAAAATCAATGGAGAGAAATGCAGTGGATCAGGGTTTAACAGAAATAGTAGTAAAAAGTCCAAAGTGTTGACGGAAAATTGCTGGTTACGGATCGTCGGTGGGAAAAAAAAAAAGATAGAGTAAATTACATGCTTCGTCCTTGTGGTTTACCTAAAATCACACCATGCGACCCTAAAATGAAATAATTATGAAAAAACGTCCACATAGTTTACATTTTCACGTGTTTTTGATCCTTTGGCATGGGATCATGTGAGAAGTTCCATTTTTTGTGAGAAGTGTAAGAAGTGATTTTAAATCGTTGATTACTTTTAATCAAATACCCTCCCATGAATTGCAACTTTAAAGAGAATTGATCAGGTGTATCTTATCTCGGTACATCTCATCCTGATGTTCGTCCATTTCTCATCCAACGGTTGATAACTACTTCACACGTTTCTCACCAAATTTGGCATTTCTCACCGAAACCCAACCCTTGATCCCTTTGCCCTAACGGGTTGGGTTTTCGTGAGAAGTTGAGATTAACATAAGAAGCGTGAGAAGTAATTATCAACCGTTAGATGAGAAATGAATGCACATTAGGATGAGATGCACTGGATCAATTCCCTTCTAAGCCGTAATTCATGGTAGGGCATCTGATTAAAAGTGATCAAAAGTTCAGATCCACTTCTCATGTTAACCTCAACTTCTCACACGATCTTTCGTCTTGCCCTAACACCATTAACAATATATGTTAAGTAGGTTAACTTATGGGGCATTCATTTTAGACATTTTACTCTCTTTTTTTCCTTTTATAAAATGAAAAGAAAAACTTAAAACAAATATCAATCAAATGATCTCATGGATCCCTCTTTTCTTCCTCTGCCTCTGCTACACCCATTTTCGTTGACGAAGGTTGTCCCGGAAGCCTCTCCCCATTCAAACATACTTGCAACCCTTTGTTTTCCAAAAAAAGAGCAACCCTCAATAATCGAAATTAGTTCCAAGCCCTAAATAATTTCACATGAGCAACATAAACACAACTTTATACAAATCTATTCAACAAATTTGAGATACAAAACTGATACAAATCATAAATCATAAATTTAAATCAAACATACACAGGAGCATCTAATTTACTCCAACATCCCCCCTTCTCCATCGCTAACAATCAGTGTATATCGTAGCATCTGATACTCACCGTAGGGACCAGGTTTTATCATCCTTGTAGTGGCACAATAAAAATATGACAAAGCAATGCTTTGTGTATATGGGGTTTCCTGTAAAGCATCTATACTCACCATAGGAGGAGGTTGAATCATCCTTGTACTGGCATGAGAGACATTTAGTAAAGCAATGCCTCAACGTCATTTCTTTTCATTTTTTTATTTTCTACATACTATAATATATTGGATCGAAGAACCCTAGAAAAAAACCACCTTATGAGAATTGGCAAGCTGCTGCAGATTAATTTTTCTATTAGGTCTTTTTTTTGCGTCACTTAAACCTAATTTTATTCTAGTGATATTTTTCTTAATTGTTTGAATAATTAGTGTTTTTTAATCTTAGTTTACAATTTTTATTTTGTTGTTATTTTAATTATTTGTTTGACTATATATTAATAATCTTATCGAACTTAATTTTCAATATTTTGCTCGCATATTTCAATTCCCAACTCAAAAGATTTATGAATTTATCTTGATTTCTCTTTTTTTTTTAACTTGAGATTTTTTATCCCTAATTATCTTTTTTTTGTAAATTTAATAGTTTTTAAATAAATATAAAGATTTGTATTTAATATATACTTTATTTTAAGAAATTTGATTTGTGATTAGATAAATAAAATATTTTTTAATAAAAAGAAAAACTTTGATTTGCATTAAATTTAAGAGCATATTACACCTTTGGTCCTTATTGTTTGTCTTTTATAACGGTTGCTAACAAATGTTGTTAAATTAAGAGATGATGGGTGTTATGAAAATAAAAAGTTATGAATCACCAATGTAGATAGTTTATTTTAAAGATCAAATCCAAAATTTGGACCGCCACTGTAAATTCATTCAAAAGGTATTTTGGTTACGGAAAATTCAATCAAGATAAACAGATCCTTTTGGAATATTTAAAAATGTCACAAATATATATTAAAAATCGAATGAACAATTATTTTATATTGTAAACTAATTTATTGTTAAATATAAAATTTATTTAAATTATGATATAATAAACTAATTAATTTTTTGACGTTTTGTATTAATTTGTATTGAATATTTTTCATATTTTTAATCGGTTTTAACCTTTTTTACATAGTTAAATTAAACATGTTTAGATATAAAACATCTGGTATTTGTTATAACGAACTATCGATTCCATTTGTGTTGTATGTTGGGTTTCAAGTTGAGACACAAAAAAACGGAGGATAATATCTTTAAAATATTTTATAATCTCTTCTTCCATTTTTTTACTATTGATAATCACATTTGATATTGTTTTTAGTAAAGCTACGAGTCTTGACCGGTTTTTTTTGCTTTGATTGGGTTTTTTCAGACTTTGATCGAGCATTGATAAGATTAGTTTTCATACTTTATCGGGATTTTTTTTACCCGGTTAAGTATTGGTTTCAGGTTCAAATTTTAGGACCAAAACGAGTTTTTGCCTATAACCAATCCTTGTTGTGCCTTTTTTAAGCGGCCCTTAGAGTATTTCAAAGACACTCCAAAAATCTATTGTTTCCAAACATAAGAGTGTTTATGATAAAATGTTTCGTGAAAAAGCATATAATCCCATAAAAATTGTTTATTTAGATGCAAAGTTACTACTTATTCATCAGAATTGTTTTCACTGGGTTTTCATGATATTTTTTTAATCAATCAAGTCGTCGTCTCTTCAATTTCATTAATCATTTATTTAATTAACCTTATGAAACAAACAATAAAATTATAAGAGGCAATAACTTAGTTGGTTAAAAAAGTCGACTCTACTTTATTCTTTTAATAAATAAATTTCTTTTTCTCCAAAACTTGTATCAAAAAATAATTTTTTTCAACTACATATTTATTTTTACCAATCAACAATTATTAACACATCAAAATAACTTTGTATCATATAAATATCAAATAAATAAAACGAACTTTATTATAAATATGACATTGACACGTAACAATACAATAATTTTTGACTTTTTTTTTCCCTTACTTTAATTTAAGTTGGCCAATTTCTATACCAGCCAGCCCATGCAGAGACCAGCCCACTAAGCCCAAGTGTTACAGCATGATTACAAAATGGATTGGGCTCAATATCAGCCAGCCCAATAATCAAATCAGCCAAATTAGCAGCCACAGCCATTAATCTCATCACTCTATCAACTTTAATCTTCTTAATTTCATCACCTTTTTCCTTTGATTCTGATAATAAACTCCTTTTAATCCTTCTTTCTTCTTCAATCCCTTCTTTGATCATAATAAACTCCAAAACACAAAAAAACACGTACCCAAGCGATTCCCCAAACGCTGATATATAACTCATTCTCCGAGCCAGATTTGCATCCAAAACCCCTGTTCGTGATAACCATAGGAAATGGTCGAAAAAGAAATAAACCATTTCACCTGCGTTGGCAAAGACTGAAAGGAACCTGTAAGTAGGGGTTGGGCCTGGGTTTCTCCTCAAGGCATTAAACCCTGTGAGAAATCGTCCGGTCCTAAAGGCTTTCCGACTGAGCCCTGATGCGACCTCACACTGTTTGGCTCGATGGGCTGCGGTCGGATTGGTGGTTTCGAGGTGCCAAACAAGTAGTTTGGAAACATATTGGAAGGTTTTGACAAGCTTATCAATGCCATCCCTCTTTGCTAAAAAGATAACAAGCTTGTCTACTTTGTCATTCATGGTGTGGTGTGAGGTCTAAGGGGAAGAACTTGAGTGATTTGTGGAAGAAATAATGGTGGGGGTGGGAGGGAGAGCCACAAGTTAGGGGTAGTTTTGGATAAAATTAAATTATTTTTGGATGGACAACATTATTTTCATGTTATCCTACATGACATTTTTGTCTTTTATGTATATTCTGAAAATATTAAACAACAAATTAAATTAAAATAAAATAAATTGTAGCCATATATGCAAAATATTATTGCCAATTTTCTTGTTCCAATTGTGGTTCATCAATTTGAGGCATCAAAGTCGGCAAAATAGTTGTAAAAGTGATCATGCAAGCAAGACCATGTCATTGTTTAAAAATATAAAGTTTCTTTTTTCAAAATTGAATTTATTAAATCGAAAATATTATTATTGTATTTAGAGTAAATTACGTTTTTGATCCTTGTGGGTTGTTAAAAATTGCAGATTACGTTCCTGTGGTTTCTAAATTTTAGTTTTCGGCCATGTGGTTTGCAATTCGTTTTTATTTTCGTTCATAAGACTAATTACTACTTTTAAGTATGAAGGATTAATGGAGAAGACAATCAAGTTTAAATCATAAAAACATAAATATTAATAAATTATAAATTATAGGGATGAAAATCGTAATTTTAAAATTATAGGGACGAAAATAAAAAATTTCAAGAGAGCTCAGGGACAAAAAAACGTAACTTACTCTTGTATTTCTTTTAATATCATCCATTCATCATAAAGAAAATTGATCCCATGGTAATATATGGATAACTTGACCACAATCATCTCCAATACTTCATTCTCATTAAAACTTATCTTCAAAACATATATATTAACATGTCATATTGTCAAAAAGAGATTGACCAATTTTGCTTTATCGAAACCCCACCCTATATATATAAAACAAATTTTCCATTTTCTTGCTAACAAGATCAATAAATGAAGAAAAAAAAACAGATTTTCCTTCATCGAAACCCCACTCATAGTCATGGTGAGTTATTTTGGAGAATCTAATTGATCGTTTTCTGCACTTTGCAACTATAAATTGTGAATGTTTATCGAATGAGTCTTCTGGGAACTTATCTACATTGTTCGATAAAGGTGGTCTGGTCGGAGGAATCGTGGCCGGTCACATCTCTGACAAGCTAAATGATTGTGCCATTACAACCATAATGTTCATGTATTGTGCTATTCCGACTCTATATTTGTATCGGAGTTAGGACAGGTATCGATGCCCATAAACATCATCCTAATGCTAATCAAGGGGATGTTTGTTAATGGCTCGTGCGCTCTCATTACAACGTCGGTTGCGGTTGAGCTCGGGACCTATCGGTCCGTGAGGGGAAACTCTAAGGCACATGCAGCTATGACCGCGATCATCGATGGGACATGATATTGGTTTTGCGATTAAGTCATAGCTGGAACGCGATTTTCATCATGGTTCTAGTGGCGGATTTGTTTCTTACAAAGTGGCTGAGATGAGGGCAAAATATGAAGTTGATATAAGGTTTAAAGATAGATGATTTTTATTTACATCGTCTTAAAATATGAAAGAAAGTATATATATATATATATTTATTTATTTATGTTTTCTGCAAGATTTTTAGAAGATGATCGGATAGTAATATTTGTATACGTAATAATGAGTACCCGATCATAAATCTAATCAAAAATCAAACTAAACAAAGCATTTATGATGTGTAGAATTTTAGCTACCCTCTTCCCTCATGAAACACCTTTCGCTACTTATTGATGTGTAGAATTTCGCTACCCCATTCTTAGAGAAATATTCACATAAACCTAACGATATTTCCAATTTTAAATGATCAAGTCTCTAAACTGTTTTTTTATTGCGAAAACCATTAAATTTTCTCATCTTTAATGACAAAGTCCCTGAACTTTTTTTTTAATAAATAAACCATCAAACTTTAAAAAATTGATTATGTTTGTTAATGGGTCATCTTTCTCATTACAACAGCAGTTACAGTTGATCAACGAGTGGACCGGTACTAACGGGTTATATTTCGGGTTATGCTTATTTAAGTAGAGATTGACTTTTATTTAAATGGTGATGAAAGTAAAGGAGAAAGGGGGTTGTATATACATTTGTATTTTCTCCAATATTAGGAGGTGAGATTGGGTACTTAATAAAGAGTACCCGATCATCAAATCAAATAAAATAATATAAAAAACAAAATATATATGTGTCGTATGGTTTGACCGCCACCACCACTACCATCTTCATCATTGCCACCACCTCCCAGTTAAATCACGTTTAGCTACGTATTATATGACTCTTTCTTTATCTATCTCAAAATCATATACTCGAATAATGGTTTCCATCTCGGGGATTGGGGTTGGGATTTGGGTCAAGAATCAGTTTTATAGTTTTGGGTCAAGATCGGGATGGGGGTTTGTCGGCTCAGTTACAAACCAACTTTCAAAGACTATGACTGATTTAAGCCCGACAAGACATTATATTCATTTTTGGCCATCTCTAAGCTGGAGTGATCCTCTTGGCCCATTATGGGCTGCCAAAGAATCTAGGTGGCCCAATACTTGTTAATTTGTTGAACATATAATTTGTGACATTTAAGATTATAAGTTATTATATAAAAAAAATTCAACTAGTTGAGCCAAATCTAAGTGGCCCTAGTTTTGATGCCTTTGTTTCTTACTTCGTGGCCAAATGTCGAATACGGGTCGGGCCGGGCCCAATCGGTCCTTGAGCCCAAACAGTAGCGGGCGTAACCGCGTAAATCCGTGACCGGTTAAGGCCCAATCGGTCCCGGACCGGTTACGGTTTGGGGCAAAATCCCGGGCAACCGGGTAAGGTGATCCATAACTGGTTTAAGGTAACCGGTCCCGGTTAGGTTACAGACCGGGCCCAAAACCGGTTAAAGGTTATTTTTTTATTTGTTTTTTTAATAATTTTTTTGATATTTTTTAAAAATATAATTAATTATCAATTAGTAAACTTTAAAAAATAAAATTGGATCACTCAAATCTATACTATATTATAAAGCAGGGATAAAAAACTCTTAAATACAAATTATTAGACACAAGGTACCATCATTTTATGCAAGATTTTAAAAATCTCTTAATTTACAAGTATCAAAGCACAAAATAAATATTACTACTGCAAGCTTCTAACACTCACCAATTTGGTATGTGCAGGGTCTTCCTTTTATGCAAACATTTTCATGTATCACTATTAATTAATATATTATATTACTATAAATTTGTTTTAATTATATTATTAAATATGTAATTTGTTATTTTTTTCTAGATGTCATTAAAATATATAAGATAATCATTGAATTCTAACAAAATACTTAATTATTTTTATATAAAAAACATTATATTATTAAGCCTAAATTAAACAAATTTATAAAAAAAAAACATTATCATTTTCTCAAAGTCATCCAAAATCGTACTGTAAATCGACAAAAAAATGAAACATTAAAATCGTGATGTATTTTGTTGCATTGCACGAGTACGCTTCTAGTACACTTTAAAAATACGTTTTATTTATACTTTCAATGTTATTACATCAATTATAAAAAAAACACTTATTACATCAATTTTTGCGTTTTGTAACTTGATGTCTAACCTCATACTCCACACAATTTATTTATAGTGTTTTTTGGGGGTTATTCGGCAAAAAAAAAGGTCAAATTTGCCAAAAAAAGGTCAAAAACGGTCACATAACGGCTAGTTTTTTGAAAAAAATCGGATTGGGCCGGACAGGGCCCTTAACTGGTCCCGGGGACGATCAGGTCGGGCCGACGAATTGCTCCAAAACCATAGTCGGTTATGACTTTTGGGCCTTTAACCGGTCAAGGCCGGTCCCGGACCGGATCGGTTAAGCACCGGGTCGGGCCTCGGTTAACCGACCGAATCAGGCCGGATTAGGCCCATTTGGCCACCACTACTTCGGGTTGTATCCGTACAATTATAACTATTTTCACAAGATTTTGTATGTGATCCAAGTCGGAGGAAGTCAAAATAAAACTTGATATTCATTTTAAATCCTAGTTTGGTCCAAGATCCGAAAAGCTTAGATAAAACTCAATTTAACAAGTTGTTATACATAAAAAGGCTATTGAAAAATACAAAAATCGTTGGTAATTAGACTGAAACTAGCATTTTTTACTATTAAAATCAACTATTATAAGGGGTATATTTAAAAAAATGGTTTCTTGGTGATTTAATATAAATAGAGTGTGTATATGTGTTATATTGTTTTCTAAAATAGAAAATACTAGATAAAGCTCCAATAAATTCTAAAACTAGATGTGTTGATAGAGATTTTTTTTTTTATTCTCACCAATGAGATTGAGTTATTATCATTATTTTATATAAATTCTTTTTTAAAAGTGTATTGAGATTATAAATTTATAGAATATTATAATAATATAATGGATATTGAAATCTCTAAAATATAGAATATGTTGGAGTTAAATGTAAATCTTTTTAGAGAATTTGACTTTTAGTTCTATGTTTTAGAGAAATTATAGACAATCTGTTGTAGATGCACTTACACCAACACTATCAAAATCTCTTAAATCTCGATCCCAAAGTGTTCTTTGTTGCAATATTGTTGTGGTCAAATTCTCTCAATCTAAGTGTTATTAGTTGTGATATATTGTTTTGGTCAAATTCTCTTGGCTATTGATTCTCAAGTTTTCTACTAACTTTTATAATCTCATAATTTCCGTAATTTTAATTTCTCGAAATTTTCATAATCTTATTATTATTGAAATTCTTTTAAGTTTTCATTCTCGAAAGTCGAAATTCTAGTATTCTAGAAAAAATTAATCTTTTCACCTCAACAACCGTGTTTCAAAATTACACTATTATAAATCAACCACAACCGTAAAGCCCTAGTTAAGGATATTTTTAATCCCATCTTGGTTGAGGGTGCTAAAAAGGTTAAGCTAAGAGAAGTCATCACCTATGAACGTCGGAAAATTACTCGTTGAAACACCATGAAAGAAAAATTGTATTATAATACAGTGAGACGTGTGATGGAAGCTAATTAAATGCAACTTGGCCCCATTGTCCTAATAAGTCCAATTAGCTTTTCAATAAAGATACATATCGACATTGGAAAACAAATATGTTAATAAAGTCTACCAAATCGACATGTGGTTAGCCAACGGATCACAGCGTGAATGATGAAGACCACACAATGCGGGTTGTTTTATTTGTGCAATTTGATGAATATCCCTACAAGAAATATTTGGTAAGCAATGTAGTTTAGAATGTTAATGTAATGACAAGTTAAACATTTGTTATTAAGCATGATTTATCACCGTGTAGTCTTAGTGTCGTCATTCAAGGACGAGTCTGGTTTCTCACCTTCTAATGATGAGGATTAGAGGAGGAGGTTGACTAGTTGAGTAAGTTCGATGAGCCAAAAAGGGGGAGGTTAATTGCACCGCTATACATTGCTAAATGCATTCCTACCTAATAATTTTTTCTTCACACATATCAACATCAAAACCAATTGACATTCCCAATGCATGATTCGGACATTAAAAAAGTTCAAATAGCATTTCATGCCAAAATTCAAATGTTGGGTAGAGGACGACTGATTTGTCGATCAAAGCCTTTTTTTCCATAAAACAAATTAAGTTTAAAAAAATCAACGAAGCCCAAACGTGAATCCCAAGTCCCGGTGAATAAAATATACATAAAACTTACCTCTGTCGAAAAGAAATTAAAATATTGTTTTCTAAAACAGACTTACCATAAAAAGATTATGGGAAATTGACTAAACTAGCATTTTGGACTAACCTCCCTATTTTTTTAGCCCACTTTTTTTTCCTATCAAACAAAAAAGAGCCAAGATTTCACAAATGTCCATTTAGTAACTTGCAAAATATATTTTTTATTAAATACGATATTGGTGGGTTCCTCTTGCTAAATGGGCGTGACAGCTTGTGAAATGTCCTTTTGGATTGTGAAAGTCTTCTTATGTAGTGTTTGGTTCACAAAATGGAATATACCATAATTGTATTATGTCAAAGGAATTGTAATGTGAATGAATTGGAATAGAATCTATCAAATGAATTTGAATTATCTGTTTGGTTCGCTGAAAATAACAATGTTGGTGGAGGTGGAGGCAGTCTTGGTGTCGATGACAGTGGTGGTGATAGTAGTGACTTTGATGACAACGATGGTGGCGATGTCGATGTTGACGATGGTGGTGGCGGGGACGGTGGCGACGGCTACAGTGTTGGTGACAACCATAGTGATGGGATGGAATTAAATGAAGTAAATATAAGAGTATAGGTGGTTTCAATTGGAAACCATATTAAATTGGAAACTTTGGAAACCGTCAATTTCATTGGTTAAATTAATGAAATTGGTTCATAAAATTGTTTAATATATATAATTTTTTTATTAATGAAATTGTTTCATATATTTGTGTTTTTTATGTAGTTTCATCTATTTTTTCTCATTCTGATGAAATTGTTTCATGTATTTTCGCAGTCTGATGAAACTTTTCATTTTTACATAAAAAACATAAATATATCCAACAATTTCATCAATAAAAGAATTATATGAAACAATTTCAACAAATTAAACAATTTCATCAACTTAACCAATGAAATCAAGGGTTTCCACGGTTTTCAAAATTAGAGTGGTTTCCATTTGATCGCTCCCCTATAAGAGTATAATAATTTTTATTTAAGAGATAGAATGAAGGAATTAAAATTCTTTGCTATAACCCAAGAAAATTTACATTAACCAACTCAAAGAAAGAATCATGCAGATGATAAAATTCGGTCAGTGAAATGATAATTCCAATTCCGTTGGAATCCAACGAACCAAATGCCACATTAGGACGGGATTTACGTAATGACCTTATTAGAATCGTATTATTTTCATATAATGCAAAATATTAAGGGAACGTTTGGTTCACATAATAGAATTTGATGGAATTAGAATCTATCGAATTAAATTGACTTTGAATAAATTGGAATGAAATTTGACCACACGTTTGATTGGTAGGAATTCAATTTCTTCACTTAAACCAAAGAATAATAAATTCCTTACATTGTGGAATTCAATAGAATTGGAGGATTCCATCGCTTTCATTCTGTGAACCAAACATGAGATTGTAAACCACAAGGTTTGTGGTGTACTGGCAACGGCTTGGGGGTTCATAGCGCCTGCCCAGGTTCGATTCAAGGCACTTCCAACTTGTGACCATTGGGGATAAACTCAGAGCTGCACACTTTAGCAGTCGGGCCAAAGGCCCAGCTTTGCCAAGGGATTAGTCTGGGCCAAAGGCCCAGGATACCCTTATCCAAAAAAAAACATGAGATTGTAATTTGGTCAATGGAATTGGCCATTCCAATTCATTCCAGTTTATTTTAATTCCATGAATTAAACAACCCTCTAAGGCGGCGTTTGGTTCGCATAATGTTTTTGAATGAAATAGAATCTGTCAAAAAATTTTGACTTTGAAGGAATTGTAATGAAATGTTGTAAGGTTTGACCACCTGTTTGGTTGATAGAATTGGAATGGAATGTGTTAAAAAAAATTGGAATTTGTCTGTTTGGTTCATAGAATGTAGCTTTGAAATTAGAATGAAATGTTGATAAATGACCAAAATACCCTTTTTAATAATTTTAATTTTTTAAACAAAAAATGTCTTAATAAAATAGCCATTAAAAATACGTTATTTATAATGGTGGTTCAGATTGGTGGTGGTCGATGGTGGCTTAGAATGGATGGTTCAAATCGGGGCTGATTGACTGTAACACTCTAAAAATAGGGATAACAAAATTCGAAGAAATACGGACACGTGGTATAAAATTTACCAAAACATGAGAAATATTGACCTTTCAGTGATAGAATTTGGAAGGAGTTTGGGTGTTGAGGATTAAGTATCGATGTGTTTAAGCATTCCCGTGGTGATAAAGATTTTGTTAAAGGAATGTTGTGTGGTTGGGGTTGGAACGGAGTTGAGTGGTAGCCGAATTTGGGTTAACCAGTTACCTAAAGGACGCATTGGTGCGCCTTGGGAGGACATCTTCATCAATATTAGGAATGGATCTGTAGGAATCTGAGGATTCATGGGATTTGGGATAATCGACTATCTGTAGAGCGTAATGGTATGTTTCTGGTGGAAAAACAATGCTTGGGTCTATAGAAGTGTGGGAGCACTTACAGACATTGTGTCCGGGTCAAATTTGAGGAACGGATTTAAAGGTTGCGATGGTTCAGACCAAACTAGTCGTTAGGAAATTTCGTCAAAGGACAATAACTCCTTAGTGATGATGATTTTGGAGACATTTGGTGGGAATGTCGAGGTGGACTTTAAGTACAAATGAACTTTAAGGAGACTTTGATGCGTCGTAATCAGAAGTATCTAAGGGAATAGTTCGGATTGGGGTATTCTTGATGGAAATGGCTAGATAAGGTCGTAAGTTGCTTTCGGGGTATTATGAGAAATCTAAGGTTGGGAGGCAACCGAGAGTGAACGATTTAGAAAATGATTAATCAAGGACTCAACTTTCATCCTGGCGTCGGTGAAATATTTTGAACGTTGAGATTTAGTTTGTAACGGCGCGTTATGAGAAACTCAGCGAAAACCTCAACCGGAATGTAATCGGGTCTGTATATGAGGTGAAGTTTTATGAAGGCATCCCTTTGGGATAGGGAATCAATCGATCTTTCAAATGTGAATGTTGGGTGCTTGGTGATTCCAGATTTCGAGGACGAAATCTCTTTTAAGGTTGGGAGGATTGTAACACCCGGTTTTTTCGTAAAGCAAGTTCCATCCTTCGTTGGTTATCTCTCCGCCTTCCCGCCTATCTTTTGAGTGGTAAATGTTGTGCTTTCGAACCTTGAGTCAACCCATGCGAGAATCTTGAGTTTCGACTTTTTTCGAGGCTCGGTACGTGTGGCGCGATTGTGACTCGCGATAGTGACATGTGTCACTATCGCGTGGCACAATCTCCGGGGGTGTACCACCCGTGGTACATTCCCCGTGAGAGTGCCCTCGCGATAGTGACAATGTCACTATCGCGTGGCAAGGTCGCCCGCGGCCCCTGTCTCATAAAATGTCTGAATTCTCACCCTTTCTCCTCATTTCTCACTTCCATCTTCTTCTCTTTTCTCTCCCAAACACTAAAACCGAACCCTAACCCATTTTGATGGTTTTTCCCCCTTGAACCACATGATTCTTCATCATCTAACTAGTTGGAACCTTAAACCACAAAACCCCCATCTTTATCTTCCTCATCAAGTTCATCGGTTGGGAGCTCGGGTTGAAGTGTTGGATTGGGTGTTCTCGGAAGCCTCTTTGTCTTCAAGGGTAAGTTTTCTTGTATTAAGGTTATAAATGCTCCATTGGTGGTTTCTTAAGGTTCGATATCTCAAATCTCGGATTTGGTGGTTTTGAAGAAATTAGGGTTTTGATCTTGTTTGGGATCTTGGTATTTTTATGTTTGGAGAACGTTTCCTTATGGTTGAAAATGGTTATTTATGGGTTGGAACTTTGGATTTAGGTTTTGGAAGTTTTCGGCTTGAGGATTCAACTGGTCTTCAAAAGAGCTCGTTGGGTAAAATCTAGATTTAGCCTAAATCTAGCAAGGTGAGTTCAAGTTGATTTGTGAAAACGTTGTACATGCCAAAATGTCTATTTTAAAGTGTTTATGTGTTCTACATGAAATTGTCAAATGTTGGATTATTTGCTAATCTTTGATTTTTGGAAGTATTTAACTTTACAAAATTTGTATAATACCCACATTTGGGATTTTGGGGCATTTTGATAAATGTGTTACAAATAAATGTGTTTTGAGGTCTTATTGCATAAATAGATCTTTGATCAAAGAAATGCGCTTTTAAATGTTTGTCGGGTTTTATGCATCATTCACGAAATGGAATGTTTTGTAAAGTATTAATTGCACATTTATGCGAGGTACTGGAAAGAATGTTTATAGTCTCATTTTAGGATTTTCATTCTTATCAGCAGTTAAAGTTGGAAAATGCATATTTTGTGTTATGAGACATTTGGAAAATTATAAGGGTATAAGTTCATTTGGAAAATGGGTTGTCTCAACTAATGTTGAGTTTCGAACTAATCTTACTTTTGGTCGTGGTGTTGACATATCCGTTGGTCGAGTGCGTTTTATTGTATTGTTATTTTCATTTATCAATGAGTCAATTGGGTTGCTAAGCCTGCGGCTTGGCATTGTTATTTTGATGGGGTTTTGGACAATTGTCCAGTTTTGGTAACTCGACTTCGAGCCTTGTTGGCAATTTTGGATGAAGCTCGTTAGGTATCGGGTGCGATGTAAGTCCTACGAGCTGCACGTTAGGTAGCGGGTGCGATGTAAGTCCTTCGTGCTGCACGTTAAGGTACCGGGGTGCGGTATAAGTCCTTCGTGCTCAAGTATTACGATATTAGATTAGGGGCTCGACATAGGAACCCGACGGGGTTGAACTCGAGTTTTCGTGGGTGTACGTTTAAAGCTACTGAGCCTGACATCTCTTGCGTGTACTTTTGTTTATATGACTAGTCATAACAACATAAAATGGGCTTACTTTGTGGATCGTCACATTTTATGGAATCGGGAATCCCCCATCACCAAAAGGTGTTGTTTTTGGGTATTGAGTTTTATTATCCAAGTTTTCGGTGACGTTTTGTATTATTGGGTTTTACCCTTGATTTTATGGGATAAGTATTATGCCCCACCCGTGTTTTGGGGTGTTTTGGGGTGTCTTGGGATATAAGGTTTAACCGTATCTTCATAAATGGAGAGTTCAAGTTATATTTACGCTTTGAATGAGTTTTGGGTTAAAGCTAACTTCTAAATGGGCGGCTTACATTGGTATTATCATCTTTGTAGTGGTTGGGTTTGGAAAACGTCCAAATTTGTGTTCTTTGTTTAAAATGCATATTATTGGAAAATGAGTCGTTTTCACATGTAAGACGTATCATATTGAAGGACTACGATTTTAACTGCACCCTTTCTTTTAAACGATTATTTTATATATGTTGAAAACTCTTGAACTCACTAGGCGTTAAGCCTAACCTTTTTATTTGTCGGCATGTGCATCAGGTTTCAAGGTTGGGAGTTGGTCCTAGCAATCCTATGAAGAGTTGAGCCTTAGCTTTGTGCAAATGTAAGTAGTTGGTGAAGTCTTCCGCAACGTTGGAGATAGTAACTATTATGGGGTTTTAGTAGCACCCGTCCTTATCATAGACTTTTGTATAGAATGAATGATTGTATTGAGGTTAAGTCATAATTTGTGGTTGAAGATGATTTATTTATTGATGTATTTAGTAAATTTTTTAATAAGTTGTTATTTCCATATTTAAGGGTGTTACAGGACACCCGAAAGGCCCGACACATCCGAGGACTACAACCATGACATTACCCCGAATGGCGGAGGTCTAAGCACATACCATCACGGTGGCGCCCAAGACTACATCCTCCTAGTGTCTACTGACTTGGTTCGTCCAACATATTATATAGGAGGTCTTGAGGTATATTTCAACCAATACATTTCGATACCAACCATGGGTACTATGTTACTATCCTATCACATAAGTCCGTCATTAGACCCAAATGACAATCATGCTCATCATGCATATTATATATTACCAAAAAGGTATTCCAACTAGAAACCATCATCATATCGAGACATGTATACATTTATCACATCAACATGTACATATTATGAATCCAAGAGAAAAAGTACCAATACTTGCACATTTAGAGTAGACCATGGTATTTCACATATAACCATATTTCCAACATTCCTTCATAAGAAAATCCCAAGTATTTGAACATATAAAGATAAATAACCATAAATAGAAGCATATGATGTGTATCTAGTTTTGACAATGATTTATAAAATCACAATCTAAAAAACCAAAAACCTAGAAAAGATGAAAACCCTAGAAGTTGGATGAAGGTGATGAAGACTTGAAGTCTTGAGAACTTGAGGTAGATGGAAGCCCAAATAATGATTTCACCTACCAAGCTTTGCAATAAATGACAAGAGGGTTTAGAGGGGAAGAAAATCGCCCAAACCCTAGCTCCTGTCGGTTTAGAACTGATTTTTGTGATAACAATGAGAGAAAAACGGGCAAATTGGGGGTTTTGGGGACTGTAGGTCACCCCGCGACTTGTGCCGCGACTTTCACCTGCGGCATAAGTCGCCCGCTTACTTAAACAAAATGAACTCCAGTGGCTTACGCGACTTATGCCGCAACTCCAACCCGCGGCGTAAGTCGCGTGAGTCACTGTCTCCCAAGGGTGATTTCTAAAGCTTCCAAACCAACAGGACCAAATAATCATATATAAACACAATATCACTTAAGCATATAAGTTCTACTTTAATTGACAAAAAAACATAAGATTAATATAACCTTATACTTACCCAAAAAAATACGGATGTTACATTGACGGTGGTTTAGATCAGTGGTGGTTCAGAACGACAGTGGTTCAGAACGACGATGGTCGGCGGTGGTCGGCGGTGGTTCAGATTAGCGGTGGTCAGCGGTGGTTCAGAACGTCAGCCGTTTAGATCGGCGGTGGTTCAGAACAGCGGTGGTTGGTGGTGGTTCAGAACGACGGTGGTTGGTGGTGGTTTAGAACGACAGTGGTTCAGATCAGCGGTGGTCGGTGCTTGTTCAGATCAACGGTGGTTCAAAATGGCGACGGTCGATGGTGGTTTAGATCGTTGGTGGTCGGTGGTCGACGGTGGTTCAGATTGGCGGTGGTTTAGATTAGCGGTGGTCGACGGTCGGTGGTGGTTCAGATCGGCAGTGGTCGGTGGTCGGCGATCGTTGAGATCGACGGTGGTTTAGAACGGCGGTGGTGGTCAGCGGTGTTTCAGTTCGGCGGTGGTCGACGGTGGTTCAGAACGACAATGCTCGGTGGTTGGCGGTGGTCGGTGGTGGTCGACGATGGTTAAGAACGACGGTGGTCGATGATGGTTCAGATCGACGGTGGTCGACGGTGGTTTAGAGAATGAACTGATGGAGGCATGGTTTAATCAGATAGGTTTTATGTGATTAGGTTATATTGGATTGAGAGTATATGTGGTATTATGAAAGGAAAAAAAATCCATTCTATCAAAATACCTTGTAGTTGCTAAGGAATGTTAAATTCCCTCATTTGAGGATTTTGATGGAATTTTGAAATTCTTTCAATGAAAAAGAAAGAACCAAACAAATGAATGAATGAAATTTAACATTCCAATTCAATCAGATTTCTTCAGAATCTACGAACCAAACATCACCTAATTGTTTTGTCAATGCTAAAAAAAATGCAATAAGTGAATAGGTCGGTCTAAAATGAATACTTTGATCGATTTTCCAAAGATTTTTTGTTCAATTAGTTTAAAATTCGAGATTGATTCGGTGTGATGCATTAAGTTATTATTATTATTTTTTTAAAGGTTTATGAATATATGATGATAAGAGTTTAATTCTTAAAGTAACATAGATCGGGTGAAAACGTTGTTGATACGTGTAGTCCTGTGAATGGATGTTGAAATGAGGACGTCAGCAAGGGTGCCATGTCGGATAATAGTGGGCCCGGAGGTATATTCGAGGCGAATCGTTAAACTTAAACAGAAGACGAAAGGAATAATGCCATTTGGATATGCGAATATGCTTTCTCCTCCCGCCTCTCAAACCAACGAATCAGCTCACAATAATTCCTGCCACAAGTCGGCTCTTCAATTTCCCCAAACTACCCTTTCCTTCATCTTAAATTCCCATCTTGCCACTTTCCTCCAATTGACTTCTTTACCCTCCTCCTTTATTATTTCTCACTTCCAATTCGTCATCACCCTGCCCACATATTTATAATTTTATTTTTTTTAAATAATTTAATCAAAATGATTAACTATTTTTTAAATAAATATATATATATATATATAGAAAGTTTCAAACGATAACGCTAACTATTTAAGAAAATAAGAAAACGACAAGACATGTACAAAATCGTATATGATTCGGCATTAACAATCAAAAAACTATATGCGGACGACTTTGGCCGCAACTTAAATCACGAGCAAAGTCGCATAAATCATATATGATCTTTAACGTGAATCATATATGATTGTGTATTTACTCGGATGTTCTCGTGTTTTTTAAATAAATATTGTTCTCGTATAAACTCACTTCTCTCTCTCTCTCTCTCTCTCTCTCTCTCTCTATATATATATATATATATATATAGTGTTTGGTTCATTTGAGAAATGGTAAATATATGAGAAATAGAGAAGTAATTCTAGCCAATCATATGGTCAAGATCGGATTTGATTAGTCAAATATTGCGGCTTTGACCGGTCAAAAGTTACGGATTTGACTGGTCAAAAGTTGGGTTATCCCAAAAATAGAAGGACAATTTCGTAAATTTTACAAAACACACGAGATGTGTTCATATATGAACATGTATAATTCACATATGAACTATATGTTCATATATGAACCAGTGCAATTCTGCAATTCACAATTGAACTCTTTTAACTGATTCATATATGAACCTTTGTGATTTATATATGAATAAGTTGAACTAACTAACAGATTCATATATGAACCTTTGTGATTCATATATGAATATGTATGAATCACAAAGATTCATATATGAATCAGTTGAACTAATTAACAGATTCATATATGAATCTTTGTGATTCATACAGATTCATATATGAACTCATCCCGTGTATTTTACGAAATTACCCCTTTACCTTCTATATACCACACAAGGAATTATCCGGTGCTTCGCGGTCAAAGCCGCAAATGTTGATCAGATGGATGACTAAGATTACTTCTCTATTTCTCATATATTTACCATTTCTCAAATGAACCTCTCCCTATATATATATATATATTGAAGAAGCTTTTATAAAATCATGTGATATATTTAGATTTTTTGAAACTGAATCGTATCATATATTCGATATGGACAATTATCAAATGAGAATCATAAAAAGATTATAAACTCGTAAAAACCGATATAAAAAATATACTTTTACTTGATTTTTTTCATCAAAAGCTATGATTTTAACTATTGTTTTACATATGTTTGTGTTCACATGGTGAAAAAAATCCATGTGAAACTTTTTTTGGTTCATACAGTGAAATGATAAATACATGAAAAAGTGTTTCATTGTGTGAAACAAATGCATATGAATTTTTCACATAATGAAACAAATATATGTGAAACAATTCTTTAAATTCTAGCATTTTATGAGAAAAAAAATCATGGAAAAAAATAATTTTTAACCGGTTCTCATAGGTTTATAACATTTTTGTGGTTCTCATCTGATTTAAACCATTATAGGTGCTTATGGGTTGGGTTGACCGGGTTGAATGCATTTGAACAACTCAACCCAATGTTTGTAATTTGAAACATCCTAACCCAACTCAACTCAATCAAAAGTGCAACCTAACCCAAACCATGCGGGTTGGATTGGGTTAGTCGGGTTGAAACTTTAATATATCATTTTACAATCTAACTAAGTGATTTCGTTTAAAAAACAAAAATCAAAATGAAAATATAAAAATAAGGCTAATAAGAGAAGAGAAGAGAAGAGTAAAATAATAGTATATTTTGTCTCTTCATTCTATAGATGTTGAAGATTTTTGAAGACTTGAAAGTTAGATTTGTGTGATTTTAATTGGTGTGGTATTGTGGACAAATCTAAACTACGGTTAAGATAGGAAGACTTGAGAATTTATAAAAAGAAGAGTCATTAAAAGTCTAAAACCACAAAAAGATTAAAAGTGTACAAGTTTTGGTCGCATTGACGGGTTGGTCGGGTTGCTTTGGGCTAGTGATGGCCAAATGGGTCCGGCCCGACCTGATCAATTAACCGAAGCCCGGCCCGGCCCGATACGGTAGTAAACCGGTTTGAAGCCCGAAAAGCCGGACCGGTTCATGTTTTTGGAGGATTTGCCGGCCCGGCCCGGCTCGGTCCGAGCCCGGTTTTTGGCTCGGCCCGACCCGATTCGTACTTTTCAAAAAAAAAAGGAGACGTTATGTTACCGTTTATATATGTTTTTTTGAACTTTTTTTGTATTTTTTACCCCTAAACCCCTATAAATACTTGTATTGTAAGTTTGTACGTTAAAGTTATATATAAAACGTATTTTTAAAGTGTATTTTAGTGATTTATTATAAATAAAACGTATTTTTAAAGTGTATTTTAGTGATCAAATCCAATATTTATTTTTTAAAACTTAGTAATTAATTATTATATAAAGAAATAAATTTTTTAAAAAAATACGGAAAAATGCTCGGCCCGATCACGGCCCGGTTTTGGGCCCGACCCAGCCCGGTTTTCCTATAACCGGTTTTTTCCAACATTAAACGGGCCACGCATATTCGGGTGAAACCCGGCCCGGCCCGAAGCCCGATTGGCCCGGTTTTTGGGTTTACTGTTCGGGCCCGAAGCCCGTTTTGGCCCGGCCCGAGCTCGATTTTTGGCCATCACTACTTTGGGTCCAACCCGTTTCCAACCCAATACATGCGGTATGGGCAAAATTTGTATCGGGTTACCTAAATTTGAGTTTTTTTTGTGTTTTTTCGGGTAGGGTTAGTCGGGTTGGTCGAAAATTTGAGCAACCCCTATAAACCGTATTCAATATATACATAAACTAAAAAAGTTGATATAACATATGAATTTTTTTTGTTTGATATAACATATATTTATTAATGTCTTGAATGTTCATTCATTAATGTAAATATGTACTTATCATCGCAACCATCGCTCCCTAGCTGAACAATTAGGTGTTGTTTGTTTTTTAAGAGGTCTAAAATTAGAAGTCTTATTTCATTTCTGATAAATAAGAGGTGATGCTGAAATCTGAATCAACAAAACTATATGTTTCTGTAACGTCCGGAGACGTCTTGAGAGAAAGAAGAACATATGAACTGAGGTGACAATAAAAGGCTTTAAGAACCCCTTAGTTTGATGATTCAGCGGCTGAATAACTGCAGCTGCACCTGCAGGTGGTCTTCGTGTGGTGCAGTGGTCTTTTGGCGCTGGCTGCGGTGTTCTCGATGGTTCCTCGGCTGCTCTTTGGCTGTTGCGGTTGTTTGCTCCTCGCAAATTGCCTTGCCATTTCGTTGCATTGCTTGTAATTCTTTCTGTCTCGGCGTTTTTTGTTCGGCTATGTGTAGTCGATCTGTTTTGTCGTATCTTTTGTTGTAACTCTTGGTTGTTTTGTGGTTGAATATAGTTTTATTGCCGTTCAAAAAAAAAATAAGAGGCTTTAAGAAGTTAGGTCATCACTTCTTATTTCAGACGTATTTAAGAGTTAATGGGTTCTGAAAACTGTAAAAAGAAAAACAAACAGTCTAAATCTTAAAAGGTTTAAACGATTCACTTAAAAGACATTAAGGGGTTGTTTGTTTTTAAAAAAAAACTCTTAATGACTCTTAAGTCTGAATCGTTCAGACCTTTTTACACACCGTCTCTTATTAATCATAACTAAAATAAGAATTCAGACTTTAAACCTCTTAAAAAACAAACGGAACCTAAGAGTTTTTTTTTTAAAAACAAATAACCCCTTAGTTTGATGATTCAAAATTGAAATGGAACGTCGTTTCTAGATCAAGAAAACGACAAATGCATAACCCCAATCAAGTTCTTAATAAAATAAGGATGAGAAAAAGAACGCATGTCTATTTATGATATATTACATGTCATTCTTTTTTTTAAGAAATATAAAATATTCTAGATCCTTTATTATAAATTTAGTGAAAAATTACGGTAATATAATTGTTTTTCTTTCGCTTTACAAAACAATTGTATCATTTTTTCAAAAAAAAAAAAAAAAAAAAAAACACAATTGTATCAAATTATGTACGAAATAGAATATGTTTTTCTTAAGTAGAAAAATAATTTAACTTTTTACAACAAAAGACATTTTTTTATATGTCAAGTCTTAAACGTTTGTACATTAATAATAATTACAAGTTTGATTGTTCTTTATAATTTTTTCATTTTATTCTTAACAAAAATTATTTTAAATATTTTATTAAAATAAAAATAATATTTTATTTATTTATTACTATTGTGAAACTGAGATATGAAACTTTGTCACGTACAAAATGACAATCAAGCTCGATGTGTTTCGTACGCTCGTGAAAAGTCGGATTGGAAGCTAGCTGAATAGCAGATGTATCTTTGTCAACTTTATTTCTTTGATAAAGCCAAAGAAAATTGATGATGCCCTCAGAGATCCAAACTGGGTCAGCGTTATGCAAAAAGAGCTGACTGAGTTCACTCGCAACAAAGTTTGGAATCTCGTTCCTAGATCATCTGATAAAACTGTTATAGGCACCAAGTGGGTGTTTAGAAACAAGTTAGATGAACATGGAACTGTAACCCGCAACAAGGCTCGACGCATTCCGACCAATATATAGAGGGGCTATTTGACTGGAAAAACAGGGCTCTTGCAACATTTAACAAATGTTGATGTTTCCTTTCAACAACCGAGTTTTGGAGTTGATTTACACCTACAACTCTTTGTCTCTCTTCTTGTATAACAAGAGAAAAAATACGATTGACAGGTGGAATCGGATCCATCAAAAGTATTTGTCCTCAAATTTGTGAATAAGAATCGTTCAGACCCATCAAAAAATTCATCGTGTGTTCTATTTCTTTTGCTCCACCACACACCACATGTGCATTTTCCGCATGAACAATGAACGTTGTAATTTGATAACTCCTCTCATAATACTTTCAATTTTGTGAAATAGACGCTCACAGTGTCTTGACCTCGTGTCAGATCCATCAGATCACGTTTGATTTGAAAAATACGTGGTCCATTACTCTGCTGAAACCTTTCCTTAAGCTCCTTCCACATTTCGTAAGCCAAGTCAGAGTAAATGATGCTGCTCGATATGTCTTTAGATACCGAATTTAAGATCTAAGAAATAACTATGTTGTTACTCCTGATCCACGACTTCACTTTCAACTGGTCAGAAACGTTCGGTTTAAGAAGAGTTACATCGATAAAAGCAACTTTGTTCTTTACAGATAGGGCTATCTCCATTGCTATGCTCCAAGAGGCATAATGTCACCTGTAAGAATTTGTGAAACTAACACAAGTCCAGGACTATCCGAATGATGCAAAAAATACGGATCATCAACCTCCACAGTAGTAGTGGAACGATTTGTAGTTTCAGCCATTTGAGAAGTTGTGGTTCGAGATTTAGACCTGGATCTGAAAATTCAATCTGAACAAAACCTAATTTTCAATCGAAAAAAAATTGAGCTATCAAAGATCAAAATAAGGATCAAAGAACAAAAAAGATTTGATCGATCAACTATCAAATTATCAATGTACTAGATGAGAAGATTCAATTCGATCGAATATTTTCAATCGAACAAAACCTAAATTTCAATCAGGAAAAACGAAATTTGACCTGCTAAAGATCACATTAAGAATGAAGAAATAGAAAAGAATTGATTGATTAACAATCAAATCAATGTAGTAAACGAGAAAACTGGATTCAATTGAACAAGAACCAAATAAAAAAAAAAGGACAACGAGTAGAAGACGCTCTGATACCATGTTGTGAAATTGAGATATGAGAGAGAATAATTTGTTATTATCATTGACTCTCTAATCAAATATTTATACTACAGAGTCTGGATCCCATACAGTCACCTACATCGTTACAATCATACTCTCCACTAATCAAAACTAACCAACTAAAAGACTATATATGTATAGCTATAGCATAAATACATTTCTAATAATTACGAAATAGTGTGCCATCACATGTATTAAAGCCAAATGACATCAAGAGATAAATATATAATTGTCAATAGATTGCCTTCCACACGCAATACGAAAATATTATATGTTATTATGATTTGGATAACATCTTTAATTAATATATTAAAAAAAATGAATATAAAATGTAAAATATATTGCAATAAAAAATTTTAATTCTTACCAAGGTGGTCAATTAATTTATTTTTGGTCGTTTACTAAACGTTTACCATACCATGTCAATTACCTTACTGGATGAATATGTCAAAGGGCGAAAATTTTACCCGATAAATGAAGATGATGACTCTTACCTGCTATGTGTTACCAAGCAAATAGTTGTATACGGTATAGTTTTGATACACTAAAATCTTACCCATTAAGGTAAATTAGAGTGCTGATTCTTACCGAATAAACGTTTGTATATTAATTGATTATAAAGGGGATCACATTCACATGGCATGATGGCCGCGTATTAATCTTGAGTCTATTATATAATTATGTTTACATTCGTTCATGTTAATTTATGGTATACTATTATTATATTCTAAAAATGACACATTTAAATAAAAAAAAGACATATTTTGTCCAATTTTTGTTTTGAGATTTCATATGCATATTTAAATTCAAGCTAAATGTTCTTTTAATATATAGTATTTATATTTGACAACTGTAACAAACAAACTCATACATTTTCCTCACTTTTGATGATGTTTAACCCCCTGACCTACTGAAGGTCGGAGACTCTAATACTGCTAGGTCAAAGGCCTTTTGGCCAAGTAAAAAAGGTTAGTCTAAATAAAACCATATTCATATGCCAAATACACCATCTCATACAAATTTCCTCTCACACATGTGGAAATCAAAACCCATTTCACATTTTCAATGTATTAATTTGACAAAAAAAAATGATTTTTATAGTAGCATACTAACGCATGATGCCATCAATAATCAAAAAACAAAATTCAACCACCAGTCAATCCATGACTATTTTATTTTTTCCGTATACGTTGAATTCATGTAATCATTATATCATTATTATAAACTAAATGGAAGACAAATACTCTGTAATTCATTCTTAGGTCAGGTTACAAGACCAATGACATAGTACTTTTGACCATTAAGATCAAAGATTTGTGGAAAAGATTCAGGTGTCTTAGGGTTGTTTGTTTACCTTTTAATGGTTCCATTAAGAAGCAACCTCTGAATCGTTAAGAGATGAATCTTGTTTGGCAAAAAAAAATCAGCCTCTTAATGGTTCTAAAACCCTCTAAATGATTTTGTACCTTGGGTCACCCTTAACCATTAAACGTCCTGATTTCATTATGAACAATTATCAAACAACCATATTTTGTTTTGGACTATATCATAAGAGTCTCTTAATCATTCTGACCACTTAATTATTCTGCACCAAACTGTTCAGCAACTGTCAAACAGCCCCTTAAACGTGCTATATCGCAAAGGAAAATGATATGACCCATGATAGTTACAAATAAATTCATATTATTTATCGTGTCATGTCAAATGGCCGCATCACAATTTTGTGTCCTACACGGGTTGAATTTGGATAAAATTCCTTTAAGATTTCCTATTGGTTTTGTCGTTATTTATTACAAGATATATGCATTTGACATATAATTTGTTATACAGTAACATTTTCGTAAAACTGAATGTGATATCCATAAAATAGCATCATCTTACGTACTTATCCAACCATAATCTATGCAACAACCGATACTACAATTTTAATAGGGAAATTGACTGAAATAACCACATTACTCTATCAATTGCATCTCCTAGCCACTTCTCTCCATGATTTACCAAAATAGATCTAGGTCCGCAATGGCGGACTTGCAGGTCCTCTACCTCCGCCATGGCGGACCTAGGTCCTCTGCTGTCGTTGAGTGAGATCGTGACATTTGACGAAATGGCGGACCTGGGTCGGGTGGCGGACTTACCCGTTGCAGACCTGGCTTGGACCGACATTTTTTTTTTGTCTTTTTCTGGAGGTAGAAGACCTGCAGGTCCGCCATTGCGGACCTAGGTCTATTTTGGTAAATCATGGAGAGAAGTGGCTAGGAGATGCAATTGATAGAGTAATGTGGCTATTTCAGCCAATTTCCCATTTTAATAGGGTCAAAAAGAGTAAAACACCCCATAATTAAGTGATAAGTACGACACCACTCATGATTTAACTAGAGTTTACAACAAATAAAAAACTGAGAATTTAGTCAATCATAAAAACTAATATTAACCTAACTAACTCAGACAATATCCAATTAAAACTTAGGGTTTGTTTGGAAATAACTTAATGAGCTTAATAAACCCTTAAGCTTATTTGCTCAGCCATATTGTGGTGTTTAGAAGCGGCTTAATGATATAATAATGAGCTTACCGAATAAGATTTTAGAAGGTACCCTTATGCAGTCAGACACCACATTTCCACTACTACCCTTTGAAATTCACAGAGAAAAAGCCTAACCTGCTTCTCTCATATCTCTAACCATCTCTCTCGATTGAAAAACCTAACCCCCATGCTCCTCCACGTCGCCTCCTTCTCCCCCACATCACCACTCTGCCTCTCCTCCCAATACCTGATGATGTCGCCGCTCCTCCTCAATGTTGCAGGTTTCAAGATATTGATATTGGGTTTTGGTTTTTCATATATTGTATTTTATTTGAAGGGTTAAATTATGGAGTGTTCTTTGTTTTTGATTTTATGCTTCTTTCTTTTTCTATGCCATAATCGGTGGATTAGGGTTAGATTTTTCATATTTTATTTTTTATTTGAAGTATTAGATTTTGGGTTTGATTTTAGGGTTTGATATCCTTAAGATATTGATTTTGAATTTGGATTTGTGATTGATAATTTTAATCACCGGTTCATGTTCGTATATGATTCAATGATTGGGTTTCTTGATGTTCTTGAGATTTTTTTAAATTAAAATTTTGTGTTTGGATTCTGATTTTTGGAGATCAATCTGTTGATTTTTAATGAGTTTTTTTGTTTGTTTGCTCAACTTGTTATGTAATGGTGTTTGGATCAATAAAAAAACAAAAAGAAGGGTAAAATGGTCATTTTTCTTATTCAAACGGTTTATTCAGCATAACAAACAAACAACCATTTCATTTAATACATACATACAACTTTATGTATAAAGTCAACTTTATCCATACAGGGCTTATTGAAAAAACAACCAAACAACCCCTTAGCCACACCCATCCAACTATTCTTGTCGGTATCAAATATCAATATATTAAACTTTCCATTACAATCCCTACCATTCAATTCCACAATGCCTTAAAATCTAATCAGATTTTAAATATATTTCATTTTTATCATAAAATAAAATGCATTTTTATGCATAATTTTAATAAGAGGTTTTAGCTAAGTACTCAAAATGCCATCTAATATCGATAACCTAAAAATAAGTTTTAATTATAATAAATATTATCAATTTATCATATAATTATCTATATCTATAGTATATATTGAAGGGCTTAAACGATTATTGAAAGTAGTTTTTGAAAGTAGTTATTGATACATGTAGTTACAGTTTTGGTCCCTGAACTTTTTTGATAGATTTATTTTATACCTTTTAGTTTTACATTTTACATTTTACATTTTCATTATATCAACACATATAAGCATTATAACGCTCAACTCGGGTTCGAGCCCCACTAGCAGCACTTGTGGCCACTGAGGATAAACTCAGGGCTGCATGCTTTAGCAGCTGGGCCAAAGACCCTATTTGCCAGGTATTAGTCTGGGCCATAGGCCCATGATACCCTTAAAAAAAAACACATATAAGCATATATTAACTAAAATACGTTAAAAAATAATTTTTAATTTTAACAAGTTACACCATTATAATCGTCTCTTCGATACCTTCGAAATGAGTCCAATATTGAATATTTTTTGATTTAATTATTTTATTATATGTTAAAAATATGTTAAAAATACGTTTTAACATATCACATTAACATACATAATTACGTTGTATTTTGTGGATATCACATGTGATTAATTGTGGATATCACATGTGATTAATTGTGGATATCACAAATTTCGATTATTTTGGGATATCACATGTCGATCAATGAAAACAGAATCATTCGATATATATATATATATATATATATATATATATATATATATATATATATATTATTTGAAATAAAGTAAAGTAATTTATTTGAAATTAAGAAAAATATTATTGAAGACCCTCGTACACGCAGTTATTCTAACGCGCCAACATTTATCAACTCCGAAGATTTTGGTCATAAAGAATCAACGAGGCATAACTCCTACTTCCAACGACAACCCCCCCCCCCCCCTCCAACTCCATATCTTGATCAAATCCCGAGTTTATTTCATCCATACATCGCACAAGTACAATATGTATTAGGCGATGAAATTTGTGGATTTCGAGTCATATCTACTTGTTTCGGTGGTCATGAAGATGCATGTGACACTATCCGCGTAGAGTTAATGGATGAACTGGGTATTAAAAGAATATTACCCAATGCCCACACTCATACACCATTTGACACATCATGCACTTCCAGATGCAATGTCGTGGATTATCCCATACAAACGTAGATTAGATGTGAATGAATAATATATAGAGTGTACTCGTACTCGTAAATATGTTGATTTAAATGAATAATCAAAGCTGAAATCTATTGAAATAAAAAAATACGCAATATATTTATTATGTTTATTATCTTGATGTTAAAACTTACGTTTGATGTAATGCATTTTCTCTTTTTAAAAAAAACCGATTAACCAATGTATAATATATGACATATAATAACATAATTAAATCAAAAAAATATTCAATATTGGGTTCATTTCGAAGGTATCGACGAGACGATTATAATGGTGTAACTTGTTAAAATCAAAAATTATTTTTTAATGTATTTTAGTTAATATATGCTTATATGTGTTAATATAATGAAAATGTAAAACTGAAAGATATAAAGTAAATTTATCAAAAAAATTCAGGGATAACAAACTGTAACTATGAATTAAAAATAAAATAAAGGAATTTATGAGAGGGAATTGAAAATCCGTTAAAATTAAATGTTACATTTACCACCCTTATAATTAATTATTTAATTTACTTTATATCCTTTGTTTTTTCATTTTTCATTTTACACCTTTATAATGTTAACACAAATAAACGTATATGAACAAAAATGCAATAAAAAATACGTTCATTTTTCTACAAATTATACCATAATAATCGTCTCGTCAATACCTTCAAAATGAACCCAATATTGAAAGTTTTTTAATTTAACCGTACTATTAAATATCATGAATATCTACGTATTAATTTGTTTTCTATCCATACGTTTTATTTTTTTCCACCGTTATCACATTAAAAATATATAATCGTAAAATACCTTTCATTCTTATTATAAATTATATCATTATAATTTTTTTTCGTCAATAATTGTAATATAAACTAATTATTGAATATCTTTATGGGTTTAGGGTTTAGTGTTTCATAAGTTGTGATTCTTAGGTCATGGTTGATTGTTGATGACATGTCTATAAGAAAGTAGCATTAATTGCTCATTCTTTACTCACATTCCGCTGCATCGCGCGGGTATATGCCTAGTTATTAATTAATAAATAAATAAAGTCAAATTCGAATGGAATCTTAAGCTCGCCAATTGGGTGGGTTCAAAATGATGGATAGGGTTGTTTGGCAATTGTTGAATGGTTTAGTGCAAAATGATTAAGTGGTCATAATGATTAAGAGGTTTCTATGATATAATGCTAAATGAAATGTGATTGTTTGGTAATTATTCAGAATGAAATCAGAGCTCTTAATGGTTAAGGGAGGCCCAGGATACAAAATCATTCAGAGGATTTTGGAACCATTAAAAGGCAGACACTTTTTTTACCAAACATGATTCACCTCTTAACGATTCAGATGTTGCCTCTTAATGGAACCATTAAGAGGTAAACAAACAGCCCCTTAAATTTTAATGTTTAATTTATGTAATCATGTTTTTATCTATACTATATTATAAAGCACGGATAAAAAACTCTTAAATACAAATTATTAAGCATAAGGTACCATCATTTTATGCAAGATTTTCAAAATCTCTTAATTTACAAGTTTCAAAGCACAAAATACATATTACTACTGCAGACTTCTAACACCCACCAATTTGGTATGTGCAGAACCTTCCTTTTATGCAAACATTTCCATGTATCACTATTAATTAATATATTACATTACTATAAATTTGTTTTAATTATATTATTAAATATGTAATTGGTTATTTTTTTCTAGATTTCATTAAAATATATAAGATAATCATTGAATTCTAACAAAATACTTAATTTTTTTAGAATAAAAAATATTATATTATTAAGCCTAAATTAAACAAATTTATAAAAAAAATATTATCACTTTCTCAAAACAATCCAAAATTGTACTGTAAATCAACAAAAAAACAAAAAATAAAATGAAACATTAAAATCGTGATGTATCTCGCTGCATTGCACGAATACGCTTCTAGTTTAATCTAAAAGTTCTATAACTATTCCTCTTATTTTTGGTTTTTTTGGATTCACCTTCAAACATTTCTAGTTACACTTTGCCTTAAGATTGATTGATTAGAGCAACTCCAACATTAAAAATCATTTTTATCGATCTTTAATCAATCGACCGGTAATTACCGGTGATAGGAAAGAAATGACAAATATCCTGTTCAAACGACATGTAACAACCCAACCAAGTAACAACAAGATAGCAATATAAATCTTAATAAAGGAATAAATTTCAAGTCGTAACGGCCCAAGCTTACACTTTTAAATTCAAGGTTTCCAAAGGTAACCTATACACAACTGAAATATTTAACAAACAAGTTCTATAATGACAAACTTCCAACACTCGCCGCTACATCTTCACAGTTCCTTTATTTGCTCTCCCTAATTCACGTCTGCCTAAAAAGATTTTTAGTTTTCAAAGAGCGAGGGTTAGACCGAAGGTCTAGTGAGTCCCCTCTAACAGATAAGCAATAATATAACTTTCCAGTAAATTTTAAACAACATTTAATAATGGCACATAAATAAAACACGTTACGGACCACACGACCGTCAAAGACGATGTGTCTAACTCGCGCTGCCTTAATGTTGGGACACACCCCCAACGACATGAACGGGCCACACTCCCCGGCATGAGTAGGCGGGCCACACTCCCCGACCTAGGTCACGTAACCCACGTATAATGTATGCATACATTTAAGCAACAACAATTTATAACACACTTGAACAATTTAATAAAATCATGCCATCATAAGTAAATCAACGTTTAAAATAAACTTCACATGCTTTCATCATCAAAAGGTTTAGTTTAGAAAAACTCACCTGGCGTCCTTAGCGCAAATCCCTCTTCTATCCTTATAATCTGATATGAAGCCTATAAAGAAATAGAAGCTGGTGAACTCTCAATCCAACTATTTAAAAAAAAGTGGATTTAACTTGCTAAACCCACGACTTTTATTCCAGCAACTTTTCCCCGCTAAATATCTATTAAAACTGATTACAAGTCTCCCCGAAATAATGGATCAACCTTCTACTAAATGTGTCTAACTACAGAGCATTAACAACCCCAAAATAGAGGGTAGTGGACTTCGGCCCACATCAGACCCAACGAAACCCAGCCGACCGGAGTCAGCCCAGAAGCCAACCGGACTGCTCCCACCCCCAGTCCCCCAACTCGACCGGTATTCTTACCTAAAAAGTTGGAATTTTGGATCATAATGAAAATATGGGCTAAACACTTAGACGTAAAACCTAAAAAAGTTGGAATTTTGGATCGTAATGAAAATATGGGCTAAGCACTTAGACGTAAAACCTTGTGTTTGAGATGATTATTAATTTCTTATAAATCAGAAATCTCTAAGTTTAAAAGTTTGTACCTGTGACCTTTCTGGTTTGGGAAAGTAAGTTCTGTAGGATGCTTGTCATCTGGTCCCCTAAGGTCAATTGATCTGGGAGTGATCGAACCCAAATCCTTCTATATAATCAGATCGAAAGTCATGTTCTACTGGTATGAATGAGTTTAGGATGTGTCGATGTAGCCTTTCTGATATGGGAAAGTAAGTTCTAAGGGGTGCTTGACACCTAGTCCCCTAAGGCCAACTGGTCTGGGAGTGGCTGACCCAAATCCTACAATAGGGTCAGATAGAAAGTTACTTTTACGACATGTTCTCTACTTACCAAACTTTCTGATTAAAAGATGCCAAAGTGCACAAGCTTAAAAGATGCCAAAGAGCTCACTCATGTGAAGATGTCATAGTGCACAATGCTAAAAGATGCCAATGAGCACACATCTCATGATACTTGGTGATATTTCTGAGTTGCAATAAACCTGTAAATTTGTGAAAGTCTGAATTCTTGATGGCTTAGTGTGATTATTTGCAAAGTTCTCTATTATATTTTCAGAATTGCATTTTCTTGAAGCTAATCGAAGTTCACATGCGAGCACACTGAATAGATTGATGGAAGTTTTTGAAACTGAACATGTTTTAACTTGATATGCAATAAAAACTTGTTTCTGTATCCAAACATATACATTTGATTTCATCTGACGGATTTTATTGTGATATTTTACTAAATAGAATTTTATTTGTTTTTGTTTAAATTTTTATATATTTAGTCGTTTCAAAATACATATTCTTTCTACATTGATGTTTCATTTCTTGTGTTCTCAAATTTTCTTTATAAATGGGTTTGTACATTATTCAAGGGGGAGTGAATAAGGAGATTTTTCTGAAAAGATCATATCTGTTTTTTAGGGGGAGTATCTGATTTTCTATATGAATGCTAACTTGAATTGTCAAATCTAGTGCATTTGTGTAGGGGGAGTCAAAGAGCTTAAAAATGTAAAATTTTCTGAGTTCAAGTCAGATTTGTGCCAACAGTTGGTCGCGCAAACCTCACTTTGCGCCACCTTCGGCTAGCGCAAACCTCCCTTTGCGCCACCAATGTGTAGCGCAAACCTTCCCTGTTTTTCCTTTACTTTGATTTTGCAGATCTTCAGTTGTCTCGTCTCCAACATTTGCATGACCAAGTTGATCCCGATCATCAAGGTCACGAGGCGGAGAAGATTAAGGAGAAGTTAAAGAAAAAAAGGTCCAATGTTTATCTGCTGATCAAGATTCGCTCAAGATTCTAATTTCTTCAACAATATTTGTTTTTTTACTGTTCAAGCTCCGATCACCACAAATTCTTCAAGTTCATTTAAAAGAGGTGTATCGTCTAGAGCACAAGTTGTTGAACCAATTGTTCCTTCAAGCTTATTCAAACTGGCCCAGTCTTGTCAAGGCAGCAAAGATATCTCAAACTGAAAGATGCTGAGAAGAATTTTTTTTTTTAAAATTCAGATTGTTTCATAAAGTCGCTTAGATGGTCCGTACTGTTTTAGAAGATTGTTTTTGAAGACCACAGCGCCAATGATTACTAAGGGGGAGATTGTTAAGTCTTATTTTATAGTAATCATTGTATTTATAGGATTGGTCTTATAATGTACTTAGATAGGTTTTATCTGTGTATAAGCCAAGGGTATTTAAGTCCCTTTGGTCTTGTGTCTTGAAAACACTTCACGCATTCATCTAATACATATCATACTTTGCGCTTACTTGCTCTCTCTCTACTTTCTCTCTCTAGGATTTAGAGATCTTGGATTAACACCCATCAAGCTGCGCCATCTCAACTTACGATTCACAAGGTTTGTGTTCTTTCCACCGTATCCACTTATCTTCACTCAGTTGCCCAAAACCAATGTCATACCCCCTGATCAACTGTAACATACCATCCGAAACTCCTCAAAATTTAATATTCCAAAACCTTCCAAGCCAACCGTACCAGATATTGCCCAAATAACACCTTCTTTTCCGAACCACAATGGTCCCAACTTAACGGTGTTGCACAATTCATACGCGTTATACATACGTCGCCCCAAACACCATCACCTCAAATACTCAAATACAGAAAAGAAGCTTCCACAACTCAATGCTTTCATAGCACACATGCTCCAACTGACATAATTATAAAGACACCTACTTCATCTTCTTCTTGCATCCCCCCAACCGTCTAGCCAAAATTGTAATAATTTCAAACTTCGCCCGCTCAACATAGGGTGGCCATGCTTACTACTATCATTCCAAATCGCCTAACACTAGAACAAGCTTACCTGGAACCCTTTCCGCGCAAAACCAAATCTATCTCACTCCGAGCACTACTTTCCACCACTCCTTCCGCTTTCTTCCCAAAACAACAAACATGACTCCAAAAACTGACTCACTACTGGGTGCAACCTTAGACCAAAATCACCACTTAGATTTCTCACACCAGAACCATAACCTACACCACCATCTCCTTCTCGCACCCTCATTTGGGTTCATATCTCTCTGTGGCAAAACTGAACCTAGATTCCCATTTTTGCGTCTCCTGCCAAATTTTTCACTCTTAGTTTAACCACCTTTCCAACATGATATCTTCACTCTCATCTCGCTGCAAGAAACACTGCTCACCCAACATTGCTTACTCTATTCCTTGATGATTCCCAAACGTGTCGATTCACATTTACATTCCTTTGCTTGAACATCTGACTAACCACAATTCTCACGCGAGATAGTCAATCCAACTCCTCCAAAACATTAACCACTACTCGAAAGCGTTGTACAATTCTCGCTCGCCAAACAGGATTACCCAATCTGCTAGAATCCCTTCACCCCTAAAAGAATACTTCAACATGCCCACGGATTTCCTATCTACCACACAACCCCCTTGAATTAAGCAGTTCGACACTTCCCACAATCATTCTAGGGATATAAGATAATCCCGCCCAAAACTTGCCGCAACCCTGAACATACTGTTCCTCTCTTAGATAACACTTACAAATCATTCCTCATAGATATTCGGACGAGAACGCTCATCCTATAACAATAATGCCAGACTACTATATATCCTCAAAGAAGCTTCTTACCACTTTAATGATTTGCACTCCCAGACATGTCATAAAGACATCACCAACTCATGGTTACAACCATCACTCTATTACCTCTTCCCAGAACAACTGCAATTCTTCACGACCACTTGTCCCCCAAACATATGTCGTCCTACTCTCCCTGGTCGTAATAATAAAATAGGACTTCAAGGCATTTCACGATCTTGTCTTTCTTGAACCTGAATAAATCGTAAGACTATGATCCTCAAAACCATCCAACAAGATATCACTTCCTGACGGCTCAACGCGACCTGCTGGAATCAAACTCCAGTAGTTGAAAGATTAAGCATACTACCTAGAAGACTTAAATGCACAAAGTGCAACCGTTCCAATTGTGCTACACACAAACTCCACTCCTACTTAACCATCAAAACCTCATTGATAAAGAACCACCTTACCGAACTAGCGGTCTTCCATTTTGTGATGTCCACACAAAATTGACCAACATCACGTTAGATACACCTTTTTCTGAATAACTTTCGCTTCCTCACGAAACACTTCAAAACTATACATAACTACTTCTTTGTTTTCAGCGTCCCGCCACTCACCACGAAAACGGTTTCTGACTTCCACAGCAACAGACGACATTGAGATACTTCCACTATGCCTCTACTCAACGAGGATCCTCAATGAAACCTACATCTTCCACTGTAGCAGCTACTTGCCGAAAATATCTTTACGACTTCAAATTCCACTTCAGACATAACCATTTATCGACATCCACATCTCAAGTCATGGAGCCAACGGTAAGCCATTATAGTACAATCATTCTTAGCGCCAAAGATCAATGCCTCCATTAACCACCTCTACTACTCACCATCCTAAGTTTACTTAGAAGGATACCGATGTCAAGTATGTACTACCCTCTGATTGAGTGCCACACTTCCATTCTCAGAACTTCCTCATTCTTAATTGCAGCCCTTCCTCACGACCTAGAGAGTCCATAGCCTTCATGCATGACACACAAATGCTTAAACTCTTGACACATTTGAAAATTTAGAAGGTACTTCCATTATAAAGCAAACTTGAGTGTACACGACCCATCACTAACTTAGCCATGCAAAACGATTCCAAGAATTGTTTAACCTCAACTCCACGAAAAATTTCTCTCTACCACACCCCAAAATCGGTGTTGGCACAATTGAATTTATTTCCGATGAACTTTACACACACAATTTAAAAAGAATTACTACAAAATGGCTTACACTGGGCGTGTCAAACGACTCTCACCCTCATTGATATGACAACACATGTCTGTACCCAAACTCACTTATAAAATCATGCGACTAAATGTTGTTTTGATTTTCATATCAAAAGTTAACTCATTTACAAAGAGTTATATAATAATTTTCCCATACCAAAAATTGTAATTTATCACCCAACGCCATAAACTTGTCTTTTCAATCCAAACACACATTTGCACGTGTCGACACGTTTTCAAAACAAATACCTTGTAAGGCACACACACGCCAAAATATCTGACATGATAGACACCAACAATTTGTTCAAAACATAATGCATGAGACACACTTCACATTGAAGGTTATTCCCTTCAGTAAGGTCACTGGTTGCACTCGTCACATTTTACTACAACTCTCTTCTTCCGATCACCCAAATAGGCCCTCACATTTACCACAATCTCCATCACCAACGCTTCCCCATCTCTTTGCATGTTCCATTACCAGTTACCATCGCGATCAAAGATTCGCAATTCATGCGTCCTTATGATGATCCAAAATAACCTTAGAATCATTATTCTCTTCCTTATGGAACTCACACAACACTCCAAACCAACACTATCATTTCAATGATACAACTCACTACCCAAAACTACACCCATTGATTGTCTCAACAATAAAAATCGAGTATGCCCATGCACCTGTAAATTCATAATGGCATTGGCCAGATGCAATTTTGAATTTACCTTACATAAGAATCCTCACTATCGTTATCACGACTCTCGATAATCAAGGTCTTCCTTAAAGACTTCCTATATCTCAGTTGTGTCCCTCTACTCCACACTTTAAGTTTAGGCCCATCTGGTCACCTAAATCCCTTAAACTATGGCTCTGATACCAACTGTAACAACCTAACCAAGTAACAACAAGATAGCAATATAAATCTTAATAAAGGAATAAATTTCAAGTCGAAACGGCCCCAAGCTTACACTTTTAAATTCAAGGTTTCCAAAGGTAACCTATACACAACTGAGATATTTAACAAACAAGTTCTATAATGACAATCTTCCAACACTCGCCGCTACATCTTCACAGTTCCTTTATTTGCTCTCCCTAATTCACGCCTGCCTGAAAAGATTTTTAGTTTTGAAAGAGCGAGGGTTAGACCGAAGGTCTAGTGAGTCCCCTCTAACAGATAAGCAATAATATAACTTTCCAGTAAATTTTAAATAACATTTAATAATGACACATAAATAAAACACGTTACGGACCACACGACCGTCAAAGACGATGTGTCTAACTCGCGCTGCCTTAATGTTGGGACACACCCCCAACGACATGAACGGGCCACACTCCCCGGCACGAGTAGGCGGACCACACTCTCCGACTTAGGTCACGTAACCCACGTATAATCTATGCATACATTTAAGCAACAACAATTTATAACACACTTGAACAATTTAATAAAATCATGCCATCATAAATAAATCAACGTTTAAAATAAACTTCACATGCTTTCATCATCAAAAGGTTTAGTTTAGAAAAACTCACCTGGCGTCCTTAGCGCAAATCCCTCTTCTATCCTTATAATCTGATATGAAGCCTATAAAGAAATAGAAGCTGGTGTACTCTCAATCCAACTATTTTAAAAAAAAGTGGATTTAACTTGCCAAACCCACGACTTCTATTCCAACAACTTTTCCCCGCTAAATATCTATTAAAACTAATTACAAGTCTCCCCGAAATAATGGATCAACCTTTTACCAAATGGGTCTAACTACAGAGCATTAACAACCCCAAAATAGAGGGTAGTGGACTTCGGCCCACATGAGACCCAACGAAACCCAGCCGACCGGAGTCAGCCCAGAAGCCAATCGGACTGCTCCCACCCCCGGTCCCCCAACTCGACCGGTATTCTCACATGGCCGGTATTCTTACGGTCGACCAGATCAACATTGACCGGGTCTCACTAATCGACCGGTGTCCTCGAAGAATTTCCCAGTTTGCCATTAACGACCGGGGTGATTCTGAGATATCGAACTCACCCCTTTTTCCATTGATTTCAAGTCTGTAAAACAACATCAACAACTTCTAAACCCAACTTATATTCAATACTTATTTCAAACAAAGTTATACCATTAAGCAACAAAGAAGAAGGATTAAAGAGATGATAATTTCATCCACATCCGGATCCCCAAATCTCAAATACAAACTCCATAGAACTCAGATTCAGAAGATGAGTTTAGAACGAGAATTAAATTTGAATCTTACCTTAGAATTCGATTGCACCTTCGAGCTCTTTGATTCTCTTCTCTTCTCCAAATCGCTCTTAACCTCCTTTCTTTCTGTTTCCTTCAGCCGACCCCAAAACACACCCAAAACCCTATACTAATATCCAATATAAGAATTTACATTTTTTTTACAATACTTCACTTACCCCCCTCTAACTTTGGGCTTTGACTCAATAAACACCCAAATTTCAAATTAATAAATAACCCGATTATTACAAAAATGATGTGTGCTTGGAGATGAGGCGATTTTTGGTGTCTATGGCCCCATGAATTTACCGTTATTTTTTATGTTAAATTGGAGTAGCTCTTAGTCTTAAAATGAGTTCAAAATACCAACTTTATAGGATATTAACTATTTATTATATGTACTACTCAAAAGTAATTGATCATAAAGTAAATAGATAGCTAGGAATAGAGACACTATGCGTTGTGAGAGTTCTTGTAGGCATGAAAATTCACATACGATGATTCAAGATAATTCATGGTTGTTTGGAAGATTAGTCGATCTATTTTAATTGACTTAAATACCACAATTAAAAAAGTTTATTAATTTGGATGTTAAATTAATAAAAAATATTTAATGAACAATTATTTTTTTATGATAAATTTATTTGTAGATAATTATGTTCTTTTTTTTTTGTATATTAAAAGTTAAAGAAAATCAATTAAAACTGATATGAGTTTTATAAAATATCTATAGATATAGATATTAGATTAAACTACGATTTTCGTCCCTGTGGTTTGATGTTTATAACGATTTTCATTTTTGATCTTTCGAAACTGCTTTTTTAGTTCTTGTGGTTTCTATTTGCTTTTCATTTTCGTCTCTCCATCCAACTTTATTAAAATTAAGTGTTAATTTATTTAAAAATTGAATAAGAAAATTACATATTTGGTCCTTGTGGTATATAAATTCTTATATTCTTATCCTAATTTACATTTTTTTCACTTTTTCTTTATTTACTGTATTTCATCAAAATGTTTATTTTTCTATTAATTATATTGTATATTTTCATAATTAATATAACTTTAATTATAAAAATAATCAAATAATTTCATTAAAAATACTGATAAATACATGATATTTTTTTTCAAAACTTTAGGTTTAACTCTCCTAAATTTAATATTTTTTTATCTATTGATTTATTAAAGCTTTTTATTTATTTTAAATTACTATTGGAAAAAGTTTAATAAAATTCGAGAAAAAAATAATATTATTTTATAACCACCGGTTGTTTTTTGTTAAATGCACTTTACTCTACTATTCTAAATTTTCATTTAATCTTTTATTTTTTTATTAATTAATCAAATTTGTTTAATATTTAAATAAAACACACATACACATAAACACACACACCATTTTAAATTAGGTTATATATTAAAAACAAAAAATAAGACAATAAATTGATAAGAAGATTTCAATATGGTGTTAAAAAAATCGTGCAATGGACCATGACGTGCCACATAATTTACGTAACGTCAAACACAAGCCTTAAATCTCATTTTTTAGACCTTGATATATATATATATATATATATATATATGTGTGTGTGTGTGTGTGTGTGTGTGTGTTTATTTTAAATATTAAACAATTTTGATTAATTAATAAAAATAAAGTTTAAATGAAAATATGAAATAATGGAAGTAAAGTGAATTTAACAATAAACAACCGTTTGTTATAAAATAAGACTATTTTCTTTTTATCGAATTTTATTAAACTTTTTCCAATGGTAATTTAAAATAAATAAAACATTTATTAAAAATATTAATTTTAAGATATTTAAACCTAAAGCTTTGAAAAAATATCATGTATTTATCAGTATTTTAATGAAATTATTTGATTATTTTTATAATTGAAGTTATAATAATTATGAAAATATACAATATAATTAACTGAAAAATGAATGTCTTGACAAAATACGATAAATAAAGAAAAAAATAAAAAAAAATGTAAACTAGGATAAAAATGTAAAAATTTATATGCCACAAGTACTAAAATATGTAATTAGCTAATTCAATTTTTAAATGAATTAACATTAAATTTTAATAAAGTTGGTTGGAGGGACGAAAATGAAAGAAAATAGAAACCACAAGGACTAAAAAGCAATTTTAAAAAACCAGGGACAAAAATCATTATAAACATCAAACCACATAGACGAAAACCATAGTTTACTCTAGATATTATGTAACACATGCCATTGATTAAGGGATTCCAAACAACAAAACATGTCGATAGTGAAGGGGAAGGAAATTTAAGTTTTTTTTGTAATTAAATGTACATTTATATATATAAAAATAGTATGCTTTAGTGAACAAGTATTGGAAGGGGAAAAGTTCAAAAAAATCCAATAAACTATCATATTTTGAATGGTTAAGTCTCTCAACATTTTTTTTTAATAAATAAACCATCGAACTTCTAAAAATTGGTTACCTTTTTTTAAAGATACCTGAAACTGACGATGAATGTTTTAAAGTAAAAACAAATCAAAATCAGTTTTACCGTTTTCAAATTATACGCCATTAAAACCCCTCATAGACAATCGTATTGCTCTGCCTCGCCTCTCCCCATTGCCCTTACATTGTCCGTTCTCCATGTCACCTAACACGTTGCTTCTGGCATTGATCTCCCTCTTTTTGATCTATTTTTATTTATCAAAAGAAGAAGAATCAAAAGATAATCGGTTCCATGTAGTTTTTTTTGGGTTAAAATGATGTAAGTAACCAATTTTTAAAAGTTCGATGATTTAATTTATTGAAAAAAATATGCAGAGACTTAATTATTCAAAATTGGAAAATTTAATGTTTTTTCCATTCAAAATGAAAAAGTTTAATGGTTTTTTCATTTAAAAAATTAGTTTAAGGATTTAACCATTCAAAATGGAATAGTTTGTTGGGTTTTTATGAACTTTTCCCTATTGAAAAATATGCATACTTTTTTTTGTTAAACACTTGTTGCTCTTATTATTTTTTACATTTCTTTCTTAATGAAACTCTACATGTTATTTCTTTTCTTTCCCCACATTTCCAACCCATAGCAGCCAACTAAAAGGAAGTAGATTGAACATTTTTCCAGCATACACTTTAAAAAATGAATTATTGATAAGTATTATAAGTTTAATTAAGATGACTTTCCTGTTCGAGATTTTAGTGTTATCAATCATTTTCTGATATAATTATAATTCATGTCTATCGACTAAGTATTGGGAATAACTCTTTTTAAAAAAACAATCGGTGTCTGGAATAACTCTTTTTTTTTTTTTTAATCGAGTTTTTTCCTTCAATTTTAAAAATCCTTTATTAGATTTTTTTTTAAATATACGTGGTTTGTCCAAAGTGTTGCAGGCGCAAATTTATAAATGATTACAACGTCAACAAGGGGGTAATATCGTCATCTCAACTCCACCCCCCATAAAGACATCTTTTGTAACAAAAACCGCAATTATAAAATCAACAAAGGGCATTTTGGTAATTGGACATATGAACTTAATAAAACCATCCGCTATAAAACAGGAAATGTTTTACTAGACTTTCACAGCAAGTGCAGAACCAGGGTTGCCGCATTCAAGAAGCAACTTTAACAACAACAAGAAGAAGAACATAGATTATAGATACACGTATAGATATATCTATACATAGAGAGAGAGAAGTTGAGAGGATCTAGAGAAAGAAACAAATCGATTTGCATCGAAGCTGATATACAGGTACTGTTCTAAATTCATCATCCTTAATTCTCTCTTTTTTTTTCAATTAATTCAGAATCTGTTGCATTTGATTTCTGTTTCATGATCTTCGATGTGATGTTTTCCTTATCGGAACTCTGATTGGATTGATCGATTTTGACGTAATCTTAGAATATTGAGTACGTGAAAAGCAGGCAAGCGATTTGTTTCGTATCCCCCTCGTTCACTTAATTTGTAATTAATCTATTCACGTTCTTCATCGTAGTGGATTACTTTTAGATTTAATTCAATTTGAGGAACATCTTCGTATCAGTTCTATATTTACGGATTGCGCTAAATTTGAGATTGCTCGAAACTTCAAATTAAAGTAATAGTGTTTTTTTTTTGGTGATTAATCTGGTTCCAACTTTGGTTGATGTTCATCGGTTTTGTCAACTTGTAGAGATCGGAGAATTTTCCAAGGAAATTCTGGAGTTTTCTTGGCTCCTGGTGCAAGAACTCCATCGATTTTGATGTTAAATTACCATGATTTTTTTTTTGTTTCTGTGGTGTTGTTGATTTGATCGGTTTAGAGTTTTTAAGGATATCTGGAATAATTTTTGATCTATGGAATAACTCTTTTTGGCCTTTTGTCTTGTATCTATTAATATAATAGCATATACTCGGTTCTAATCCTATGTCTTTTATCTTATTTGGGTTGAGTTGAATCGTTTGTTCTTTTTCTTACATAATTTTGTATTTGATCTTATAGTTTTTCAGCTTGGGTTTCTTGATAACTAAAGGAGGAAAAGGAAGTTGAAGATCGGAAGTAGTAATTCGTCGATGGGTTCCATTTCAGAACCGGGACACGATTCGAATATAAGAAACACTAAACCCCCAGGAATCAGATTCATAGAATGCACCAAGAAATCGAATGTTTCATTCAAAACCCACCAAGCCATTGTTCTAATCGTTACGTTTCTAGCATACGCAAGCTACCATGCTTCTCGTAAGACCACCAGCATTATCAAGAGTGCTCTCGATCCTCAAACTCCAGACCCGACCCTGGAATCGGTCTCCTTTTTGCGAAGATCGAATGCACTTTCATGGGTTCTAGGAAATGGTTGGGCTCCCTTCAATGGTGCAGATGGCACAGGATTGCTCGGAGATCTTGACCTGGCTTTTCTATTCGTATACGCAGTGGGCATGTTCTTCTCGGGCCATATAGGCGATAGAATGAACCTAAGGATCTTCTTGACGATCGGAATGGTGGGAACTGGTTTATTTACCTCATTATTCGGTTTTGGATACTGGGCAAACATTCACGTGTTCTACTACTACTTGATAGTTCAAATGATCGCGGGTTTGTTTCAATCTACGGGATGGCCTTCTGTAGTTGCAGTCGTCGGGAATTGGTTTGGGAAGAGTAAGAGAGGGCTTATAATGGGTATTTGGAATGCCCACACATCCGTTGGAAATATCGCAGGCTCGTTGACCGCTTCGTATTTCTTGAAGTACGGCTGGGGTTGGTCGATGGTGGTTCCGGGTTTGATGATTGCTCTTGTTGGTGTGGTGGTTTTTATGTTCTTGCCGGTTGATCCTGAATCGGTCGGAGTGACTAGAGATGAAGATGAATCAGGACCGCCTAAGAAGGGACTAACTGAGCATCTATTGAGTCCAACGATTGACAATGAGAAAGGAGCGCCTGTCGGATTTCTCGAAGCTTGGAGAATTCCCGGGGTGGCTCCGTTTGCCTTATGCCTCTTTTTCGCGAAATTGGTTGCTTATACGTTCCTCTATTGGCTTCCGTTTTACATTAGTCATACAGGTACGTGTTATCAGTAGCTTTCCATGATGGTTTTAGTTGTTTCGAGTGATTTGGGTTGATCTAATCGTTTTCTGAACTTTGCAGCTATAAATGGTGAGTACTTATCGAACGAGGCTGCCGGGAATTTATCTACATTGTTCGATGTAGGGGGTGTTGTTGGAGGAATCCTAGCAGGTCACATTTCCGACAAGCTAAATGCTCGTGCCATTACAGCAGCAAGCTTCATGTACTGTGCTATTCCGGTGTTATACCTGTATCGGAGTTACGGGCATGTATCCATGCCTATAAACATCATCCTCATGCTAGCCACGGGGATGTTTGTCAACGGGCCGTACGCTCTCATTACGACAGCAGTTTCTGCTGATCTTGGGACACATCAGTCTCTCAGGGGAAACTCGAAGGCACTTGCGACAGTCACCGCTATCATCGATGGCACAGGATCGATCGGTGCTGCGATCGGACCAGTACTAACAGGTTACATTTCGACTCGTAGCTGGAGTGCGGTTTTCACCATGCTTATGGTGGCGGCTTTCGTGGCGGGGTTGTTTCTTACTAAACTTGTGGTGGCGGAGGTGACGGCAAAGTGTCAAGAATCGCAAGTGGGTTCGAGTGGTGGTAGCTCACGGTCTGGTGCGGTTGAAGAAGTGTGATGCATGGTGAAGATTTTGGTAAGAGTGTGTGTGCAAAATTGTGCCATTTTTATGGTCTCTGCTTTCAATAATAGGAGAGAAAGGGAGAAAGGGGCCGTGTATACATTTGTATTTTCTCCAAGATTCTAGGGTAAGGAGATGGCCGAGATGATGATCGGGTTCAAATGTTTGTACATGTAATAACGAGTACCCCGATCATCAAATCAAATCGAACATTTAGTTTGGTAATATTTGAACCATATGATAGATAGATATATAAGGAAGTCGATGGTTCAAATCCTCATTTTCGTTAGTGAACGAAGTATATATTAATTCGATTTTTCTCCATGGGATCAATTAGTCTTTGCTTGCTTTTCAACACGAATAGAATAAAGAGATTAATAGAAACAGACGCGAAAAACAGGTTGGAAATTGTTTGAAAAATGGCTCATGTTTGAATGAGAAGGCAAAGCTTTGTATGTTATCTACTTGTGGTTGTAATTCTAATGACCATCATTATCCATCCAATATTTTAGATAAACAAGGCCATTAATGGCAGTGGTCCTTCAACGTCACACTAAACGACATTAAACATGAGTTTTCAAATTAGACAAACATTGTTGAGCCAGTTTTTGCTACGTAATATACCATCTATTTTAGACTTATCACATATCCCATGTATAATACTTCCTCAGTTTGTCTTAAAATAAATGTCTAATTTCAAAAAAATAGTGTTTCATTCCAGCCTTAATTATGAGATAAAGAAACCTTCTCTCTCTATTATTATGAAGGGTAAAAGTATCATTTAGTTATTTAAAAAGTGTATTAATTACACATTCCTAAAACTATGTTTCATTTTCATTGTGAACGTTTATTTTTGGGACAGAGGGAATAATAATAGTTGTAAAAGTTCACTTATAAACTTGTTTTCTATTGTGAAATGAGGTTTAAAGAGTGTCCTTATTTGTTCTCGTTCATCATAAATAATGAACCTCATTCATCATAAATAAAAAAATAAAAAATTTACAATATGAATATCCCGTCAATGTCTGGCACACGTGACGTGCTCTCCTTTGCCCCCGGTGTACACCACTTATTCTTAGCAAAAATAAATAAATCACAAGACCTGGTGCTTTAACTTCATTAAAATCAGTTAATTTTGCTTTTTCCTAAAGCATAATTAAAGTAGTGAGAATAAAATATGGGAAAATTGAAAGCTTGTTTGATAAAAGTTTAGAATCAAAGAGGGAATGAAAATTAAAGGTTAATTTTGCAGTAAACAAGAAAGAGCAAAAGACCGATGGTGGAGTGAAGATGGTCCACCACATACTAGGTAACAAGTAATGGGTGGATAAGCCACTAGGTTTAAAAAAAATTTAAGAAAGAAACCAAAAACCAAAATGGACCAAGAAAGCAATTTGCCAATCCTTCTGCACCTAAAATTAAAAATACAATTTGGGCTGTGATCTTCATGTTCTTCAATTTAGACCTGACAAAAACTGACACGACACGTTGACCCGACACGAACTCGACACGAAATAAGCGAGTTTGGGTAATACATTTCAACCCGTTTAAGTAAACGGGTTGACACGACACGACACGAAAGTTAAACGGGTAAGGTCAGGGTCAAAATTTTCAACTCGAAAATGACCCGAATAACCCGTTTATAAATATATATATATATATATATATATATATATATATATATATATATATTATAAGTTTTATTTTTAATGTTTTGGATTTTTAAATGTTTTAGATTTGGTTAGAACTTATAAGTTTAAACTATAAAATTTGGATTTTCTAATGCTTTCATTTTAAAATTTTGATTTGTACTTTTTTGTGAATTTTCGATTTTTAATTTTTAGTTTTATAAATGTTAAACGGGTTAGGTGGGTCATGTCGGGTTAGGCGGGTCGGGTTAGGGTTGGGATTTTCTGACCCGTTTATTAAACGGGTCGGGTTAGAGTTAGACATTCTCAACCCGTTTAACTTTGAACCCGACACGGCACGTTTGTCAGGTCTACTTCAATTGTTTCCACTTTCCAGTAATGAAATTTCATGTAGGACCATTTTTTTATGTTTTTAATCTATTCTATTTTCTAGTCTAGAGTAGGGGATGCTTGGACACCACTAGTTAACCGTCTACGTCATTGTTCCAGAATTTATTCCCACAAACAAGCCAACACTACGTGGTTGCTGTTCCTTCACCTTTTTGTATTCAATATGTGCAACTTAACCTACACAAAAGAGTATTAAGAAACAACCAACCACCAAAAAGTATCTAGTAATCCAACTTTCTTAGACGTTGATGCTTCAAGCCTAGCCAAAGGCATGGCCCATGTGGAACGTGTGTGAGTTTCATTTACTATATAAATATTATATACTTCAAAAAAAAAAAACAATACCCTCGTTAAAAGATAGACAAATTTGATTCCTTTTCCCGCTTTGATTGCCTTAAGTATATGTGTAAAGCTGCTGTAAAACCCGTTTAAGCTAAATCAGTATGAATCTTAAGGGCATTTCCAACCTACCACTAAAACACTAAAATGGATGTCATGTTTGCTCCAACCCACCACTAAACACTTTTTTTTTTTGTAAATCAAAGGAGGTCTCTATATTTAAAGGTCTAATATTCATGGTCTCTAAAATATGTGTGTAGTTGCTTTTAAGTTTTGTGTTTTAATGTGTGGTTGGAAAAGTGTTGTGTTTTAGAGGGGATGAACCCATATTTTAGTTTTTTTAGAGGGGATTGAGTTGAAGATATCTAATATCCTATTTGGGGATTGTATAATGGGTTGTATGACTTGCATCCCACAAGGCCCATTTGCTGTTCAAAGCTTGTTCTGGACCATGTGGGCTGGTTGTTCCCTTGTTTCATACATTTAACTATGTATGTATCCCCTTGGTGACAGCTCTTCTGGGCCTCTTTATGCCTTTCCCTGCCTTTTGGGTCCCTTGATTAAGCTTATTAGCTGTTAGATTTGGGCTCAAAACCTTATCTGGTGTTGCTTGTCCTTATTGGCCATACTAACACAACTTATTCGACCACCTAGAATGGTTTAATGAATACATAGCCCAAAGCCCAAAAGCTAATGAGAACTCTGCGGAAGTTTACCCTCCAAGTCTAAGCTATTCTTCTACGTGCTTTGTAAAGGTTTCTCATTTTGTAGCATATACAATCTTCTTGTTTATATGTAGGTGGCTTCTTTTATTCTTTATTCCATAAGATACAAAATCACATAGATATAACTGTCCTACTTTGGGGAAGCTGCTACAGAAAACCTTCATTTGATCTATAAATTTCACACCACCTTAGCCAAATAGAACAACATCCAGATCCAATTGGGTCTTTATCCAACCCTACAAATATTAAAACGATATGTATCCTTCTAGATAAAAGTATGGCTAGGAAATAAACACTACCAAATAAGAGCTAGAATCTGACACAAACCGGAGGTTTAAATGACAAAGTCAAAAGAATAACGGGTCCTTTTCGCAACCTAAAATCATCTGCTACTATATTTCACATTTTGAATAGAAACAATAGCATCCACAATGGAATCTTATTCAAAAGTTTTTTTGGCCACCTCACATTTTGGAAAAGACCTGACAATAACGAAACTTACTTTTGCTTGTAAGAGCATCTCCAATGCACTCCCTTCATAAATATTTTATGGAGTCAAATATGAAGAAAAAAAATTGAAAAAAAAACTCACTTCAATTTACTCCCTATATTAATTTTCATCGTCACACTCTCTACATGTAAGAAGCTCCTTATAACGAATCTACAATATTTTATTATATACATAATGTATATCATGTCATGTTCTTATTTTGTTCTATTAAAAAAATAAAAATAAAAAGTTATTATTAAAATTATGTATATTTGTTGATGTAGGGAGCATCTTTGGGGTAAACAATGTATTATCTTGTTCCTGCACACCAACTTTTATGCATTTTACTCCCTGTATTAACTAAATGTAGGGAGTAAGATTGGAGATGCTCTAAATGCACAAGAAGTCTTTTTACTTGGCCACCTGAACATTGGATCCCACTTTTTTGAAAAAGCTCTCATGAAAAAACTACCCATTGTGGATGCTACTGGGGACACTTCTTTGTCTCTACAGGTATGAAGCCAAAAGCAATCACATTTCTTGCTTAGTTGCAATAACTACATGATATATTTAAGAAGCACTGCAGCTGCAAATTTTAAGCATTCAGAGCTCTAGTACATCCTTAAGAACAATTAACATCATACTATCATAGTCAAATTATAAAGCAACAACTACTATACATCTGCGAAAAGAATCTTAATTATCTGTTCCTATCATTACAATTGAATCCAACTTCAGCCATGATGACATTCACACTACAGAAATGAATGGTTGTAACCAATTCCTCTATTGACCATCATGAACAGGCACATACTAATGTGTGTGATGAAGTCATGACATACCAGCTCCCACAGCTGATGATAGGGAGAATGGCAACCAATAATGCCTTACATAATTACTTTTCATGTTCTTTATAATGACATATATTTAGGGGATTTGATCACCTGCTAAGGAAGCTTGCTCAAAAGAGAATGTCAGAAGCATGTTTGGCTTGACAAAGATAATAACCAGAAGAATAAGATAATACCTCAAGTTGCTAGGTGTTCTTGATGATAAAGTATGAGAGGAACTAGATAAAACTTGTTTTAGAGTGTAAGTGACATTAAGACTTTCCTATGGTGGCAGCTATGACCGATTGGGCATAGGCCCCATGAACAAGATCTTTTTTCCCGGAAATTAAGGAACCCATGAACATGATTTTTGTGGCAACCTGAAAGGCAATGATTCGGTTGTTTCATGTAAGTTGTAACGATGTTTGCAACTCCAATGCGGACATTGCAACAACGTGTGAGTGATCTGATGATGATGCGAGTGCTTGGCGGATCTAGTTGTCCTAATTGATGGATCGGAAAGGTAAAGAAAAATCGCAAATAGTGAGTTAAAATCGACTTGGGCAAGTTTCTTTCAAGGTCGAATAGATGAATATGACTTGACTAGGTCACGCACGTGGTGAACAGGAGGATGAGAACGGCCTTAGCAGATAGTTTATAAGGTCGCATGTAGGGAGTTGAGTAGTGCGAGGATGAACGCGACTTGAGTAGGCCATGTACGAGATGAGCACGAGGAAACAAAACAACTTGAGTTGGTTGCTTAAGATGCCTTGAACGGGTTTAGTTTATCAGGGTTATTGAGGCATTTCGTCGAACATAAGGAGTGCGTCTAAGAGCAAATGTTGGTAGATTGAAGATTGACAAACATGATGAAGAGTGATTAAATAGATAGTAGTTTTTCATTCATGTTAGGAACAATATGTGGTAAAAGTAAACAATTGCGTATAAGTAATCAAGCGAAATTTCAATTAGCCGGTAACTGATCCAAACATAAATGGCCATTTGCGAGATCTTTAAATATATCAAGCTACAAATGTTCTTATTAAAGGACGATTTAAATCTATCAATCATACTTTATCTTTGTATTATAATCGCTATACTAAGTACTAACAGATGAATAGAACAATGAGAACGATAGGAAAACCTGAGGAAACCAAACGTCGGTTTGTTTTGCCATTGAAATTGCAGAATCGGCGAGTGTAATGAGCAACGTATCTACCACATACTGTTCTTAACATGGATGAAAAACTGCTTCTTATTATCTCATCCTTTCTTCTAGGGTTTCAAAATTTGGAGCGATTTGGCAAAGAAACATCAACGAATATAATGATCACTATCTCACTTCTCTTTAATCCTCCTCTGGTTTTGACAAGAGTTTGATCGGAGAAGAAGGTTCAGAAAGGTGGCAGTGCGGTGGTGCCCACCGTACAAGGCGGTGGAATTATAAACCTTCTAGCAACGGACAGCATGATTTCACGGGGAATGAGAATTAGCCAAAAGTTCCCCTAAGTTTTAGAATGTTTGGCAACTTGTACCCAGTACTTTCATTTTGTTTTCAAATCAAGCCTGTGCATTATCTACCGTGCCAGTATATTACTAACGTTTATAGTAGTTGACATCTTGAACCAATAACTTTCGTTTTGTATCAATTTGAATCCCATCACTTTCATTTTGTATCAATTTGAACCCATCACTTTCATTTCGTATCAACTTGAACCCATCACTTTTACATTGTATCAAGCTAAACCCATCACTTCGGTTTTCAATGTTATCAAAGTTTATGAGACAAACCTTAAGAACTAACTTAACTGGAAAAATAAACATTGGGTTTTTGGGGTTTCTTTTCATATGCTATCAACTTGACATCTCTTTAAGGCTATTGAAGATTTTTTTTGGTTGTTATCTTGAAGACCCTACAAGATTAAATAAGGTATGTACAAACTGATTTAAACACCGATGTTTAATAAAAAAAAAGTTTTAAGAGAGAAAAATAAATCATTAAAATTTTGATTTTCTTTTTCCAAAATTTGAGATAACACCGACTAATTCATAGGAAAAGAGAAAAACTTAAAAAGACTTAGGGCGCGTTTGGTTTGCGGGATTGGAATGGATTTGGAGAGATTTGGATTTCAAATCCATTCCAATCCTTTGTTTGGTTTGCAGGAATGAAATTTGTTGACCGGATTTGAAATACTTTGACCTTTTTAAAATCCTTTACCTAAAGAATTTGAAATTCCTTTGCAATAGGTTGGGATTTCAAATCCCCCCAAATCCAAATCCTTACTTGAAATCCCAATCCATTCAATTCCAATCCCGCAAACCAAACGCACCCTTATTATACAAAGGGTTCAATGCAAATTTGGTTCTTGTGGTTTACATAGCATCTCTAAGAGCTTCTTTAAAATGAAGAAGTAAAAATTGAAAAACTTAAAAAAAAAAAATCATCTTCATCTCCAATCTATATTCTCTATTTTAGATATTACACAATTAATTATATTATTAAAATATTCAATACAACAAATAAAATATTATTTATGTGACACCCCAAAATGGGGGAAATAAATAAATGTGAAAAAGAAAAAAAAAAGGAAAATAAGAAAAAAAAATTGAATTTTTATTTTATTGGATCAAAAATATGAAAAAAAAAAATGGTCAATCATGACAATTAGTGAAAGTGAGGAGTGAAGAAAGGAGTTTGTTTTAATTGGACAAAAAAAAGAAAAGAAAATGTCATATTGGGTTGAAAAGTGTAAAGTTCCCAAAACATTGAAATCAGGGGCCTAAATGTCAATATCTAAAAGTTTAGGACGTGTACCAGCGCTTAATCCTCATACTTGATGGACCTGTCTTGCCAAAAGGATAAATCTGTTTGGTTTCAGAATTTTGAAATAGACTATTCACGGCTGATCTTTGAAGCCTTCTATTGGCTGACCAAATCACCGAAAAAGCCAGAAATTTTATATTTAAGTATCTAATATTACAAGCTACGTTTTTTGTTCAATAAATTTCAAGAAATACTCAGAATCGAGAGAGAAATCGAAGCTTGAAAGTCTCCACCCGAAAATTCGGTTTATCGACGATTGGAGGTAAAATACTCAACCAAATTTCGTGATTTTTATGTTTATGGATTCATCTTTCAGTTCTCAATTGAACCTTAGTAGCCTTATTTCTCATATTTTAGTTTTGAAGATTCGATTTTGAGTTTTTAACTGATTTTCGCGTGGTTTAAAAACGAAAACTTCAAACGAGAAAATGGAACTCAATACTTGATGGTTTTCGTTGATTCTTGTTCCTATGGTTAAGTAAAATGTTTTTCTTGAGTTTTGCAAAAATAATCAATGAAAACGGTTAGAATATGAAGCCAAACGACCATTTTTCGAATTCTTGATGAGTTACCCTTTTTTTTTCTTCCAACTAAGGTGGACAACTCCTGTGGGTATGGGTGAGCATCGGAATTGCTGAGAAAAACCAATTGATACAGAAACTTAGCAATGAAATTGCTGAGAAGAAAATATTAATTGAGGTTTTACATAAAGATAATGACACCAATGCTAAGGAAAAGACAATAATTCTAAAAGAGAATTCTGATCTTAAGTCTCAACTGCTAAATTGTGAGATTGAAAAATATGAGCTTAAAAAGTTGCATGTTTCTTGTACAAAAGAAAACTTTTTTTTGCTCGGAAAATTAAAAAGTTTGGAAGAGAAGTTGTATAAAATGGGTCAAACTGAACAGACTATTTTTCTGAACAAACCTAAAGAGGAAATAGAGAGATGGGGAATTGGTTATAAGAATCCTCAGTCTACAAAAGGGGATGTCTGAAGTGCCAGGACTTTATGATCATCTTAATATGCAATTAGCCCGCAGACTCCCCGCGTTTAAAACTTTTTGGACTAAACTTTCAAAAGAGGATGAAGCCAATGAAACGGAAAAACGGATGAAATCAGCTAAAATTCATCTTCCATTTTATCATGCGAAGTTGAATAATAGTTATGATGAAAACCCAATATATAAAAAGAAGGAAACTCTTTCAAGTGATTTCTTTCCAAGTTATTCTGAAAAAGAAATGGAGGCGAAGCCTATTAAAGGTAAACTATATGTCCCTCCTCTCGTTTTAGAACGTAAAATTTCTGAACTCGGGAATTCTTTATCAGATGCAAGACTTTTGATAAATATTGAGCAAAACGTATTTTCAACCGTGTTTTCAAATTCTGTTCTTTCAAAAGCTTCAAACTTTGAGGATATATTTGGTATATCAAATAAAGGATTTGATTTTTTGAACTCTGACGGTGGTTTAGATAATGGTTCTAATCTCTTTGACTTTAATGCAAAACTTCCCAACCATTCATCTTTTGTCAAGAAAACTTTAAGAAAAACAAGTAAGCTTGTGAACAGTGCAAAATCAACGAAAACTTTCGTTGATAAATCAGTCTCTGTGAACGCTAAAAATGCTAAAGGTAAGAATATATCTCAGCATTCACAGAAACCGAACACTACTGTTCATTCTAAGAAGAAGCAATCGCTTGTTGCTCAGAAGTCTAACTCACCAGTTTCACATGTTTCAGATCTGAGCAAGCAAATGCCAGAAGTTAATTCTCAATGGCAACCAAAACGGAAGCTTGACAAAACCGTTTTATCGTTTAGTAGTGTTAATTGTAGCAAGACTTCGCTTAGTAAAGATGTCTTAATTGTTGATGTTGCTCTTTTGAACTCAAAACTTGTTGTTTCCCGTAAACAATATACAATGAAGCAATTATTTCAGTTATCTTTATCTGCTAGAAAGTCTTCTATTTATGATAAACATGTTTCTATTCCTTGTCAAGATTCTGGAGATTGGTTTGGCAATTATCATGTGCATTCATCTCATACTAATTCTTCAAATGCTTTTCAAAAGAAAAGAGGACCCAATTTGAAATGGGTACCAAAATCTTGTGCTAACACAGAAGGACCCAAATTCCAATGGGTACCTAAGGCTAAATCTGTGTTGCAGGCACACAAAGCTTAAAGAGAATACGACTTCTGATTATGTACAGATCAGGACTCGTTCTTCAATGTCAAAAATAGGTTTTTGGATAATGCAGTTCAAAACCCGAACATCAAAGTCAAAATAGGCTATTGAACAAATCAGTTCAAGACCCGCACTTCGATAATCAAAGTGAAAATTCCAATGTTGTCGTATGAATATCTAAATTTGTAATTTCTCTTATGCAGACTAGTCATACATGGTTCTTGGACATCGGATGTTCCAAGCACATGACAGGGCAAAAAGAGATACTGTCCAATTTTAAAGAAAAATATTGCGGAACAGTCAGATTCGGCAACGACCAGTTTTCTCCAATCATGGGATACGGTGATGTACAACATGAAAATGTCACTATCAAGAAGGTGAGCTATGTAGAAGGCTTAGAACATAACTTGTTCAGTATAGGCCAGTTCTGTGACAAAGACTTAGAGGTCAACTTCAAAGCCAAGAGTTGATCAGTTCGCAATGAAGAATGCGAAGAACTCTTGGTCGGTACTCGAGAATCAGACCTCCACACAATCAATTTATCAAATGTCCAGACTGACAAGCAAGTTTGTCTATTGACGAAAGCCTCGATGCAACAAAGTTGGTTATGGCATCGAAGGCTCTCTCACCTCAACTTTCGATACATCAACAATCTGGTTAGTGGAAAGCTCGTCAAAGGACTTCCAGAGCTGAAATATGAAAGAGAACATCTCTGTGCAGCCTGTGAAAAGGGCAAGATGAAGAGGGCACCTCATAAACCGAAGCATGAACCAAGTACTAATGCTCCGTTAGAGTTATTGCATATGGACTTATGTGGTCCGATGCGAACTCAAAGTCTAGGCGGCAAGAAGTACATACTCGTGATCGTGGACGATTACTCGCGATACACATGGGTCAAGTTTCTACGTTCAAAGGATGAGACACCTGATGTACTTATTACTTTCCTGAAGACGACCCAAGTGAATCTGCAGAAACCGGTCAAGTTTCTACGAACAGATAACGTCACAGAGTTCAAGAACCAAAAAGTTGAAGAATATCTAGAATCTGTCGGGATTTCACATCAATACTCTGCTGCACGTACGCCTCAACAAAATGGAGTGGTTGAAAGAAGAAACCGAACGCTAGTCGAGGTTGCTCGTACTATGCTAAGTCAGTCAGACTTACCTCTATTTTTGTGGGCAGAAGCTGTTTCGACCGCGTGCTACACATAGAATCGATCCATGGTACATCGAAGGTTCAAGAAGACTCCTTATGCGTTAATCAACAACCGAACACCGACAATCAAATATTTCCATATATTTGGGTGTAAGTGTTTCATGCTAAACGATAGGGAGAATCTCAATAAGTTCAGTGCTAAGGCGGACGAAGGAATCTTCATTGGTTATTCCTCGACATCAACTGCATATCGTGTCTATCTGAAGAAGTCAAAGACGGTGATTGAAAGCATAAATGTCACCTTTGATGAAGAAATGGCTTCCGAACAACAACGTTCAGAACCCGTTATAACCGGAGTACTAGCTTCTGGGCAACTCAGTCCAGAACCTGTGTCTCAAAAGAATAAATCAAACGAAGCTTCAACTTCAACTAACCATTTATCTGATTTAGACTTATTATTTGAATTGTTTTATGATGAATTTCTTGGATCTAATGTAAAGAAATCTGTTATGGTTGACAGTATGGAAGACTTAACGACTACTCATCCAACCAGTTCAGATGACTCTATTGAATCAAACGCCCCGATTCAACAAGAAATTACAATTCAAATGCCGACTCCAACAGTTGAAGAAGTGACAAATGATAAAGAGACAGAAGTAGCTGAAACAGTAGGAGATTCTGTACAGATCAATCTACAGCCAGATCAAGTTGTACCTGCTGAGCCTTCTGAACCTGCCACTTCAACTGAAATCATCATTCCTCCTGAACAAACAGAAGAAGGTACAAGTGGATTTGTAGATGATACAACCAACATACAATCATCTAATCCACTACCTCATGAACATAAATGGACCAAAGAGCACCCGCTAAGCCAGATTATTGGCGATCCATCAAAACCGGTGCAAACTAGGTCAGCATCAATGAACCTGTGCATGCATGACTCCTTTCTGAGCAAGTTCGAGCCAACTCGAGTATCAGAAGCACTTGCTGATCCAGAATGGGTGATCTCAATGCAAGAAGAGCTAAATCAGTTCGATGCACTTCAAGTCTGGAGACTCGTACCAAAGCCTAAAGGTAAAACCATTATAGGTACGAAATGGGTTTTCAAGATAAAGAAAGACGAAGATGGTACCGTTATCCGAAACAAGGCAAGACTAGTAGCCAAATGATACAAACAAGAGGAAGGAATAGACTATGACGAAACATATGCTCATGTGGCGCGATTAGAGGCAATCATAATGTTTCTAGCCTACGCAGCCCACAAGAACTTCACGGTCTTTCAAATGGACGTGAAAACAACATTCCTCAATGGAATTCTGAAGGAGGAAGTCTACGTCTCTCAGCCAGAAGGTTTTGTCAATCAAGAGAAGCCAGATCACGTTTACATTCTCGACAAAGCACTCTACGGTCTGAAACAAGCACCTCGAGCCTGGTATGATGTCCTTTCCACCTTTCTAGTCAAGTCTGGGTTTTCAAAAGGTACGGTGGATACCACTTTGTTTATCAAAAAGGAAAAAGGCGATATCATCTTAATTCAAATCTATGTAGATGATATTATCTTTGGTTCTACAAATCCGAAGTACTGTAAGAATTTTGCAAACCTTATGGTGTCTAGATTTCAGATGAACTTGATGGGAGAGATGAATTTCTTTCTCGGTTTACAAGTAAAACAATTTTCATCGGGTATTTTTATCAATCAATCAAAATACATTAGGGATATTCTTCGGAAGTTCCAAATGGAAAATTCAAAACCGATTGGTACCCCAATGACACCAGGTACTAAGATTGGCACCGATCCTTCGGGAAAGGCTGTTGATGTTAGGACTTATCGAGGGATGATAGGTTCTTTAATGTATCTTACGTCGAGTAGGCCAGATATAATGTTTTCAACATGCTTATGTGCAAGATATCAGGCCAATCCTAAAGAAATCCATTTGTCTGCTGTGAAGCGCATTTTTAGGTATCTAAAGGGCACTGCAGATCTTGGTCCGTGGTATCCTAAAGATACTAGTTTTGAACTAACAGCCTACACAGATGCATATCATGCAGGTTGTATGCTAGACATGAAGAGCACGTCAGGACACGTACAGTTCCTCGGTGACAAACTCGTAAGTTGGGCATCGAAGAAGCAACTTTGTGTTTCAACGTCCACGGCCGAAGCAGAATATGTAGCTGCTGCTAGCTGTTGTTCTCAGGTCTTATGGATGCGAACTCAATTGCGCGACTACGGTTTCCACTTCAACAAGATCCCGATATACTATGACTCCAAGAGCTCCATCGCAATTACAGCGAATCCTGTTCAACACACCAAGACAAAGCACATAGACGTCAGGTATCACTTTATTAAAGATCATGTTGAAAAAGGAACAATTGAACTTTTCTTTGTGAAAAACTGATTATCAACTTGCCGATTTGTTCAACAAACCCTTAGACAAAAAGAGGTTTAACTTTCTTATCTCTAAGTTTGGTATGCTAAATCTTAAGATATAATCAGTAGTTACCTAACAAAGTTTTCTAAATTGTATACTTTTTCATCATTTCTTCATTCTTAACTCTGATTGATATATGCACTTCTATCTAATGTTCATGATCCAAGGGGGAGAATGAGAAGAAATTGACATCTGGTCAATATTATTTTGAGGGGGAGCTCATAAAATTTGTGCATGTACCTTTTAATGTCAAATTTTTTTTGTAATGCAAGATTTTAGGGGGAGCTCTTCAAGTCAAGGAGTACGGATATGACTTCTGATTATTTCTGATCAGAACTCGTACATTAAAATTTTTACTGCTTTTTGTTTTTTTAATTTTAAGTGAATAATTTTTACTTTGACTTGACATAAGACTTTTGCAGAATTTTTGAGAGAAGCTTACAAGTTCATATGTCTATGACTTAAAGCTTAGCTTCATGAGATGTAAGATCACACGTAAAGGTACAATCCTTTATCTTCATCTCATATATGGTTAAAAGAAGGACAACTTTCAATCATTGGAAAACATTGTTTTTAATGTTCAAAACACTTCCTGATTTTTCATCAGATTTTATATTTTGGGAGTGTAATTTTAAATGTTTTCATGATCTAAATTGTGCTTTAACTGACATAGTTAAACCAATCTGAGCATCACGTGCATCATAGGAAAACAAGGAATCATTGTGCTAGGAATTAACACAACTTCTATGGAATCACCTTAACCAGTGATTTCTACCCCAATAAGTTAATCCTTAGTCATTGAGTGTGCAAAGCGAAAAGAAATGAGTGTGATTAGAGTTAGCTAAATGTTTAAAAGAAAGAACGTGTGAGAACATAGTTAAAAGAATATCACAACTCTGCACCAACTTTTTCTGAGCCGGGTAGCCACCATTCTAGTGATTCACAATTCTTTGGTGATCATTATTGAAACAGGCAACTAACCCATGTCAACTCTTGATCAAACCTCACCGTCTACTCATTTTCTTCTTAACAAGAAAGTGTTTCACATTTTCAAAGGGGATGCAGCACATTTGCTATCTGCTTTTCATTTGGAAAATCTGGATATTGAAAAGAAGGAAGTCTGCCCTACCTTCGCACTTCAATCATGCACATTGAGTCTGTGTTTAACTTACTGTTGTCTCAGTGGTTTACAAAATTTTTGAGCCTATAAGCAATCATCAAGTGCTTAATTCTTTCAACACAAGCACGAACACACAAGGAATTAGTTTCTTTGTCATAACATTTATAGAAATTACCTTTGTGGTGTTTCGATGATTAAATGGAAGCCCTGGGGGAGTCAACATCAAAACAACTCCTTTCCAATGTGTATTCGTTACACACAGTGACTTAGTGTTACTGACAGGCATGTTAACTGATTCATTAGTTGATTCAGGTGTTACACGATTACTTTGTCTAGATTTGCAAAGATCTGGATGAATCTCTTATGAATTGACGGATCAGGGGCTCTAACCGCAAGAGAGACATTTCTTACAAATAATTTTGATGAAGTCGTTGCACTTAACATCAAAAAGGGGAAGAATGACTACACAAGAAATGGCAAAGATCACATGTTTCAAGAATCACGTCAAAGATTGAAATCTTCAAAAGCAACTATTCTGAAGACATGCTGATTTCAAAGAAAGAGATTGCATCTTCTGAGCTGAACAAGAAGACTGAATTGGATAAATCTTTTTATTAAAAATGATCTTGATCCAAAGGGGGAGTTTGTTAAGACACAGTCTCATTGGATTCAAGATCATCCAATCTGAAGATCGCAATCTGAAGCTAAAGTCGGAACGTCGACTCTCGATAATAAAGTCTATGTCTATTTGTAATAAATGTCAATGTAATTGTATTAGTTTACTTAGATTTAATATCTAAGTTATAGTATTGTAATAGTTAGATAAAGTTAATTTAGTTAGTTTCTAGTTTAGTTAGATATAATATCTACTTATTAGATATTATTTAGTTATATTAGTTTTATATGTTGCAAGTTGTTAGGTAGATTAGATTTAGATAATATATATTCTAGATATTATCTAAGTGTATCTCAACTCTCTCATAGATCATATCACAACTTCACACACAAAAACACAAACTTAAAGGTGTATTTGAGAGAAAAACATAGAGAACACAATCAAAGCTTAACCGATCAACCTTGTAACTCGTTTGTTATAATCAATACAGGTTGGTAATCATATTGTGTTGTTGTTTCTATAAACTTGATAAGTATTGTTGGACCGACAGATAGCCCCGACCCCGGTCCCCGGTGGGTACGAGGATCGACTACCCGACCCCGTTCAATACCCGGTAATACCCGCCCCCGTTAACCCGTTTTCGTACCCGCTTACCCGACCCTGTCAAGATGGAAACTATAAAGAGTGAGGACTGAGTCTGAGGTGGTGCTAGTGGTGCAAGAGTGCAGCGGCAACAGCGGTGGTGCTGCACTGCTGGTGGTGCAGGCGTGCAGCAGCAACAAAACCTCAAAAAAATGGTTTACATGTGATTTGTGATATGAGAGTCTGAGAGTTATGCTAGGAATTAAGAAGGGGGAAAGTCAAAATTCAAAAATGGAAACATATTTAGGGACAACTTTAATATATATAAAATATATAAAAAAGTATAAATTTAATATATATATATATATATATCGGGTACCGGGCGGGTCGGAGGGTATGTCACCCGCCCCCGGTCCTCGGACCCGTTTTTGCGGGGATTCCCCGGCCCCGTCCGGGTCGGTGGACCGGGTTCCCTACCGAATCGGGCCAAATCACCATCCCTAGTCACACGACAAGTGGCACAACCCCGTAATGGGTGTCCAGACAGGTGCAGGTCGGACAACCCAAGGAATGCCAGTGACAAAATAACCCATACCAGATGAGACATTTTATGAGATCTCTTTTTCTTTTAGTGTTACATGTGTTTTCAGAAAATGCATTCTATTTGGTACAAATTTACAAGTCGATATGTATGATGTGAAATGACTTTTATTCACGCAAACCATGTACTCACTGGGTTTTATAAGCTGACTATAGTATGTATCTCAGGGACAGGAGATTTCAGATTGGACGAAGAAAAAGGGCACACATAGAGACTTGCCTAGTCAATCTAAGAAGTCCAATATTTATGTTTAGACATATATGCTAGATAATTTTGTAACGCAATCCGATATGGGACGGGTTAGCATTGAAGTTACATAATTATTGTTTTAACGTATTCCGTTGTAAACGGTCTAAAGTTTAATTTAGTTGTCATTTTAGAGTATTTTTAGATTTATTGTTTAAGATTACGTAACACTTATCGATGCGAAAAATATGTGTGTTACAATTTTTCTCTCCTAAACATAAATTACATTTCTGGTCCTTGTGGTTGCCTCCCATTATCAAGTTTGGTCCCTATTTCAAACTAATTACAATTTTGGTCATTGTGTTTGCCATTTTGTTTCACTTTTGGTCCATCTGACCAACTTTAGTTAAAAAGCTTAGTTACAATAAGGGTATTTTGGCTCTTTCATCTTTTCTTTGTCTTTTTTGTTTATTAGATTATATAGTAAATTACAATTATAGTTCCTGTGGTTTGTCTTTTTTTCTTTTCTTTTATTTCCTACATTTTTTCCATTTTTCGTTTTATACCTCTATTATATTAATCAATGATAGTTTGAACTAAAGATACATTAAAAATATGTATTTTATTTTGTAAATTACACCACTAAAAAAATCTTGTCGATACTTTTAAAATAAGTTAGATATTAAAAAAATTATAGTTTTATGAAATTTATATCTATATCTATATTATATTATAAAAACGACATAAAAAACTCTTAATTACAACATTTTAAGCATAAGATACAACTAATTAAAGCCAATTACTTAATTTACAATTTTTTAATGCTTTGGTACAACCTTTCCAAGCACAGTATCTCATATAATCATCTATTTGTGTAATGGATACTCATTTATTAATATAAATATTTGTTTTTTTAGTGGGGATTTTATAAAATAGATTTTATATTAGCATAATCTATTTTAAATGTAGATTTTACATTTAAATCTATATTAATGAGATGTAATATAAAATCTTTTTTCTTCCATATTTTTTTATATTACATCTCATAATGATTTTTCCATATTTTATTTTATAAAATCTTTTTCCATATTTTATTTTATAAAATCTTTTTACATAATAAGATGTAATATAAACTTTTTTTTCTTCCGTATTTTTTTTTCTAATATAAAATCTATTATATTTTATAAAATCTACACGTATTTTATATTAGCATAATATAAAATCTACACGTATTTTTTTTGCTAATATAAAATCTACACGTATTTTTTTCACGAGCATTAAAAGAAGAAAAAAGAAGGTTGATATGAATAAAAAATAAAAAATAATGAGATACACTAATAAATTATCGTATTCTTTAAAATAAAAATATTCCGCAATACTTTCCAAATTAACCAAGTGTAAATAAAATAAAATAGAAACGATTGAGATATAAAAATATTATTCCATATTTTTAATATATTTACATTTAAATGTAAAATCGAAAATGAAAATAAAAGATTTTAAAATATTCTCTACATTCACTATAAATATATATAGCTTCTCTATGTATCCGAGTACAAGAAGAAGACGAACGGTCGGGGTCAATGGCGGAACCTGCAACTGAACAAAAGGTATTCCACTATATTTTTGTTTCTTTGAAAAACTACTTTTTATATTTTATTTTATTTACTGAGGATTTGTTTATATTTTTCAAAACCCACAATTATATTTTTCGATGTAGGGGAATAAGATATATATACATATCTTTATTTTTATCGACTAATACTATGAGGTCTTGAACTCAATAGTCAAATAAATTTTCAAATGGTACTTAGTGAATTTGAACTATACCAGTTGAGTTGCCGGTTACAAAAGATAGAAATCATTTATTTTCTTTGTCATATTTGATGTGGGTTGAATGTTGTTAATTAATTTACAGATTTATACGTTCAAAGTGATTGTCAAGTGTTGTCGATGAGGTTTCAGAAAAATTGCAAAATCTGTAAAAATGTATGTTCATATTTATAATTATTTCAATAATAGTGATATGTTGTGAGACATGTCGTTTGAGTTTTAAATAATATAATACAAAACTACCAACATTATTGCACAAACTCATAACAACAAACGCTTAAGAATATATATGCAAGTTAACCACTTATGAAAATACATTCGTTTTTCACATTGTATTTCATTAACTGTTAACATAGAAATTACGTTTCATTTTAACTCGGTTCAATATTCCAACAAAAAATTTATCCTACCGTGCAATGCACGGGCCCAACACTAGTATATATATATATATATATATATATATATATATATATATATATATATATATATATATATCTACAAATTCGTTACACTAATTCAAAAAAAACTTTATATTTTAAGTTGTCTTCAATTTTTTTTTCTTACTTATGTAATATAAAAATCGAAATTTATCTATGTTTATTAATAAAAAAAGGTATCGTTTTTAGATAGTTTATTAATTACATGTTTGTAGTTGGTTATTTATTTGTTTGATCTAAAATGTATACTCGTTAACCATGCATACTTCACCTTGTAAATCATTTTTTCCTGATCTACCAATTCATTTTTGTTATCATAAATTTAAGTTTATATTAAAAAAATTTAAATAATAGTTATATTATAGAGGTTTTTGTTATTTCATCCACATTTAATAAAAACATTTAATTAATTAAAATATCTAAAATCACATTTTTTAATTAATAGACATAGATAAATTTTGATTTCTTTTTCTTACATAGATAACGAAAACGATAAATTTCTTAAACACAACTTAAAATAAAAAAGTTTTTTTTAAGATTAGTGTAGACGGATTCGCAGATATATATCAAATAAATTGCATAAAAATTTAAAAATATTCAATACTTAACTTATTTTAAAGTTACCTAAAAGATTTTTTTCTAATAGTGTAATTTACAAAATGAAATACATATTTTTAATGTATTGTTAGTTAAAGTTATCATTAATTAATTAAATGTTGTAAAACAATCAATATAGAGAGAATAGAAAAACTGTAAATTCTCATTAATCATAAAACCTTTATATAGGGATGGATTACAGGTAGATAACTAGATATTCTAGTTCTAATCTAACTCTGATATATTTTATTTTTATCTCTATCACTATCTTTATCTCTATCGTCATATCCTTTAGACGATGGCACACTTATCCTATAACACTCCCCCTTGTGCCGAGTCAAAGGAGTGATGGTGCAATATCGTTGGCTCGTTAAAACCTTGCGTCAAAATAAAACCCCAATGGGAAAAAAAACCAAAGGAAATAGTACAACACACCTTGTGTATAGACTATTCCTTTAGTCTATTACTCTCTCAGATTTGTACATCAATCATGAGAGTTATATAAACTGTTGTCTCACTAAAACCTTACACCAAGGAACAAAACCCATTGGGAAAAATAAAACCTTGGGTGAAGAAAATAGCACAACATACTAATATCACATGTATAGTAGACTCCCCCCTTTTGTCTACTACTCCCCCTGATACGTACGTTAATCAAGAGAGTTTGGAAAGTCTCCACATTCCAATGTTTTCCACATGTTTTTCAAATGTAGCCTTAGGCGATGATTTGGTAAACAAATCAGCCACATTCTTCTCAGATCTTACTTGATTCACTTGAATCTTAAGGAGAGTCTGTTGTTGCTGATTATAGAAAAACTTTGGCAAAATATGTTTTGTATTACCACCCTTGATATATCCTACTTTCATTTGTTCAATACAAGTTGCATTATCTTCATATATGCATGTAGGATTTTTAGTGGTTGAACTTAAACCACTTGCTCCTCTAATATGCGTAATGACAGATCTTAGCCATATACACTCTCGAACCGCCTCATGTAAAACAATAATTTCTGAATGGTTCGACGAGGTAGCTACATGAGTTTGCTTGGTAGATTTCCAAGAAATCGTCGTGTTCCCAATTGTAAAAACATATCCTATTTGGGAACGCCCTTTGTGTGGGTCAGAGAGGTACCCAGCATCAGCAAAGCCTACTAATATATCATTTAGGGTTTCACTGTAGGGGATATCACTTTCTTTGTTAATATCTCTAACAGGTATTGTAACCCCATTTTTCTATTTGTAGGGAAAGAACAAGCCCATGTCGATGGTTACTTTTAGGTATCAAAAGATATTTTTGATACCATTCTAATGACGTTGCGTTGGCGCCGAGCTAAATCTAGCTAACAAGTTCACTGAGAATGCAATATCAGGTCGAGTACATTGTGCTAAGTACAATAATGCCCCTATTGCACTTAGATAGGGAATTTCAGCTCCCAACACTTATTCATCATCATCCTTTGGACGAAATGGATCTTTCATTATATCCAAACTTCGACCTATCATGGGAGTGCTAGCCGGATGCGCTTTATCCATATTAAATCGCCTGAGCATTTTCTGTATATAAGCGGATTGGTGGATTAGAACTCCACAAGCTCGGTGTTCTAGTTCTATACCTAGACAAAACCGAGTTTTCCCAAGATCTTTCACCTCAAATTCAGATTTCAAATAGCTTGCAGTATCTCTTATTTCATCAAGAGTACCTATTATGTTCATATCATCAACATACACAGCTATGATTGAAATTCCAGAACTTGTCTTCTTTATAAAAACGCAAGGGCACAGTTCATCGTTCTTATATCCCTTTCCAATCAAGTATTCACTCAGACGGTTATACCACATCTGTCCGGATTGTTTTAACCCATAGAGTGAACGCCTTAGTTTAATTGCAAACGCACTTCGTGGTTTACTCGAATCGGGTAGTGGAAGGCCATTTGGCACTTTCATGTATATCTCTGAATCCAGATCTCCATAGAGATATGCAGTAACCACATCCATAAGCTGCATTTCCAGTCATTCGGAAACTACCAGGCTAATTAGATAGTGGAACGTTATTACGTCCATTACAGGGGGTATGTCTCCTCATAGTCAATCCCAGGGCGTTGTGAGAAACCTTGTGCCACAAGGCGAGCCTTATATCTTATGACTTCATTTTTCTCATTACGCTTTCTGACAAAGACCCATTTATGTCCTATAAGCTTTACACTTGGTGGGGTTATCACTACCGAACCAAATACATGTCTCTTTGCCAAAGAATCTAGTTCTGCCTGAATTGCTTCTTTCCATTTAGGCCAGTCTGCTCTTTGTTGACATTCTTCAACTGAGTGTGGTTCGATGTCATCGTGCTCTATGATCTCATGAGCAAAAGTATATGCAAATATATCATCAATGGGTATGGATGATCTTTCCATCAACTCCTGTGAATTCTCATAATTCATTGAGATTTCTTTGTTCTCTGGAATCAATATTGACTTCGGAGCGTCCTCCAATGTGACACCCTAAAAACTAGGGTGAATTTAAAACCGCGGAAACTAAACAATTAAGCATCAACAATAGGTATAAACCTCCCAAAAAGGGTAATTGTACTTAACCTTTACAAAAGTCAGAATACGGATAAGGATTCTAACAACAAACTAATCTAAACATATACTATCTAGATTACATCAGTTGTGGATCCAGAATCATCCAAAAACATGGGACTTAACAAATGCCCAACAATCCAATACTAATCATCTCAAAAACCCTCGAGGTCAATCCCGACACTCAAGCCCTTGGCAACCCGCCGCTAACGAGAACTTGATATACATATCATTTGAGAAAAAGTGTTAGGCTTAAAAAGCCTAGTGAGAACATACAGTTTATAAATTTCAAGAAAAATATAAACAATTGTATCATAAGATAATCTTTCCAATAAGGTTTAGTTTTACAAATGAAACCTTTGCCACAACCGAGCCTTTTTGATACAGAACTCGTCATCAAATGACCAAAGATAACCATTTTACCAAGTATTGTAGTGTAACACAAAGTAGGCCACAATCCGAGTTATGAGCTAAACACTTGGAATCCATGGCCACGAACTCACAGGCCCGTACTACGATGTGAGGTAGGGCCCCCGAGGAAACCAAGGTATACTCGTTCACCAGGACTACACTATGACCCATGGCTAGTAACCGGTCTCACATAACCGTACCAAATGGCCCCCGAGGATCATATGTATCCGTAGCTACAGAGAGGGGAATTATGATCCATAGCTAGTAACCGGTTTCAACCGTACCAAATGGCCCCCTAGGATCATAAACATCCATTTTACAAATAGGGGAAAAACATCCCAAATATAAGTCGACTCAATACCTAGGGATCCACTAGTAATGGTGCAGACTTGTCACAACAACATATGTGACCAACCATAGATAGTCATATGGTATAAAATAACATTTATAGACAAAAATGCATTTTCAAGTTTAAATTCTGGTAAGAATGAAAATCATCAAAAGGAACTTTAAACATTCTTTCAAGTAACCCACATAAATGTGCAAGTAAAACATCATTTTACTTCAAATAAGTAGAACCCATCATTTTAATCGAAAATGATCGGGAACCCTAAAATCTCCCAAACTCAAGTTATATCAAATATGCAGAAAACTTAGATCTGAAACCATGGAGATATATAAGAGTTCCAAAAGGTAGCTTTGATATGTATACAATTTTTAAAATGGTAGTAGGAACTCACCAAACAGATTTATACGAAAACCCGAAAAACCAGATATCGACCACGACGAAGAGGTGAAGCTTTCTACACCTAAACCCCGAGCAATGCACTTAATAGTAGATATCAACGGAGCTTCAAAGATCGAAGAAACCAAAGAGAGAAACTGAGAGAGAGAGAGAGACAAGAAGAAGAGAGAGAGATCCAGAATGAGATATTTTGGCTGAAACTCTCTTAAGTCGGCCAGAGGGTTGTGCGGCTTACACCGCGGCCTTCAAGTCGCAGGAAAAGTCGCACGTGCCACAAAACTGGAATACTCCAGTGGGTCACGCGACTTAGCTCGCGGCTTACTAGTCGCGGCCTAGCCCGCGCGTGTTAACAATCTGGGAATCCTCCAGAGGGTTACGCGACTTACCTCGTGGCCTACAAGCCGCGGCATAGCCCGCGTAACTCTCTGTTTCCCACAATTTCAACCAAAACCCAAACACTAACTCTCGATTCAAAACTCGGCGTCTACGACAAAAGGTAAACGCAAGAATACAACGATAATATATATAATGAAAATCCAGGGTATTACAATCCTCCCCAACTTGGGAATGATTTCGTCCCCGAAATCCCAACTATAAAAAGAGACGAGGATATTTTCGCTTCATATCCTCCTCAGCTTTCCACGTCACATTGGCTCCCCGATGATGCTTCCACTGTACCTTGACCATAGTGACCTCTTTGTGACGCAATTTCTTAGACTTTCTCTCTGAGATAGCGTCAGACTCTTCTACACAACGGTTACCCTCGTCTACTGTTAACTCGGAGAGAGGGATGACGTTTTCCTCTTTCGCCAAACACTTCTGAAGGTAACAAATATGAAACGTGTTGTGTATTATGCTCAACTCTGGCGGCAGTTCCAATTGGTAGGCTTGCAAACCACCCGCTTGAGCACTTTGAAAGGTCCGAGGAAACGGGGAATCAGCTTCCCACGCTTTCCGAACCGTATAATGCCCTTCCACGGCGATACCTTCAGCAACACACGGTCGTCCACTTGGAATTCCATCGGCCGTCTCTTTTTATCGGCATAACTCTTCTGCCGATCCTGAGCCGTTTTCAATCTTTCACGAATGCTCTTGACCTTATCGGCCGTCTCTTGCACGATTTCAGGTTCGGCGAACTGCTTTTCTCCCGCTTCAAGCCAACACACGGGAGTTCGGCACTTTCGCCCGTACAACGCCTCAAAAGGTGTCATTCCAATACTCGAGCGGTAGCTATTATTGTAAGCAAACTCCACCAAAGGCAGGTGCGAGTCCCAACTACCCCCGAAATCGATGACACAAGACCTCAACATATCTTCTAACGTCTGGATCGTTCTCTCGCTTTGCCCGTCGGTCTGTGGATGGTAAGCCGTACTCAACTTAACTCGTGTACCCAACTCTTTCTGAAACCCATCCCAAAAGTTCGAAGTGAACCGACTGTCACGATCTGACACGATCGACAAAGATATTCCATACCTCGAGACCACTTTATCGATATACAGTTTTGCTAACTTATCCATCGTTAAAGTCTCGCGCATAGCCAAGAACTGAGCGCTCTTTGTCAATCTATCAACTACCACCCAAATGGTATCGTGACCTCAAAGAGTTTTAGGCAACTTAGTCACGAAATCCATGGTGATATGTTCCTACTTCCACTCGGGAATCTCTAAAGGCTGAAGGCTCCCATATGGTCGTTGATGTTCGGCCTTAACTTACGAGCACGTAACACAACGCTCCACATATCGCGCCACATCAAGTTTCATTACCGGCCACCAATAGTGCAACTTCAAGTCCCTGTACATCTTCGTACTTCCCGGATGAATGGAATACTTAGACTTGTGAGCATCTTCAAGCAGTAGATCACGGTTACTCCCAATCTTGGGTACCCATACACGACCGCTGAACAGTTTTACCCCACGGCTATCTTCCGTTAAGAGTAAACGTTGTTTCGTCATGACTTCCTCTTTGAGATTCTCTTCTAACAAGGCTTCAATCTGCGATGCCTTGATCTTTTCAATAAGGGTGGATACTAACTCGATTCTTGAACAGGTAGCCCGAATACTTCCGCTATAGTCTTTCCGACTTAACGCATCGGCTACCACGTTTGCCTTCGCAGGATGGTAAAACAACTCACAGTCGTAATCTTTAAGCAATTCGAGCCACCGCCGTTGTCTCATATTCAACTCTTTCTGATCAAAGACATACTTCAGGCTCTTATGATCTGTGTAGAGTGTACACTTCATGCCATAGAGATAATGTCGCCAAAGCTTCAAGGCGAACACTACTCTGCTAACTCCAAATCGTGGGTAGGATAGTTCTTCTCGTGTATCTTAAGTTGTCTCGAGGCGTAAGCGATTACCTTGCCCCGCTGTATCAACACACAACCTAAACCCATCTTCGAAGCATCGTTATAGACCACGAAGTCTTCTGACCCTTCAGGTAACGACAAGATCGGAACTTCACATAATTTCTTTTGAAGAATCCGGAACGCCTTCTCTTGCGTTTCGGTCCAATCAAACTTCACATTCTTCCGAGTTAGAACTGTCAAGGAAGAAACGATCTTCGAAAAATCCTGAATAAATCTCCGATAATATCCCTCCAGACCCAAGAAACTTCGGATCTCGGACGGATTCTTGGGAGGCTCCCAATTCATCATAGCTTCAATTTTAGAGGGATCTACTTTCACTCCGTCTCAGGTGACAACATGACCCAAGAACTGTACATCTTCAAGCCAAAAGTCACACTTGGAAAATTTGGCGTACAATCTTTCTTTTCTCAACACATCAAGAACTTCGCGAAGGTGTTGTTCGTGCTCCAACTCGCTCTTAGAGTACACGAGTATGTCATCAATGAATACGATGATCGACTTGTCGAGGAATGGTCAGCATACCCTATTCATCAAATCCATAAATACCGCTGGTGCGTTCGTTAGGCCAAAAGGCATCATGAGAAACTCGTAATGGCCGTAACGCGTTCTAAAGGTTGTCTTCGGAACGTCTTCTTCTCTTACCTTCACTTGGTGATAACCCGAACGTAAGTCAATCTTGGAAAAACAACCTGCTCCTTGCAGTTGATCAAATAAGTCATCGATTCTCGGAAGCAGATATTTGTTCTTCACTATCGCCTTGTTCAACTCCCGATAATCAATGCACATTCTCATTGTGCCATCCTTCTTCTTGACAAACAAGACCGGAGCTCCCCACGGTGACGAGCTCGGTCTTACGAAACCCTTCTCCAAAAGCATTTGAAGTTGTGCCATCATCTCTTGCATCTCTGATGGCGCTAAACGGTAAGGAGCTCTAGCAATAGGAGTTGCTCCTGGCACAAGATCAATCAGAAACTCTACTTGACGATCAGGCGGTAACCCAGGCAAGTCGTCAGGAAAAACGTCTGAAAACTCGTGCACAATCTTTACATCGACCAGCTTTGACTTCTCTAACCAGCTTTGACTTCTCTAACTTGGCGTCGATCACGTAGGCTAGGAAAGATGAACATCATTTCAACAAGCACTTGCGTGCCTTCGCCATTGTGATTAGTGCCACTTCACCTTTTCTTTTCTCACCATAGATCACAACGACTTCACCACCGGGATTGGGAAGTCGGATTAACTTCTTAGAACACACGATCTCGGCATGATTGTTTGACAACCAATCCATATCGACCACAACGTCAAAACCTCCGATTATCATCGACAGTAAATCGATCGATAATTCTCTTCCCTCGATACCGAGAGTACACTTCTTCAGAACATCACGGATTAGAACCTTACTACCATCAGCTATCTCTACTACTAACGCATCCTAAAGACTAGTAGTGGGCATAGCAATCTTTTGACGAAACAACTCAGATACGAAAGAGAAACTGGCACACGTATCGAATAAAACACGAGCAGGTACAGAGTTTATAAGAAAAGTACCCGATACCACATCAGCGGATGCCTTGGCTTCATCAGTCGTCATCTGGAACGCTCGACCCGGAACCCTAGGTGGGTTCTCCTTCTTTGCCGCCACGCTACCCGTCACAAGCTTTGGGCAATCTCTTCTCACGTGCCCCGGTGCCTTGCACTCATATCTGATAAGTCCTCTGATCGGGCAATCCTTGGTGGTGTGATCAGGCTTCACACACTTATAACAAGTTTGAGAAGTGGTGTTACAATTACCGTGGTGCTTGGTTCGACACTTGTGGCACCATCTAGCTTCCTGCTGACTGTTGAAGCTTCGGTTCCCGGAAAAAGGTCGGGATCTCCTGGGAGGCACAAAACTGTTCTCCCACTTTGTCTTGTCAGACACTACCACCGCTTTCTCAGATTTGCTTCCCAAGAACAACTCCTCCATAAACTGAGCTTCTTCAACCATCTCTCGGAGATTGGAAGCTTTAGAATTGTGGACCAAAGATAACAGGTCCGCTGGTAGGCCATTAAGATAGGCCTTCATCTTATCTTTTTCCGTTGGGGCCACATGCCCCACCAAATCCAGCTTTTTCATGAACTGACGGGTGTACTCCATCACCGTCAGGTTTCCTTTTACAAGAGACCGAAACTCTTTCTCGATTCGGACCATAGTCCTTTCACTGTAGAACTCTTCCAACAATTTCTTTTTAAACTCGGCCCAAGACAACTGAGACAACACAGTAGGAGACAGGGAGGATTGAACGATATTCCACCAAGTGAGGGTCGTATCCCTGAGCAGTTGCATACCGAATCTCACCCTTTGGTCATCCCCACACTCGGATGAACCGAAAGCCTGCTCGACCGCTCGGATCCATTTAACACATGCAACTGGGTCTTCGGAACCAGAGAACTCTGGTGGTCCGCAACCCAGAAAAGATTTGTAGGAACAACTCTTCCCACCTTTCGGAGAACCAATAACCCTGTGCTCTTCAGTTCTGACTCTGCTCCCAGAGCCCCCAGAGCCAGTCAACACATTCTCTTCCACTGCCCCATGCCTTCTGAGGCTCGCGTCCCGGTCTTCCAACATTTTCAGAAAAACCTCTTGTTGTTTCTCCATGGTCGTCGTCAACATTTGCATGACTCTGGCCATCATATCAGCTTGAGGGCTAGCTAACTGAACAACGGGACTGGTGGACGTCAGAACCACTCTTGGTCCTTGCTCCACTTCCCCAGTAATTAATAGTGGCATGCCCGAAGGAATGATGGTCACCGCCCTAACCACGGGATCTCGCTCGGGCGAAATATCGTCACACAAATCTCCATCGACTAACGGTCGGCTACGTGTATTCACCATCCTAAAAATGGTTGCCACACAATTTCGAGAAGAGTAAGAGACATGTCGAGAGAATAAACATGAAAGAACGTACTATTACAGTACCAAATGTCATAACAACAGTAATTCAAGCACAATCACGTATAAATATTCTCATAATAACATTAGCTAAGTGAGATTATGAACATACAATACATAACGGTTATGGATACCATCACCATAACGTTTGATAACTACAATTTCCGTCAACTCTAAGACCAACCCATCTTAGTAGTTCTACCCAATACTCCCGAATCAATGCTTAATATACTCAGTCTAAGTCTAGACATCTTACATTCATGCCTAGATCACTTAAACTAGAGCTCTGATACCAACTTGTAACACCCTAAAAATCAGAGTGAATTTAAAACCGCGGAAACTAAACAATTAAGCATCAACAATAGGTATAAACCTCCCAAAAAGGGGAACTGTACTTAACCTTTACAAAAGTCAGAATACGGATAAGGATTCTAACAACAAACTAATCTAAACATATACTATCTAGATTACATCAGTTGTGGATCCAGAATCATCCAAAAATATGGGACTTAACAAATGCCCAACAATCTAATACTAATCATCTCAAAAACCCTCGAGGTCAATCCCGGCACTCAAGCCCTTGGCAACCCGCCGCTAACGAAACCCTGATATACATATCATTTGAGAAAAAGTGTTAGGCTTAAAAAGCCTAGTGAGAACATACAATTTATAAATTTCAAGAAATATAAACAATTGTATCATAAGATAATCTTTCCAATAAGGTTTAGTTTTACAAATGAAACCTTTGCCACAACCGAGCCTTTTTGATACAGAACTCGTCATCAAATGACCAAAGATAACCATTTTACCAAGTATTGTAGCGTAACACAAAGTAGGCCACAATCCGAGTTATGAGCTAAACACTTGGAATCCATGGCCACGAACTCACAGGTCCGTACTACGATATGAGGTAGGGCCCCCGAGGAAACCAAGGTATACTCGTTCACCAGGACTACACTATCAAAAGGTAGCTTTTGATATGTATACAGTTTTTAAAATGATAGTAGGAACTCACCAAACAGGTTTATACGAAAACCCGAAAAACCAAATATCGACCACGACGAAGAGGTGAAGCTTTCTACACCGAAATCCCGAGCAATGCACTTAATACTAGCTATCAACGGAGCTTCAAAGATCGAAGAAACCAAAGAGAGAAACTGAGAGAGAGAGATAAGAAGAAGAGAGGGAGAGATCCAGAATGAGATATTTTGGCTGAAACTCTCTTAAGTCGGCCAGAGGGTTGCACGGATTATACCGCGACCTTCAAGCCGCGGGAAAAGTCGTGCGTGCCACAAAACTGGAATACTCCAGTGGGTCACGCAGCTTAGCTCGCGGCTTACTAGTCGCGGCCTAGCCCGCGCATGTTAACAATCTGGGAATCCTCCAGAGGGTTACGCGACTTACCTCGTGGCCTACAAGCCGCGACATAGCCCGCGTAACTCTCTGTTTCCCATAATTTCAACCCAAACCCAAACCCAAACACTAATTCTCGATTCAAAACTCGGCGTCTACGACAAAAGGTAAACACAAGAATACAACGATAATATATATAATGAAAATCCAGGGTATTACATCCAATAATGATTCATGGATATAACTGTAATAAGAGACAATCTCATGAGAAGGGTTTTCAGTGTTGATGATAAGTGGATCAGTTTGTGCCTTACTCTCCCTTTTCTTTCTTAGATGAGTATCTATCGAACCAAGTGGCCTCCCCCTTTTCCTTTTGGGAGCCACGACCTCAACCACACTTCCACTGTGTGTGGTTACAACACTCTTTCCGATGGTGTTGTGCCCCTGTTTGGGGACTTCTAACCTTGCGGGTACATTTGCAGCCGATATGTGTGATCTTGTCACTTTTACAATATCAGTGAACGCATCAGGTATCGAGTCTGCTATATTTTGAATATCTAGTATTCGTTTGACTTCACTTTCACATTGTGAAGTGCGGGGATCAAAATGAGACAGGGTGAGAACATTCCATGATAATTCCTGTCGTCCCCTTGGAAAATCCTTATTCCTATCTCCCCCTAACGACGGGAAGACTGTCTCATCAAAGTGACAATCCGCAAATATTGCGGTAAATAGATCACCCGTCAAGGGTTCTAAATAGCAGATAATTGTTTGAGATTCATATCCAACATATATACTTAATTGTCTTTGAGGACCCATTTTGGTGCGCTATGGAGGCGCAATTGGCACATATACTGCACAACCAAATATGCGTAAATGTGAAATATCAGGCTCATATCCAATTACCAGGTGCGTAAAAAATGATTGGCTAATAGTGGGTCTAAAGCGAATAAGTAAAGTTGCATGTAATATTGCATAACCACATGTAGAAGTGGGTAAATTGGTACGCATAAACAATGCCCTGGCTATCATCTGTATCCTTTTAATGGTAGCTTATGCAAGACCATTTTGTGTATGCACATGGGGTACGGGATACTCTACATCGATCCCAATAGACATGCAATAATCATCAGGTGCTTGTGATGTAAATTCTTCAGCATTATCAAGTCGTATAGACTTGATAGGATAATCAGGGTTATGAGCCCTTAGACGTATACTTTGTGCTAGGAGTTTTGCAAATGCAGTGTTTTGTGTGGACAATAGTGCGACATGCGTCCATCGTGTCGAAGTTGTAACACCCGGTTTTTCGTAAGTAAGTTTTTGTCCTTCGTTGGCAATCTCTCTGCCTTCCGCCTATCTTTTGGGTGGAAAATGTTGTGCTTTCGAACCTTGAGTCGACCCATGCGAGAATCGCGAGTTTCAGCCAGTTTAGGCTTCGATACAGTTGGCGCGATAGTGACATTGTCACTATCGCGTGGCAAGGTTGCGTGCGACGTCTAGTCTTCTAAATGTCCGAAATTTTCACCATTCTCCTCATTTCTCACTTCTATCTTCTCCCCTTTTCTCTCCCAAACCTCAGAGACGAACCCTAAACCATTTTGAGAGTTTTCCCCCTTGAACCACATGATTCTTCATCATCTAGCTAGTGGGATCTTGAACCACAAAACCTCCATCTTCATCTTCCTCATCAAGTTCAACGTGTGGGAGTTCGGGTTGAAGAGTTGGATTGGGTGTCCTCGGAAAGTTTCATCATCTAAAATGGTAAGCTTCCTTGATTTAATGTTATAAATGCTCCATTGATGTTTCCCTAGTGTTTGGTTTATCAAATATCGGATTTGATAGTTTTGGAGAAACTAGGGTTTTGATCTCGTTGGAGATTTTAGTAAATAATGTTTGGGGAATGTTTCTAAATGGTTAAATATGGGTATTTATGGTTTAGAATGTATGGATATAGGTTTTGGAAGTTTTCGGATTGAGGATTCAAGTGCCCTTCAAAGGAGCTCAAGTTGGGTGAAATCTAGATTTAGCCTAAATCTAGCAAGCTGAGTTCAAGTGATTTGTGAAAACGTTGTACATGCCAAAATGTCCATTTTAAAGTGTTTATGTGGTTTACATGAAATTATCAAATGTTGGGTTAGTTAGTAATCTTTGATTATTTGAAGTATTTAACTTTATAAACTTTGCAAAACACCCACACTTGGGATTTTTGAGCATTTTGATAAAGGTGTCACAAATGAATGTGTTCTGATGATTTATTGCATAAATAGATCTTTGGTCAAAGAAATACATTTTTAGGTGTTTGTCAGGTTTTATGCATCATTCATGAAATGAGATGTTTTATAAAGTTTTACTTGTACATTTATGAGAAGTACTTGACAGGATGTATATAGACTCATTTTATTGTTTTCATTCTTATCAGCACTTAAACATGGAAATGCATATTTGAAAATAAATGAGTCTTTAGGACTTCGGTCCGGTTTAATAGCCCATTGTGAAATACAGAGTATGATGGCGGTTAATGTGCATCATTTGAGAATTACATATTTTGAGTGCGTTGGTCATTCAATTGGAGTCATGTACTGTTTAGACTGTAATGCAGTGGATCCATAGGCATATGAGTCGGTTCTAATTATTTTAAAAAGAAAAAGGGGGCTATTATTTATATATTGGCCAGAATTAGTCTTGGGATTTCTAGGACTTGTCGGTGAGGACTCTTGGAGTCCAATAACCGGACCTGCATCCACAATTTAATTCCTGAGCTTGTTTTTATGGGATAGTCACTTCCCATTTGTAGCTAGTTGAGACATTGGACCCTAGAGGGCAACTTGGTACGGTTATGTGGGACCGGTTACTAGCCATGGTTCGTAAATGTAAATCCTAGTGAATGAGTATGACTAGGATCATCGGGTGCCATCCCCCACATCTTTGTTTGAGCCGGCGTGTTCACGGCCTTGATCCTAGTATGGTGAGCTAAAGAACTTGGAATGTGGCTTACTTTGTGTTCCGACATTAGCCTTGGAATTCGGGTTTCCCCCGTCATCGAAAGATGTTGTTTTGGGTATTTAATTTTATCCCTGTTCTCAGTGACGCTTTGAGTTTGGGTTATCTCCCTTGTACTATAATTTTGGAGACTTGAGTTTACTTATATCTTGGTAGTTTGTTTTATAAAGTTTTCTCAAATTTCATTATTTGAGCATTGCCATTATTCTCGTTTTGAGTAAGTGTTGGATTACATTATTTCATGAAAGAATGTTCTGGCGTTGAGGCGTCCATCTATAAAATGCATATCATTGGAAAACGGGTCGTTCTCATATTTTAAAGTAAATCATTTTAAAGGATCATGATTATAAGTTGCAATATTTCAATTTTACATTTTCTTTTATAATCGTGGTATAAAACTCTTGAACTCACTAGGCGTTAGCCTAACCTTTTTATTTGTCGGCATGTACATCAGGTTCCATTTCGGGATTAGTTCTAGCGACACTGAGAAGTGGCAAGTGCCAGTTGTGTGCTCGAATAGGTGATTAGCTTGATGAAGTCTTCCGCACTTATATTGGAGATAACGATTGTTATTGGGTTATAGTAACACTCGACTTTAGCTAGTCTTTATGTAAGACTTTATTTATTGGTTGATGGTTCAACCTAAATATGTATTTCAATTATGGACTAGTAATAAGAGATTTTATTATCCTTTAAGGTATTGTTGAAAGTTTTTATATAGTCGCTCTTTCCAAATTTGAGGGTGTTACAGAAGCATCAACCAGAACCATAAAATACTTGAATGGCCCGCATTCTGGATGTATAGGTCCACAAATATCACCTTGTATACGTTGTAAGAATTGAATGTTTTGCTTTGTGTCTTTAGCATAGGATGGTCTCGATCCTGTTTTAGCTAAGGAACATGCTTTGCAAAAGCTAGGGTTATTCAAGGAGGCATATTGTGATGATGTTGTTGCTTCTTGTGCTTCAGAAGTTAACAATTGCAATTTCGTCGATTCAGGTAATTTCTTCATCTTGCCTTTCATTCGAAAGAATGGGTGTCCATGTGTGTTTTTCAACACACGTATCATCATATCACGGCCAGGGTGCCCCAGGCGGTCATGCCAAAGTTTGTATATATCACTATTCCAAATTCCATTATTGATGACATAATATGATTCAATAACACGAATTGTGGTAAGATATAATCCAATATTTTGACATGTTAATTTCTCTAATATACGTTTCCTTCCGTATTCGTTAGAGGTGATGTACATATATTCATTTTCATTCTCACTGTGTGTTTCAATGTGATAACCATTGGACCATATATCTTTGAAACTTAACAAGGTTCGTTTAGCTTTAGGGGCATAGAGTGCTTCTGTGATTGTCATTTTAGTGCCATTAGGCAACAAGAAAGTGGCAGTTCCTCGACCAAGTATTAAGTTGGATGATCCAATCATTGTGGTCATTGAGGATTTATAATCACTTATTTCAGTGAATAGTAATCTGTTTCTTAGTATTGTGTGGGTAGTCCCACAGTCAACTAAGCACTCCAGTTCTCCTCGATACATTCCTACAAGGAACGGATAATATTTAATTGTTTTGACGTATTCCTTTATATCAATGGTTTAGATAGACACAAAATAAAATTTATTTAATCATCAATTCAAACAATAAATTAAGTTCGCTAAATATGGGCATAAAAAATGATAATACAAAGACTAGGGGCTAGGGTTTTTAGCCAATGATGTCTTTATCTTCTTTCTATCCTAAAAGAAAAACTATGAAACCCATCTCCCACCGTTTTATCTCAATCTCCTAACTATTTTCGATGAAGGTCATGAGAATAAAGTGATCTAGGTTATAAACAATGATTAACTACTGGTCTGGTTCAACATATATTTTTTTATTTTTAATTGGATTTTGCAGTAAAAAAAATGAGTTCTCGATTTTCAAAAACTTTCAGAAATTTAATAGAGCCCAGATCATGATTTAAGTGGTGGTAATCATAAACTATATCAAGCGAAACATAGAGAGGAACATATAAATCAGGGCATGTGTTTTTCTGAAATCGAGTTGAATGTAGGGTATGTAAATCTATAGTTTTGGTAAGGTAGTTCTTCAAAACAAAAAACTATATAAAATAAATTTACTTTGTAGGTTGTACCCAATTAACATTACCCGAACCGGTTTTAATTATTAGCTATAACATGAATTTTATGTTACGAGTATAAGAATGCTTACTTGGATTGCAATAACAACGGAAGAATTGATTGATTAAGTTGGAAGCTTGAAAACTGATCGAAGGATTGATTGATAGAGCTTTGTGCTGATAACGTGTTGTAGAACAATCAATATAGATAAAATAGAAAAGCTGTAAATTCTCATTAATCATAAACCCTTTATATAGGGATGAATTGCAGGTAGATAACTAGATATTCTAGTTTTAATCTAACTCTGATATATTTTATTTTTATCTCTATCACTATCACTATCTCTATCGTCATATCATTTAGACGATGACACACTTATCCTATAACATTAATAGAATAATAGTAGTATAAAATGAAAAATGAAAAAAAGAGAAGAGAAAAAGACAAACCACAATGACTATAATTGTAATTTCCTATATAATCTAATAAAACAAAAAAGAATGAAAAAAGATAGAAAAGGTGAAAGGACCGAAATACCCTTAATGTAACTAAACCTTTTAACTAAAGTTGGTCAGAGGGACCAAAGGTGAAATAAAATGGCAACCACAATGACCAAAATTGTAATTAGTTTGAAAGATGAACCAAACTTGATAATGGATGACAACCACAAGGACCAAAAATGTAATTTACCCTATAATTTAAAGCAATTTCATTGGTATAATGAATAAAAAACCATTTCTCTATCATATGTAATCATTTTTTTTATATATCTCCAAGTTTGGAAATTTTCATCATCTCTCTTATGTTTTTTCCATTTTAGAAATGGTTTTTGGGAATTTATTGGAGCAAAAAATCCCCAAAATCTCAATTTTGGAGAAGCTGTTGGAGATGCTCTAAAGAGTAAGGTCCCTAAATATTTAATGAAGAACAACCATATGGTTTCATTTTGATAACGGATATGGTCCCTCCTAGTAACGTCGTCATTTTAGAATTGAGTTAGTGAGAGGTAGTTTAATCCATTAACCATTCCTCTCCATTTACTTTCATTTTAACAACTTCAATCTTGTAACAGTTTAGTCCATTATCCCTCTCTCCATCTACTTGCATTATAATCATAGATTTGGTCACTCCCAGCTACTTTCAATTTTATAACATATTTGGTTCCTCACTTTAATTAATATACAAAAAAAAAATATTATAGTTAAATAAATATAAAAATGTAAATCAACTATTTTACTTAAACTAATTAGTATACATTACGATGATTATAGTTCAATAATAAATTAATAAATATACGTCAATATAAAAATGATATGATTTAACACCAACCGATTGAAGATAATTAGTGTTGTTATGATGAATAATAAAAAATGAGTGCTAATGTTTAACATTGGTGTTATCTTTAGTATTTTTGGTCGAAAATTGGTAAAATAACTAAACACACCTACAAATCATTGTTTACATGGACAATACTTTTATTCAACCAACACTTACATAATTTATGTTGGTAAACAGTCCAATATGGTTTGTATTTGATTCTGATACTTAGAGCATCTCCAACAGGTTTTGTTATATTGTTCCAAAAGCTTCTTTCTCCAAAATAGAAAAAACAAAAAAGTTCCAAGTTTAAAGAATTCTCGAAAATTTGATGGAATGTAAAGGAAATTATCATTTTTATTCATTTCCACAAGTAAGATATTTACTATTATTTTATGTGAAGTTTATTTTAAAAAATGCATAATATTTTAATAGAATTAATGTTGATAAAAATAGAGAATATGTTGGAGTAAACTGTAATTTTGTTTAGATATCTTGACTTTTTGTTGTCTATTTTAAAGAAATTATAAAGAACCTGTTATATATGCTCTTAAAATATAATAATTGTTGTTATACCATTAAGTATTTTGATTAAATAACAAATTTACAAGTATTCAATACAATTATATATATAAACAATTTTATTATAATAATATTTAATATGGTCATAAGTCTATTTTTTAAACATACTTATCCACCGTCCACGTGATTATTATTTTACAACCAATATATTAGAGAAAACCAAAGTTTCCCTGGATGTAATGTAGTTGTCAAATTGGCCTTTTTTTCAACAATTCACAAATAACTTTCATTTGGTTCTGGAAAAGTGCTTTCTAACCGCTGTGTTTTTGTTTTGTTCGTCTTGAAGTATTAATGTTTACCCATAATAGTTTTTTTTTTTTTTTTTTTTTTTAATTACAAATGTTGTTACATAATATTATATTGTTTAAAAAAAATAAAAACATGTATGTTTTGTATGCAACACAAATACAAGCAAAAGTTATTAAAGCAACAATGGATCGGGGATCAGTGCATACAAACATATATGTGTGATTTACGAGAAAAAAAATAGTAAAATACGTGTTGATATGAGGAAACGACATTCTGTCATGCTTCCTACGTTTTTGTCTCTAATTATATGTATTATTTAGATAACTTGTAAAGTAATATATACATGTTTACAAAGCATTAATATACAATTTTTGAAACATACAGATTCTCTCATTGTACAAAAATAGCAATAGACCATATCACGTGTTTTCATAATGTAACAACCCTAAAAACGAGTGAAAATACAACTTACAAGAACAACAGAATTTCCATAAATAAATGTGAATATGTGATCGTTAAAGCCACAATGGAAAACTATTGCAAATACATACAAGTAATAAAAATATTGCCACATATTGATGTTATCGAGTTACACCTCATATTATATGACTTCAATGCACACCCAATCATGCGTCACCTTAAGCCCCCAATACTTTTAGATGCCGTTTGTTTTTTAAGAGGTTTGAAGTCTTATTTTAGTTATGATTAATAAGAGGTGATGTGTAAAAAGGTCTGAACGATTCAGACTTAAGAGTCATTAAGAGGTTTAAAAAAAAATAAAAACAACCCCTTAGGGGGCGTTTGGTTCACACAATGAAATTTGATGGAATTGGAATCCATCGAATAAATTTGACTTTAAAATAATTGAAATGAAATTTGACCAAACGTTTGGTTAGTAGGAATTCAATTCCTTCACTTAAGCCAAGGAATGATGAATTCCTTAAATCGTGGAATTCAATGGAATTTGAAGGATTCCATCGCTTTCATTCCCCGAACCAAACGTAAGCATGGAATTTGGTTAATGGAATTGACCATTCCAATTCCTTCAAATTCCTTCCATTAGTGTTTACTCCTAATAAATTCACCTCAAGGATGATGAATCCTAGGTGGCGTTTGGTTCGTGGAATGAAATTCGATAGAATTGGAATTAATTAAGGAATTTGACTTTGAATGAATTGGAATTGGAATTTGATGGAATTTGACCACGCATTTTGGTCGCGTTTGGTTGGATGGAATTGGAATCTGTTGGAAAGAAAATGAATTCCATAGGATACCCCGTGGAATTGTGAAATCCGTGTTTGAAGGAATTTGATGGAATCCGCAAGATTCCTTAGTTTTAATTATGTGAATCAAACAAGACTTTGGAATTTGATCAATGGATTTGGACATTCCAATTCCATTGAATTCCATCCAATTCCGCGAACCAAACACCCCCCTAGTGCCCACTCGTCATCTAGCTAAGTGTCACATCAAGGTTCTCATTTTACATTTAGGTGTCGTTTGTTTTTTAAGAGGTCTAAAGTCTGAAGTCTTATTTTAGTTATAATTAATAAGAGGTGATGTATAAAAAGGTCTGAACGATTCAGATTTAAGAGTCATTAAGAGATTTTAAAAAAACAAACAAACAACCCCTTAGTGTCTACTTAATAGCATTTAAAATAGGTACAACTACAACATACTTGATAACACAATGTTTCTAACCCTCGTGCACAAGGTTATAGCTACACAAATCACAATACCAAGTTGGAAACTTATGAAATACAAGGAACATACATAAATCCATATATAATATAAATTAAGGAGCTGTTTGTTTACCTCTTAATAGTTCCATAAAAAAATACATTTGAATCGCTAAAAGGTGAATCTTGTTTGACATTTTTTTTTGCCTCTTAATGGTTCTAAAACCATGTGAATGATTTTGTATCCTAGTCCCCCCTTAACCATTCAGCACCCTAATTTCATTCTGAACAATAACCAAACAACCATATTTAATTTTGCACTATATCATAAGAGCATCTTAATCATTATGTATCAAACCATTCAGCAACTGCCAAACAACTCATGTTTTTACCAAACATTTTTCGTCCTTAAACCATAGAAAAATTGACACTGAGTGGGTACTTACAATAACCCTATTTTCTTGCACATACATTTTTCAAGAAATACTCCAATATAGAGCAAGTATCACATACGAGTTGGTTAAAATCCTGCAAATGCATTATATTCCCTTTTTTGTGCTAGATCATCATTTGGGGTAAGAAGAGTAAATAAGTTAAAATTTGAGGTCAAATCCCCCAAAGAACAAAAATCTCTTTGATTTCATACAAAAATATGATTAAAATCAAGAGAAACCACCCAACAAGGTTCCATCTTATTATTTAGGTCAAAAAATATCTATAATTCAAAATATTTATGTATTAGATGATATATTAATCAGTAAAGCTTGGAAATGCTCAAAGTAATAAGTTTTTGACATGTATATAAATTATAGTGAAAGTAGAATGAACTCACTTGCTATGTTTTAATGAAAGACCTAAAAAACCAAGCAAATAGCCGTAGATGATGAATAAGAGCCTTGAGTCTTGCTCCAAAAGGATTCATTTGTTTTGAATGTTTATCGAACTCTTGAAATGCTCTCAAAATTGGCTTTGATGAAGGGAGATAAAGAAAGGAGATGAAAGGAGAAATTATGGAGAAGAAATGAGGAAAAAAAGATCAAAAAGCGGGATTAAGGCGGCAGGACTTGCCGGACGACCCTGTGACCACAAGTCGCGCGCTCCACCCAGGTCTGAGAACACAGTGAGTTATGCGACTTGGGCGGCCACCCTAGTGTGCACACCAGGTTGCGGGAAGGCCAAATTCACTCGAAATCCTCTATTTTTTTTAATTTTAAACTACCGGAAGCTAATTACCAGTAATATCATATAAGTATACACACAAAAAGAGCATAAATGGTCAAATGGAAGCATGAGATTTAAGGATGTTACAATACATACATAACAAAAAGTTATATTGAATAAAGTCAACGTATGAAGGCTTTAAAATACATAAAAGTCAATTTACGTTGGCTCACCAAATCGTCTTTATAACATGCGGCCATCTTTTGAAATACATGGCAGTCAAATTTTTAGAACTATGAATACTTTTGTCTAAGTTCAAGATAACTACATTATATATATATATATATATATATATATATATATATATATATATATATTTGTCAAATATGACGTCGATTTGAAAATAAACCTAAATTAATGTAAATACTAATCAAGTATCGTTGAACGATGACTACCTTTATCACGTCTTTACCTTTTTTAGTAATGCAAAATGCAACGAGAACAAGTATAAAGAACATAAGTGGGAACAGATCTAGAGTAAATGGAGGATTGAAATTATTTTTAATAAAGTCAAGTGCAGTAAATAACAATTTGTTTTTAATTTATTAAAATTAACATATTTATGAAATTTCAAAACTTTTACGAATAAATGTAATTTATATTATATCGTCTAAAGTGCTATTTCTTGGTCATTGGATCAGCCTACCTCGATACACCTGTGTCACAACGGCTTATTTTTTGAGCGAGGGAAGCCAGAGCTTTTTTCTATAGAGAGAGGTATAGGAGAATGGGAGACCAAAGAGACCCAACTCATATCGTACCAAGAACTTGCGAATTGCCTCTAGCGTGTTGCTCAATTGGCAGAAGGGCAGAGTGACATTGTCCAAATACAGGACAGGTCTCGGGTTAAACCGCGGCTAACCTCAATTGCTGAGTGAGCTAAAAATTGACCGATCACATTAGTGTTCTTGGAGGCGGGTTTTGTATGAGGTGGTTGGAGTTGTCGATAATCAACTTTTGCCCAAATATATCGTCAGAACTAAGTGATTTTTATAATAGTTCTTATAAAAACAAATTATACAAGTTTTATGATTTTTATGTTGTTTCTGAAATTTGATTAATTTCTACAACTGCTTTAAAAATTACTTTTAAAACTTATTTTGAATAAATTAAAATAATAATATAGAATCATTTATAGATTTTGATGAAAATATTGATTTGAGCATATCTTTTTATGAGGAAAGTGAGGACAAAAAAGGGCACCGCAGGCCCCAAGAAGTACAAGAAGAAAATAATATCACTTGCAAATTGAATCAACCTTTTTTCCCTTTCTTTTATAATTTTCTCCTCTCAGCTTTCCCGCAAAATTTGCCCAATTTTCTCTCTCTCTAATCTGCGTGTGTGTGCGCCAGGCCAAGATCGGAGGAATTTTCGCCCAACACTTCACATCTTCGTATTGGATCAACACAGGTTCGGTACTCATCACGATTTAATTCTGTACCTGATTTCATCATCATTCATATCGTACTATCTAGATGCAATCAGCTCATCAATATACGTGCTTTCTGATTATCTGTTTCTTCTTCTCTACTTACACGATTTGTATGTAAGGATTTGTGTATGTAATTTTTGATTTCTTCGTTTGGTAGTTTTTTATTTTAATTTATTTGATTACTAGGGGATTCTAGGGTTTCTAGGCTGCTGTTTGACTTTTCGAATTGGATCCAGAATGGCATTTGTAGTCTATAGTGTGTTGTCTGGTTGCTTTCCTAGCATTTATTTTCAGTCTTGTATTCAATTTTGAATTCGTTTCACTTAGTTTGATCAGTTTGAAATTTCTTGTCACCTTTTGTTCCCAGCATATAATGGAATTGTTTTTTGGGATAGGTGTTTGCTCCTTCTTTTGTGTTGGAAAGGGGAGGGAGTTTGATGGTTTTCAGTTTCTGTTTCTTTCAATATTTTTAATTTAGAAAAAAAAATGGAGTTACTTGATTAAAGAATTGAACATGGTAACGTGTATATATATCACATATATCATCAATAAGCTCAAAAAATAAGCTAGCTTATGAATGGTTGCCGAACATGGCTACTTTCCACTGAGATTTGACCTACTTAGCCAAATGCGAAAAAAGGCAAGATACGTTTTCTTGCCTTGAGTGACTTTCTCTTGCCAAGTGTGATTCTTACATACAGTCTTTATCTTCATCGTCCTCATGAATGGCTTATAACATACCTGCCAGAATGAGGATGAAGTCAGAAAATTAGGTGATTGTGTAGGTTGGTGCACAAAAGAGAACTAGATGTAGGGGAGCCAAACTTCTAGACCATATAGAGGGCAATAGCAATGTAGTATGGCTAAATGAAATATGCAATATCTTTCCAAAGTAAAAAAAAACTTGAATAGGATAACTCATCGGTGGGGACATGAGTCCACATTGTATTTGATTTTAGTTGTCATAGCTTCTAGTCGTGTGATAGAGAGCAACAGAAGATAATCAGTTAGAAAGTCACGATGTTTGCTAAAAGTATGCTATAGTTTTGTGTTGCTGCATCAGTTACTAATTTTGAAATATTCTGATACAGGTCACTTATATTGAGATCTGAGCCCAGGAGATACCTTGAAGGGTTCCTTGGGGAGGTGTACAAACTAAGTTATAGTTTGTGGGCTTCTCCATAAATTTTGCACAGTGACCATTTCAGTGTGCAAGGGAGGTCATGTATATTTTTATCTCATGAAATCCTGGAACTTTTGTTGCCCTAATGAAATTTTCTTTGTATCCCATGGGTGTGGGCTATTTATCAATTTCGGCAGTCTGTACAGTGTTGAGCTTTATAGGCCTCCAATATTGGACAGAACTTTCATTTGTGAAACTAAAGTCAGATGGATTGATGGGTGAAAATCTTCTTGACCCTGGGGTTGCTAGCCGTGTACTGGAACTGTTGTTGGGTTCTTATACCACAATTGCACTGGTGGTCAATTTTGTCCTCAACATTTTTATACTGATCGTCTTGTCTCTTAAGGTATTCAGGTTTTCTATATAGATTGTCTTCGAACTCAATTGTAGGCACTACTAGATATTTACTTACATCTGTTTGGACTTTGAATCCCAATAATGTTCTGTTTCTTACATATTGTGCCTTGATTTTTTTGACGATTTATTTATTCATGCAGACAATATTTTTTGTTGAGCTGCATGCAACTGAATCTCGGAAATTGGTGGAGCGACTAGTTAATTATGTTATCTACAAGGTAGGCGGTAGTGTCTGTGAAGTAGATTATGATTAAGATCTTTGGCCTCATATCTATATGATGTATATATGTAGCTTCTTATGATCATGATGACTGAACGGCCACCAACTTGTCCTTCTGGACAGATGATCACGGTTGGTTTTATTTGTGACAAGCTGACGTGTCAAGAACAAACAGTGTAAATGATTGCCTAATATTATTTTCAAGGAGATTAAGACACCATATTGAATGATGACCAAAATCCTGAACCACCTTTGTGCATGTAGCTTTCGGCTTTTAGTGATATAATGGTCAATTTGTTATTAAATTTTTTGGTTGGGCGATGAACTATAAGAGTACACAAATATGTGGTCAACAATTACTATTTCTAAGCGTTTAGAGTGGTTTTTTTTTCTTACATTTTTCTGTTAGGAGTCTTTCTAGGTTAGGAAGTGCATCATAAATGACACGCAGGGAAGAAACTTATCATTCTTTCAGGAATGGAGGGAGTATAGGGCGTGCACGTACCCTGGAAAATTTTGCATTTTCATAATGGGAAATAACATACATACAAGGAAACTATAATTTGCAAACTTTGTCAACAAGTAAACTGTTACATTCTTGAGGTAGCATTTGTGATTCCTGTAGGTATTTCTCAGTTGTTACCTACTAAACTTATTATATAAACCTTTGTTGTTGTTATGAAATGATAATTATTTATCGTTTATGGTTGTTATTATCATTACCCAACCACTGCTGCTGCTATTGGTATGTTTCATGGAGCGGTGCAGCCTAGTCAGGGACGTCTGGTCATTCTTTATGGGGATTTCTAGATTTCCTTATTTGATCTTTACCTTTTTGTGCATGTGGCTTACTGTCATGGAGATGGAAATTATAATGCCATCTTCAACATAGAATGCTAATTAATCATTAAACACTGATTTACTATTGGTCTTGTCCTCGCAGGGAACATTTCTTCCTTTGGTAATCCCACAAACAATAGTTCAAGCAGGATTGTGGTCAACATGGTTGACTGTACTATGCTCTTTGAAGGTATTATTAGTATTACACTTCGGGGTGGCATTTATTTATGGGGATGTAAAGAAGTGGCAAAATTTTATGGCTATTATTGTTAATTTTCTACAGATGTTTCAAGCTTTAGTAAGGGATCGCCTTGAACGGTTGAATGCATCTCCTTCTGCAACTCCCTGGACTTACTTCCGTGTATATTGTGTCTTATTGCTGGTTGTCACTGTTGACGCAGTCTGGTATTTGCTTGACCTTAAATCTTAATGTGTTCCTAATTTCTGTTTACACAAGTATATGACTTTGCATATTAGAAATGCATCTAGAGTTCTGGATCATAGTTATCTATGTTTTTGTTGGTTTTTGTGCTAATATGCTAAGACATCACATGAATGGTAATTTGAGCACCAGGGATGCATTTCCTGGAGTAACACATATTGGGCTTAGCATACTTCTATATTAGATCCCCCATTTTCTAAATTCATTTGGTAACCCTGTGCAAGAAGCTAGGTCTTTTAGTACAAATGCTTCTCTGAATCACACCTTTTTTTTTGTGTGTGTGTGTGGGGGGGGGGGGGGTAGGGATCTAGGGAAAGGATAACTCATGAATTGACACAACTGTATTACTTGTCTTGGTGGGTTATCATCTGTGGACCAGTACCCTTAGGGTCATCTCTTGCTTGCAAGTGAATTGGGATTGTCAGGTCCAGATTCGTAAGATTCAGGTTGACTCATGTTTGTCCGTCATCTACTACACAAATCATTTCCATTGATACGTCTCACCCCCTTTGGAAGAAAAATAATTTAAGAATCGAAAGTAGTGATACATTTGATTATGTTTTCTCTTTTGGCTGAAGTATTGATTGATAGTGAATGTTGTCTTTCACACTTTAGGTCTTATGTTTTTAGTGAGAAGTTCATGTGAGAACTCAAAGTTAAAATCGAACTATAAGCTTCTAAAATATTTGCACTTGACATGCAGTCTGGAGGAGTAGATAGTTGAGACCTGTAGTTGTAAAAGTTTGGTCGGAAGCAGAAATCAAACGATTAATGCTTCTTTTGTGTGGACAGAAGGCATTAGTGTTTGAACAACATGATTTTACAGCCTTACAATATATACGTTTAGCTTCTTTCTTTTTGGTCTCAAGGTCATCTCCTTTTTTTGCTCACACTTTTCACAAGTCAGGGGTGAAACAATGGCTCTATTTCTTGAGGTAGAGGTCTGCTCTGTGTCATCCCCCCCCCCCCCCCCCCCCGGGGTGCGCAGGCACGCAGGAACCTCACCCCAGGTGGGATATACTGGGATAATTTGGTTTATCTTCTTGGTGGGTTGCTCGGCTTTTTACATTTTCATGCTTAGTCATCTCCTATATTCTTTACTCGTATTTGCAGGATAAGGATGTGTCTACTGATCTACCAAACTATACCCGCTGAAGCAATTATAGCAGCGCCTGCCCCTATTAGTTTTGCACCATCTATATTTTTGTTATTATTCTTTGAGCCTCTTAGTATTGCTTTTGAAACACTACAGGTATAGTGACCGTATCTTCTCTTCAAATTCCATCTGCATTCATAACATTTTCTTTCTTTTCTCTGTTGTTATATTTTCACAACGTGGCTGATAAGTTTTTGGGTCTACATTATATTGCTTTTAGGCCATTTTGGTTCATGGATTTCAACTGCTTGATATATGGCTTCATCACTCAGCAGGCAACACCACGAATTCCAAAATAACGAAGCTTTTGGATATGTCAGCAGCAGGCAAGATGCTCTCATTTTTATTCTTCTACATTTCTATTATTTGGAAAAATGATATGGTACTTATGTTATGACGGTTTTATGTCGTTAATAGAGTTGGGGCTGCTTCTGTGGGACATGAAATTACCAGTGCAGTCAAGTGTCATGCTATTGTAGATGTAGCATATGGTTTTCATCCAGACATGCAAATCTGCTTAATTAATCGGTCTATTTATTTGCAGTGGCACAACTCTTTTGCATATGTGCAGTTCTGACTTGATTTGATGTTGTGACCTTGGTCATAAAAATGTACTTGGATAATGTTCTAGCATTCTTTGACTGTCTTGTTTCTAGGTTTCAGTGTGATGTGTTCATATGGTTAATGCTATGTGTGTGTCTCTTAGATCTACCTACTGTTTGGTAGCATTTGTGTTTTTCGCTTGGCCTAAGTCTGATGTGTCACTTTCTTATTCTAGACGTGATGTGTATGTGCAGGTTCACTGTGGGAATGGAAGAGTGTGATATTACGGAATGTGGGATTTTTCCTCGATATTATGACCTTTCTAATGGCTCTTGGTCATTATGTGCACATTTGGCGGCTTCATGGCATGACATTCCATCTTGTAGATGCAGTGCTTTTCCTGAATATACGTGTTAGTTCTTTAATATGCTTTCATTTGTTGCAATTTTACTCTCCATTATTTTTATATGTATTTACCCCTCTCCTCCCAAAGAAATTAATAGCAGGCTATTTTTTGCTTATATTAATTTTATGTCATAGGCAGGCCTTGTTAAGTGCAGTTCTGAAGCGTACCAGAGGGTTTATTAAGTTAAGGATAGCTTTGGGAACCCTTCATGGGGCTCTCCCTGATGCATCATCTGAGGATATACAAGCTTATGATGATGAATGTGCCATTTGCCGGGTAATCATTTAATTTTGTTATGTTGTCCTATTTAAAATTATATTCAATGTCTCTGTCAGCAAGCATTTTCTCATGCTTGGTAAATTCAGGAACCAATGGCCAAGGCTAAGAAGCTCTCCTGTAATCATCTTTTCCATCTTGCGTGCCTTAGATCTTGGTACAATTTCGTATTTCTTGTTTACAGTTGCGATAGGGCTATGCTATGATTAACTATGCTGATATTACTGCGGTGGCATGTCAATGCCAGGTTGGACCAAGGTCTAAGTGACAATTATTCTTGCCCCACTTGTCGAAAACCCCTCTTTGTTGGCACACCTGAAGGAAATGATGTACCTCATTCTGGTGATGTTTCAAGTGATGAACAACTCGCCCGTCAATTAAGCTCTAGACTTGAACGGCAAAATGTTCCTGGTCATACCCTGCCTACAGGGGTAATTCCAAATCAAATTCAGAGCCCTTTAGAACGTGATGATTGGAGGTTTGTCTCTCTGCTAAATTCAAAATTTATTTAATGTTTTCTAATTTCATCTCGTGTCCCTCCAAGCTGTATAAGCACCAGAAAACTAAAAGAAGGGGTGTTAACAATGTAAAGAGTTCCCAAAATTCCAAATGTAATGGTAGGAGTAAGCAAAGTTGATATGAATGTATGATAACTAAGGTGTCAACTATATGTAATGCTTCTTCTCCTTTGTTTTCTGCTCATATGGCATGCAGGGGGTCAGGACCAGATTCAGGTTGGTTGGGATTTGATGGGGCGGGTCCATCTACAGGTATGAGATCCGTGGGTTTGGGAAGAGTCCAGATGATGATGAGGCATCTTGCAGCCGTCGGAGAAACCTATGCTCAGACTGCCCTTGAAGATACCGCGTGGAATTTGTGGCCTATAAATCCCTCCCAGGCTGCTAGCACATCTACGTCAAACAATCCTTCCCCCAGTACCATAAGACATCGAGGACATGGTGGTGGTGGTTCAGTCATTAGGACTCCTCCACGTGTCTTGGACGATGATTTATCAAACATACTTGCCATGGCTGAAACTGTTCGTGAAGTGCTTCCCCATGTCCCTGATGAATTAATATTGCGGGTATCGCCTCTCATTCCATAGTTCATTGATGCCCGTTTTACCTTAAAAAGCAAGTAAAATAGAAGGTGGGTGTGTTTGCATTGATTTGAATTGGTTTGAATTGTGCAGGATTTGCAGCGAACAAATTCTGTTTCGGTTACTGTGAATAATCTTCTTCAAATGTAAGTGGGTAGCAATCGCGTTTCGGAACGAAGTAATAAGGAAAAAAGGTGCAAGATTTTATCCTGCAACTCATGTGGGAAAAGGCTATAGTTTGTACATACAAAAGTGTCAAAATTGTTAGACTATGACTGTAGCCCTTGAGGGATGGAAACTGAAAAACAAATGTGTATGGTATTCGTGACTGCTTTCTTTATGTTTGATGCAATCAATAATGATGAAGATAATTTATTACGTGGGAACTGAGATCGATTGAAAGACGTGGTTTGAAACAGGAAACTGTTTGCAGCAATCTCGAAGGATCTCAAATTCCTCTGTAGGTCTTTGTCGGAGGACAACAGTTTCCACACACACACACAAACACACACACACACATATATATATATATATATATATATATATATATATATATATATATATATATATATAGACTTAAGTTTTCGTGAGACCAAACAGTTTCCGTGAGACCGGTGAGACCAAACTTTAAAGTATGAAACTTCACACCAAAAAACTGTGAATGTAAAAAAAATCGAACTTTTCATAGGGAAAACACCGTAAATGTTACGTTCACGGTGTTTTTCGCTGTGAATGTTCGGGTTTTTTTTACCTTCACAGCGTCTTCACTGTGAAGGTTCGGATATACCTTCACAGTCTTTTAGCTGTGAAGGTTTGATTTTTTTTTAACTTAGTTTAGGTTTTTTACTTTCATAGTGTGATTACATTATGAAGGTTCAAATATTTTTTATCTTCCTAGTGTAAAGTTTCATGTTTTAAGGTTTGGTCTCACGCGGTTTCGCAGAAACAGATTGGTCTCACGTGAACCTGACCCTATATATATATATAGGGGTTGTTTAATTTGCAATTCTTAAAAAATTTGCAACTCTTGCAACCCACATCTTAACCGTCGGATTCATGATCTGCGGTTACAAAAGATATGGGGCCTAATATTTTTAACTAAAAAAAAGAGAAAAATAAAAATAAAATAACCGTCGATCATGAATCCAACGGTTAAGATGTGGGTTGCAAAGGTTGCAACCTTTTTAAAGATTGCAAAATATCCTTCCACTATATATATATATATATATATATATATATATATATATATAGGGCAGGTTCAAACGAGAAGCTAAACATTTTGCGAGAAGGCGAGAAGTGTTTAATCATATATGATATATATATATATATATATAGGGGCAGGTTCAAACGAGAAGCTAAACATTTTGCGAGAAGGCGAGAAGTGTTTAAATACACAAGCTTAATCATATATGATTAAAAACATGTTATTTTGACAATACATAGATGTTTAATCATACATGATTAAACACATTTACAAGCCGTGTAATCATATATGATTAAACACTTCTCGCCTTCTCGCAAAATGTTTAACTTCTCGCATGATCCTCCCTCTCTCTCTCTCTCTCTCTCTCTCTCTATATATATATATATATATATTTATATAGAGGGATGTTATTCCCAGAATTCAAGTTCTAATTGCCACCAAGGTTCTAAATGACGTGAGGCGTGGCGTGGCGGCGAGGCCAAGCCTCAAGCCTTAGGAGTCACGACGAAGCCATGGCGTTTTCAAGGCATGACTTATGGCGTCAAATTTCTAATTTATATATAAAAATATATGTTTTGGTGTGTTACTCAATGAGTTAATAGTAATAAGCAAGTTTAATTAGGTTCTATATATTTAAAACATGCAAATAAAACATTAAAAACATAAAGAAAAACCAAATATCGCATTACAAAAACTGCACATTAGGGCATGACATGTCATGGGCTTAACGTGGCGTGAGACACAAGTCTTGGTGCCATGGCACGCCATGGCGGCTGTGAGGCAAGTTTTTTAGAACATTGAATTTGCTACAAACAATCAAGATGAACAATTCCGTAAGTCATATGTCATTGATTACAAATCACAATGATTACAATCTCACTTTCTCTCTCTACACTCTCTTACTAGAATAATGTTCTATTCTATTCTTCTCTGATAAGCTCCCGTATTCTTACAATCTGAATGTTATCACCGAATCTCTTACAAACTTACAAAGACAAAGAACTATTTATACTAACACCCTTACAACACAAGATACAAAACAACAACTTTGACTTTGACTTTGATGCTTGAGAGTTGACTTTGAACTTTGACTTTAATCTTCATTCTCTATGATCTTGCATCCAACAAATCTGTGTTCTAACAAGGGAGGTTCAAGGGAAAACCTAAAAAAACGGTATTAGGAAGTAATCTGATTTTTTATGTTAAAACTTCATTTTTTTCTCGAGGCCTTCTTTAATTAGGAAGTAATCTGATTAAGTTCTACGTATCTCACATGGTATTAGAGTCACGATTTACGTTTATAAGGGAAACTGTGGGACACAATCATCAATTAACGTGTGGAATCAAATGTAATTTTCTTTTCGTTTGAACCATGAAATAAATTAAAACGACAATTAATTTTTAATTATATTTTAGATGGTGTGGTTAAAATGTGGTCAAAGTGGGAGGTTATATATATATAAAATGAGTGATTGAATTGAATTGTGTGTTTTAGTTCTCGTCGGGTTTCGTTGCGTGTGAATTGCGAGGGTAAAACCGGCAACAAAACACGGAGCCACCGTAATTTCTTCAGACAAACCACCCCCATTCGTACCTTCCACAATATTATAATATATAATTATTTTTTCAAATGATTTTTATTTTAAAAATATATATATATTTTACATAAAATATGAACTAAATCAAAATTGTTAGAATAATTGCTTTGAATATATATGGTTGGGTTTCGGGGAGAAGTTGAAGTTAACATGAGAAGCGTGAGAAGTGATTATTAATTAATTAATTAACCGTTGGATGATAAATGAATGCATATTAGAATGAGATACATCGAGATGCACCAGATAAATTACCTTCTAAGTCGAAATTCATGGGAGGGCATGAGATTAAATGTGATCAACGGTTCAGATCCACTTCTCACGTTAACTTCAACTTTTCACACGATCTTTCGCCTATATATATAGGGGTAGTTTAATTTGCAACCCATGAAAATCTTACAACCCATGCAACCCACTTCTTAACCGTTGGATTAATGATCGACGGTTACAATACATGTGGGTCCAATATTTTCAATTAAAAAAATAAAAAAAATAAAAACAAAATAACCATTTTTCATAAATCCAACGGTTAAGATGTGGGTTGCAAGGGTTGTAACCTTTTTAAGGGATGCAAAATACCCTTCCACTATATATATATATATATATATATATATATATATATATATATATTGTTGAATGTTTGAGTTGAGCAACGTTCCGGTAAGAACCTAAAATTAATTAGGAACTCGAGATTTGTCCAAGCATGTCACATGTCTTTATTCGGGATGAATATTCATCATGAATCACACATTCATGATAAGTAACATATTCATATTCCTAATGAATATGACACATTTGTGAATGATCCCCTGATTTCCTAATCAATTTTAGGTTTCTAACACCCCTATTTTGACTTATACCAATCGGAAATCCTCATCCAACCTATATGCACATCAAATAATTTACAACAATCGGTCATCATAAGTTTCAATCTTAATTCCCATCTTAAATAATTAGAATGTTGTCACTGTTATAATATATTGTATCATATTATTTTGTTGATCATCTTTCGTGACATTGTATACAAACATGGGAGCAAATCACGTGATGAATTTTCAACTAGTATGATTAATTTATAAGCAAATTAAGATAGGGAGGCCGGGTGAAGAGATTGAAAGTGAAAGATGAAGGAAGATAGGGGACAAGGAGGGCACAACCCTTTCTTGAACTTGTGAATATTTGGTACTTTCAAAACCCTTCATTTGCATGTGTGTGTCCACCCTCCTTAATTAGTTTTCTTTTCTTTAATTAATATCATTAACCCTTACTATTTAAACTCAAAATCTTTAAGCTTTTCTTGAACAATTTGCCAACTGCTTATAATCATCCAAATTCTTCACTTTTATCGATCTTTTTCGTTAAAGGGTTCGATCAAATATGGTTTCAATGGCTTCTTTGGCTTTAGTTGCTTTCTTTTACTTGGTTAGTTGCATGCATTCCTCCAATGCTCGTCTTCTTTCTGCCATTTTTAAACCTTTTCCTGCAAACCCACATCATGTGTCCATCTCTCTCCAGGTTACTCTCTCTCTCTAAGTTTAGGGTTTAGGGTTTTTGTAAGTTTAGGGTTTGTTCATGTTTTTGTTACTAGTCATATTACAACATGAAGAAAAAAAAAACTGATGATTATAAGTTAAAATTGTAAACAGGTTGCAGAAAAGAATGGTGGGCATGAGATGGTAGAAAGAAGTGGAGCTCAACCTCCTGCTGCTGCAACTACTCCATTTTTGAAGGCTGAATTTGGTGAATTCTTGACACAAGAGAGTAAGAAGATTAAAAATGGTGGGGTTGTTAAAGAAGGTGATAATATTGATCTAATTCAACACACCAAATCTTTTGTTTCAATTTCTTCGTCTCGTAACGAACATGATCATCTTGGTGTGCTTTATTCGGATTACTCGAGGCCAAGAATGCGCCCTCCCTCTCACAATTAATCGATGTAGAGATCGTTTGATATAATTTTTGACAAATTTTATTGATTTTGATTATAATAAATTTACGTGTTTGCTTATATATAAGATTTCTATATTAATAAAGATTTGTATTATGAACATTTATTTTGGAATAATTAATACTTAAATAATAACGTTTACATAAAAAATATGTGCATTTATTTGGTATTTTTGTGTAGTTTGTGTTGTTTCTAAACAAAAGAATGATTGATATGCAGGAAGTGATATTGTTGAATCATCTTCCTCTCATCATGTGGCTTTGCTAAAGGGAACACATGTAAAGGTAATTAATTAAATATTTTTTCAATTAAAATCATTTTTTTAAAAACACCCAAAAATGTGGAGGATCCTACCATCTACTTTTCAAAAAATTTAATTTTAATAATTGTTTAAAAATTGATAGGAATTTTGGATTTCTTTTTGGTATTATATGAAATATTTTTAAAATAAAAACAATAATGCAATTTTATATTCCAAAAACAAAAAACAAAAATCTTAACTACGCCAAATTAACAATGGTCATGTTTATAGTTTCATAAAAAGGAAAATTGAAAGAACTTAAATATATTTATTTTTTATTTAATTTAATTTAATTAATATTAATTTTATTTTAACAAATACAAAAGTTTATTAGTTTATAACCTACATGCTTGGAAAATGGAAGTGAATCCAAACATGAGCTCCACTTTTCTTGAATAAAATGTTGGTACATGAGGAGAAGACTCCCATAATGTAAGGAGGCTTTTGACCTTTGACTTTGACCTTGACCATGTCACCTTAGATTGCTTCCATATTAAATGATTTTTCTATCAACATTAATTTTTGTAATCCAATTACAAAATTTATTCAAGATTACCGAAAACCCATATTTCAAATTGTATGAAAACACAAAATATATAATAGAATGCAAAAGTTAAGATAGTAACGTATCTCTCTCTGTTGATGTATGTGTAGGATTCAAAAAGACCAATTACATCTGAATACCATGGAAAAGAAGAGGTTACTCGTCTTAAAAATGATGATATTGTAGTAACGGATTATCAACCACCTCATCGGAAAACGCCAATTCATAACAAATGAGTTTTTGATACATGACGAGTATGCGTTTGGATGTAAGCATACACACATACTGATAAATGCATTCATGTATGTACCGATATACCTTTAAAAGTACATATATATATGTAGTTCTTTAAAAAGATATATTTGAGAGTTGGACGTTTCTAAAATGAAGTGCTTGTTATTATATACTTTTAATATATGGGAAGAAGTTGAAAAATAATATAGTTCTTTTGCTTGTGTTTAATGTTTGTGCATATGCCTTTGGGTTTGTTGTCCATTGGCTACTAGTTTGAGCCCTTTATCAGTCTGTTGTTAAACTTAGGGTCTCTGAAATTAGTCAAAGTATGTGTAAATTGGTCAGGACTTAGGATTAGAGGTGTAAACAATTCGAGCTTTTAACAAGCTACTCAAGCTCGTGCTCGTCTGTCTCGAGCTCGAGCTTAATAATTATTGAGTTCAAGTCGATCTCGAACATAAAATGAAACTTGTTTAACTTAGTCAGTTAAGCCTCGTAACATCAATATTCGACTCGGCTCATTTGAGAACTCGATTAAATTTTTCGAGTCGAGTTGAGCCAAGCTATTCGAGCATATACACTTTTTTGAGCCAAACATTCACATATATTCGTAAATCATACTATAAAGATATATAAATTATCGAGCTCGAGCCAATAAACGAGATAATCGATCGCGAGTTCAAGCCCAATAAACAAGCATCAAACTCGAGCTCTATAATTCAGAAAACATTCGAACTCGAGCCCTACTTTGAAAAGTTATTCGAGCTCAAGGTTGGTATCATTTTTTTTTCAAATCGAACTTAAATAACTTACTACTCGATTCGATTCGGCTCGTTTACACTTCTAATCAGGATACCAATGATTGTCCAAAAATGTTTGTGGGTGTTAGGGGTGTTCATCTAAACCGCCAAACCGCACAAACCGCCCACACCGCACCACACCGCAAAGCGCGGTTTAGAACGTTTGCGGTGTGGTTTGCGGTTTGCATTTTTACCAAACCGCACTATGCGGTGCGGTGCGGTTTGCGGTTTTGAGTTATCAAACCGCGGTTCAAACCGCACCGCACATTATATATATGCATATATTTTTAATTTTATATATTAAACACACATATATGTATATATAGAATAGTTGCAATATTTATATAATATGTATTTTAGAATCGGACGTATTAATATTTTTTTTAGGGACTACGATCACGTTATCGATGATTTTAAAGTGAAGTTTTGATCTTATAATTATTGAATTGTTGGTGTAAAATGCGTAAGGTACAAACCGCACCGCACTGCATTTTGCGGTGCGGTTTGAGGTATATGCGGTGTGGTTTGCGGTTTGGAAAAATGCTCAAACCGCATATGCGGTGCGGTTTGCGTTTTTGCCCCAAACCGCACCGCGAACACCCCTAGTGGGTGTAGTTACTTAATTTTGGACTTGATTCATGCAACCAATGACTTTTTAAGAAATTCATCATTTCTTGACTTAAGTGAAGGAATTGAATTCCTACTAACCAAACGCGTGGTCAAATTCCATTCCACTTCCTTCAAAGTCAGATTCTTTCGACGGATTCCAATTCTATCAAATTTTATTTTGTGAACCAAACGTCTCTTTATTGTATTTCTAGCTCTTTAGTTTAAATAAATAAGATATTATTATGTCTTTATTTTTCTTCTATTATTGCTTGGTCAAACATGTTCTTTATTATGAAGTGCATGGCAAGTACCTTAGGGTTAGGAGTAGGTTCATACCACTATCTTTTAGCGGTTATTTTTCCTTCCTATATTATGTATTGTAATGCTCTTTTAAAAGATAATCAGAAAATTGCCTAATATTTTCCCCTTCTCTCGTTTAGTTATTTGGAGACCACACATCACGAATCGGGTTACTATCAAACATCCATGACATGTACTGAATAAACACATTTGACACCTCTAAAATTAGTTTGATTTATATGAAAGTGGCATGCATGTTGAAATAGATATACCAGCTGGGTGGAAAGAGAGTGTTGATTGTCATTGTTTCATGATTTTTAAACTTTTATAGCTATATTGCACAGTTGTTCTTAGAGTTGTATACTTACAAATTGATGAGGATTCGAGTATAATAGCCAACGTATGGTAGTCACGGTTCTTTTTAGAAATTGGGTTTTTTGTGGATATTGACATGTTGTTAGCATCTTAATGAACTTAATGGGACTTGCACCTTATTTGGTTAGATATTTATTAGTGACTTAATGATATAGAAATTCAGTAGCTTTTGATCTACATAGACATCTTTATTAATATAGGATTTAATGAAAATCCAACAAAACATTTCATTAGCATTTAGTATGTTATTGTGTACGGACCTATATATCCAATGAGGCTCAAATATACTTACAAGGTGGATTAGGCTTTTTTTTAGTATTATTGGGCCGTAAGCCTGAATAATCCCAACTCCAATATGACGTTTAGGCTATGTTGGACAAATTAACTGATAAGCTAGTTTTTCAAAAAGATACTATGAGTAGTTTTTCAATAAGTTAGCTTATAAGCTAGTTTTTTGTCATCCAAACATGTACAAGAAAAAAGCTAATTTTTTTTTGCCAAACAATGTCTTAGACTATGTTTGGCAAACTAGCCGATAAGCTAGCTGGTAGCTGATAAGCTTGCTTTTCAAAACGCTACTATGAGTAGTAGCTTTTCAATAAGTTAGTTTTTGGTCATCCAAACATGTACTTAGTCGACCAGCTTGGCTTGGACATAATCTGGGTCCATGTTTATGAAACAAATGCAACAAGAGAAAGAATAAAAAATCTGTTGTCCCAAAATTCGATTTCCATCCAGGTCTCATAATAACATGAATACACATCAGATTGTTAATAATGTGTATCATGTGGTTGGTGGATAGGAAAGGTACGTAGGATTTTGGAACATCAGATTTTTATTATACCTGAAACCATATTTGAATTAATTAAAACGCACCGATTGCTGACTACTCAATCTAGTCAAAGCTTTAACATAGAACATACAGAAATAACAACATTCGAACATCAAACCTACATAAAAAAAAAAAAAAAACAATACAACATGCAATTCAGCTTGGTTTCCATACTCATCTCTCATCATGGATGGACTTGCTTATAAGCAAGCTTCAAAGGTTTCAGAACCTTCGGGCTTCTCCTGTCCGAGCATGCGCACAACCTCAGCCACACCTTCCGCTATTTCCTTTTGGATCACACCATCCGGCATATCGAAGGTCCTCCTCTTCAAAGATACGGACCGCCCACCTGCTGCTGGCTCTGGATCCACTACATCCAGCATTGCTTCCAGCTCGTCCACCATCGACCTTTTTGCACCCCTCACCATGATATCAGCACCCTGGTTCCATTTCAAACACCAATCATTTGATTATGAGAAGAAATAGTTTATGTTCGATCAAAGTTAACAACTCAACAAAGGACGTAAATATGGCTCAAAGATGAAACCAAAAGGCTCACTAGGAGCCGAAAGTGCTAAATGGTAAGAGTGCGATCTGGGTAAGTGCTAACTCAAAATAGTTGTTTACCGAGTGTTCTGTAGCAAGTGTTTACCGATTAAAAAAAAGATTTACCATTATAACCCTCTGAAAAACCCTAATTGCAAAAAAAGGGTAGGCCTGAAAAGTAGGTATTAGGTAAACCAACCCTGTAAGTGTCTGTTTGTTAGCTGTTTGTTAGCAGCTTAACGAGCTAAATGAGACTCAACTTATTTGCTCAGCTATTTATGACTGATTGGTAGTGGCTTAATGATATAGAAAATGGCTTATTCAATAAGCTTTTAAGGAGGAGCTTTATGCAAAAATCCAAGTTTTTTTCCGAACATGCCCCTCCCAATTAAAAAACATGCTCCTGGCACCTCTGAAAAAACTCTTCCAAACAAAAACATTCCCAATCTATAAAGACGGATTTGATCCCGACAACTTTATCCACACAACACTTAATGAAAAACCAATCAAACCCCCAAGTGAAATACTAATGTCGGCTGGGTAGGTGCTCCGCCAGCAAGTAAACAACCGTTAATTTTGGTCTGAACTAAAGTTCATATCAATTCTCAAGTATGAAGCTCTGCTAAAATCCAAGTTCTTTGGCAGGAAGTGATAATCTATATACTTCATTTGAAAGAAAATCACCGCCAAAAACAAGATTCTTGATGACTAACAAATATAAGCTAACTCTTATTATGCCATCAGATTTCACATAACACTCTACTTATCACCCTCAACATAAGAACTTGAATGATGAACATATATATATATGCATAGTACCACAGGGTGTTGGCATTCTTGCCCAACATATAAAGACCATATATTTTACCTCAATGGCATCGACGGTGAGAAGCAGCACGATGACCTTCTCAGAGAACTTCTGTTTCTCAGCTGCATCATGAGCCAGCCGACGACGATAAGAGAAATTATTGAACAAACCCCTGAGCTCCTTCAGCTTTCCCTTAGCAACAGCCAATTCGCGAAGGGCACGAAGAGCCTGAGACCTCCTGATCAAATAAGCCCTAAAAGTCATCTGTATCACCATGGCTGCATCCTGAGGTGACAACTCCTTCTTCTTCCCTTTGTTCCTCTTAGTAAATGCCTACCAAGTTATTCAAACTTCTATCAGCAAATAGATCTTGATCCCTATAGTTACTGTTCCTAGTTTTTGAAATTTAATCAACAGATAATATTAATTGCTATCAAATCACACTAAAATGTGCAGCTATTCTACTTATTGTTTAATCTATCAACTAGAATAAATTCAATTAACAAATCAAAACAACAACCAAATGATGAGGTTTGTTTGAAGTTTAAACAGATAATTAATTTTGAAGGATTTGTTTGGAGAAGTTAACTGAGAGAAACCTGTTTCAGGACAAGAGCGCCATGATCAGGTGAACCTTGGATCTCGACGATCCGAGCTGTTTTCTCTTTCTTCTTATCCTTCTTCTTGTTCTTCTCTTTCTTCTCCGATTCACTATCGTCTTCAATGGCGGCATTGGCAGTTGACGCCGTGAAAGAGTACTTCCGTGCATCGTGTCCCTTCTTTTTAATCTCAGCCGTCCATTTGCAGCTCTTCTCCTTCTTCTTCCCGCCCTTGATCTCCGTTATCAATTTGTACGTCCGATCTGAACCATCCTTGTCGGAGCTCTTAATCTCCGCCGTCCACGTGTACTTCCGATCGGACTTCACCTTCTCCTTCTCCTTCTTCTTCTTCTCCTTCTCGTCGTTAATCAGATCAAAATCTAGTTCGAGAGCAGAGACGCGGTCGGAGAGTGACTGAAGATACAATTCCGCGGCTGTGGATCGGCGGCGCCTGGTGGTGAGCTTCCGAGCTGAAATGGTGCCGGACGGCGTCCTTCGCTCGACGTGAATGAGATCAGTGATGGTATCAAATGGAGATAGGAGATCGAGTGAAGGATGAGTAGGGTTTAAGAGATCAAGAGCTAAATCGAGATCAGTGGTGGATGCAAAGGGGAAAATAGGGTTTAGAAGAGCAAAAGGTTTAGGGAAAAAGGTAGATGATGATGATTCAGATAAGAAGTAATCGATGATGTCAAGTTTGGCGTTTCGAGTCATGGTTGGGTTTCAATGGCGGATGTTCTGATACTGATTGAGAGAGACACAGATGAGTAGGAGGAGGAGATAAAAGAAAATGGACGGTGGTGCGCCAGGGCTAAAAATGGAAATTAATACCACAAGATAAACGCCCAATGCATTTTTCACAATTCACAATCGATTTCAAAAATATGTACAATATTTAACTCTCAAATGCAAATTTGGTCCCTCTGGTTTATATAACTTAACAAGTAAGATTCTTAAAAATAATTTTTTAACGAGTGACGTTTTAATAGTTTCATTTTTATAAAGAAATATAGTTTCATTACTAACGCCGTCCATTAACCTTCTGTTATTGAGGGGCAATTTTGAAAGGGATGGACCAAATGAAAGTTGAAGAATAAACCAAAACTGTTATAAAAATGAAAAGTAGTTTGGAAAACCAAATTCGTTATAGAAAATGAAAATAGAGGAAGAGGAAGGTTAGTGGATAAAATTGTTTCTTACTAACAGAAGTTTAATTGACAGCGTTAGTAGAAGGGACCATATTCGTTATGAATTTAATCACTCAAAATAGGATAATTGGTGGTAGGTTTTTTCTTATACTTCTACCTCATTTTTACTGATAAAACTGATTTTGTAACATTTAATAAAATGAATTTTAAATTCATCATTTACTTTGTTGTAATTTTTTTTATAAAGAAATATATACATCATTAAATTTACAAGATTGACAAGTTATCATTCTAAATAGATACAAAACTAGTAATTTTAAAACCTTATTATATCCATGGAAAAGAAAATTCATTACATTAAATAAAAATTAAATTGATATATTTTATGAGTAAAATATTTCATTTCTAATTTCTTTTCAAAATATAAATTCGCATACATAGACGATGGAATCAAGATGTACGGCGTGAAAAATCACTCATGGAGCGCATGTGGGTTTTCTTGTCTTTTTGCGCTTTCGGATCACCGTTCACCAACTCCAATCTTACATGTATCCACCCAATCCATACCCTTTTTTTACACTTTTACCCTTTCTGTGGTTAATATTCGTGATCATTAAATAAGTAACATCCACAATCGTTAAGTCATTTGATGACTTTCTACTTTAGCCACGTAATATTTCCACTACTTCTATTTAAGAAAAAACTTATTTTTAAAAATCCTCTCCAAAGACTTTTTGTATTTAATAATTATTTTTTTATACATATAAACTTAGAAAAAACTATAACATCAAAAACTTATTGGAGAGTAGAGACCAAGTCATTTTTCAAAAACTTTTTAAAAAGTCTTCATGCTCAATGGTATCAAGTCATTGTAAAGACTTTTTATAAATAGTAAAAAGTCTTAATAGCTTATGCATTGGAGATCCTCTAAATACCAGAAAATATGAGTAATTTGTCAGAGGTAAAATTGTGCGTTTTTTAAAAGCAACAAAATTTTAGAAAATTTATTAAGAAAGAATCAAATATAATAAAATTAAATAAAGGTTTCCAACAAGATGTAGAAATTTAGGGGGCGTTTGGTTCGCATAATGTTTTTGGATGGAATGAAATCTAATCAAAGGAATTTGACTTTGAAGAAATTGGAATGGAATGTTGTCAGGTTTGACCACCTGTTTGGTTGACAGAATTGGAATGAAATCTGTTAAATGAATTGGAATTTTTCTGTTTGCTTCACAGATTGTAGCTTTAGAATTGGAATGGAATTTTGGTAAATGACCAAAATACCATTTTTGTTTATTTTAGTTTTTTTCAACAAAAAATACTTTAATGAAATAGTCATTAAATAGTTTAATTTTTAACTAAAATTGTTTTGATTATTTTAGCACACGAATGATGATGAGAGAAAGAGAGGAGAGAGAGGGAGAGAGAGAGAGATAGGAGAGGAGAGAGAGAGAGAGGGAGAGAGAGAAGAGAGAGTTGGTGTTTGTTGATAATGTTGAACGGTAGTGGTGGCCAGTGGTGGTGGTTGTCGGTGGTGGTGGTGGTGGTAGTGGTGGTCGGTGTTGGTAGCTGGAGGTGGTGGTGGTTAGTGGTGGTCGGTGGTGGTCAATGGTGGCCGAAGGTGGTGGTGGTGGTGGTCGGAGGTGGTCGATGGTGGTGGCCGGTGTTGGTAGCCGGAGGTGGTGGTCAAAGGTGGCCGGTGGTGGTGCATATTAGGATGAGGGGCAATTTTGTCAAAAAAAAAATGACATTTCATTCCAATGAAATACCACCTCCCCCCCCCCCCCCCAAGGAATGTTGAATTTCTTCATTTGTGGAATTTATTGGAATTCAACATTCCAATTCTTTAAAAAGAATGAATCAAACGATGTAATGGAATATAGTCAACGAAATTCAACATTCCAATTCCATCAAATTCCATCAAAATCTGCGAACCAAACGCCCCCTTAGGTTTTAATTTTATTGTCCTTTTATTTCAATATAAATATTCATAATAAAAATAATATACAGTTTTAAAAAATGTAATGATTATATTTTTTTAAATATACAACATAGTGAATATTCATTTATTGATTTAAATTTTTTAATCATATATTGATCAGTTAATCCATGACTATGGTGTCGTTTGTTTTTTAAGAGGTCTAAAGTCTGAAGTCTTAAATTAATTATGATTAATAAGAGGTGGTGTGTAAAAAGGTCTGAATGATTCAGACTTAAGAGTCATTAAGAGGTTTTTAGGAAAAAAACAAACAACCCCTATATGAACATGAATTAAAAATTACATATTAACAAAATGATGGTTAACAAAATATATACAAATTGATAATAGAAAAGAATGATAAATTAATAATAAGACCGATAATAAATTGGTGATGCAAACTTATCTAACTTATAAATAATTTTAATCAACTGTTTTATAGAATTAAGATTGTTGGGAATTTATTTATTTTCGTAAAAATCGTATAAAACTACTTTGTTAACAAATGTAACATAAGTTAACATCTTCATATATATTAACATGGAAATGTTAATATAAATTCACAGTTCTTCATGTTGTAGCCCAGTGATAAGATAATATTCTGGGGGGGTCAGTGGATGGTATCCCTGACTATCCAGGTTTGAACCCCGTGGTGAGCATCATGTGACATCCATGATCATGGGTCTGCCACATAGTGGTACCCTTAATTGGGTTGGATCGTGATCGACGGAGATTAGTAGGGTGACACCCATAAATAGAAGCTCGGATACCCCGAGAACGTGTGCGTGTGTTAATTTGTCGTTCAAAAAAAATATATAAATTCACAAAATTAACATACTTTAGCAAAAAATATTAACAAATACTAATGTTAATAAAAAATGTTGATTTATATAAACATCCACTAACTATAAAATTTTAAATTTCTATTGAAACCCAACATTTGTTATACATGTTTAAACCATTTAAACTTTAATAGAAAAAGAAAAGGAAATTAGGCTTTTTAGGTGACAAATTATTCCTCCCTTTTTTTCCTCAAAAAAAAGTCTTTAAAACTAATTGCTTTGCTTAATTGTCGTCTTTTCCGTATAAAAATTATGAGTAAATTACAAATTTGGTCCCTGTGGTTTATAAAAAATAATACTTTTCATCTTGTAATTTTAAAATTACAATATGATCATCGTGTTTTGTAAAAATATCCAAATTTGGTCCTTTCTTATAACGATCGATAAAAGAGGGGTATTTTCATCCTTTTATCTTTTTTTTGTTTATCTTTTATCCAATCAAAATTGATCCTATGATTTTGGTCCGTGTGGTTCTTGATTGGTAAAAGATATAAAAATCTATAAAGAACAAAATATCCCTCATTTAATGGAATTTTTAATAGGTGTTAGAGGAAGGGACCAAATCTGAATGTTTTTGTAAATCATGATAGTCAATTGTAATTTTGAAGTAAGAACAAAAAGTGTTATTTTTTGACAAAACATATAGACTAAATTTATAGTTTACTCAAAAAATAATAAAATATATATTCATTAAAAATAACAAAAGTTAGAAAACAAGTTTGGGAAACAAGGGGCCGTGAAGTAGGCCATGTATATATATTCCTGTGGGCTGTAATGAGCCTCATGCAATTTGATAATGATTGTGGATCCAAGGAATGTGACTAATATGATGTGCCTTCCAACGTCATACTCATCACAAATTTATAGTTTTTATTAATCAAATTTATTATTATTATTATTATTATTATTATTATTATTATTATTATTATTATTATTATTATTATTATTATTATCAATAAAATCTCATACTTAAAAAAAAAACTAACTAGCTATTAAAAAAGGTGTTACTAAAGGTTCATATTTTTACAAATTAAAATGAATATTAATAGTATTCCATAATAATTATTAAATGGATAATAATTATTAAATGGGAAGGTTCTTTGGTTCAAAGGCTTATGGGAAGAGATTTTTACATTATCCTTTGGAAAATGGAAACTCAAAAAATATATAACACTTGTATCTTAGATTGTCTGATTTTTTAATATACTGGTATTAATGTTATTGTTGTTATGAGTTTATTTGGTGTGAGTTTCGTATCAAAACGAAGTGTTGTATTTTTTACACCAGGCACATGCACACAACATACTCCTATTAGCCATTGGTTTCGATTTGAAGACCAAAAATGTCTGAGTCATTACCATCAGACTTTGAAAATGATTGCGATCGTGAGTTGCCCAAAATTAGGAATGTTACAGTATGAGGTTAGACGTATGTGTTTTCTAATATTGTATGTGACACTGATGCATTATTGGAAACATTAATCGTTTATGGCAAGGTTGCCAAGCTATGACGGGTTGCCAACCCCGATTGCCAGTCATCGCTAAAGGTACAAGCCATGTTTTTAGGGTTTGTTTGGTTGAGTTCTTGTTTCAACCTTCATCCATAGATGCAGTATTTTTATCCTTGTGCTAAAGTTAGTGGGATTTACTTTTCATTAATTGTTGGTTATTGTAAATACAAACTCTCTTGTATTGTTCTTCCATTGATCATCAATATCAAAAGTCATGTCCTTCTTTGTGAATGTATATTATCACACAGGCGATGGAGTTACGTTAATTAAATAATCATGTTTATTTATTTATTTTCGTCATATTTACTTTGTTGGTTGCCAAGATGTCACAATCTCATAACATTTAATTTTTTTAATATCTTCCTTAAGACGCCACTAGAACTCAAACAAATATAAAATAGTTATCTCAAAAAAAAAAAACATGAATCTAGCCGATTCGATCTAGAGATATTATTTCTCTTAACATTATATCATTTATGACACTTCCAAGCACAATGTAATCAACTTCCCCGTTAAGTCATGCATCAACTTAAAATCATAATAAAATCATTGATATCTCATAACTTAAAATGTAATAACGGATACTTCATAACTTAAACTTATAACTGAAATAAAACAAAAAAATATTAAGTTATTATTTATTTATTTTAGTTATTTATTTTTTTCATCATTGTATTCACTATAAGAGCATCCACAATGTGCTCGTTGGGAGTTTTTTCGTGAGGTTTTTGGGAGGTTTTTTAAAAAACAAAAACCTCATTTTGAGTTTTTCACATAGTGGAGAGGTTTTTCAATTGAGCTTTTTTCGTGAGGTTTTTCGTCATAGCTCGTAACTGCACGACCTGTTTTTTCGTATTTAATCAGTTTTAACTTTATAGAATTTTATAAAAGTTTCGTATTTAATCAGTTTTATTTATTAACCAATTTTATTTATTAATATATTTAAAGTAATCTTATTTAAATATAATTATTAAATAAATAATATAAATAAATACATAATGAAAGTAATTATATTTTATATTTTTAAAATAATATCTCAAATTTGACATATTTATACAATTCTAACAGATTTCTTAATGACCCAATTTTTATTTTCGGTTATACATACTTTTAAATTTAAATAAATATGTATTTGTATGAATTTTAATGTATTTATTTTTATAAATAAAAAGAATAAAAATGATATAAAGTTAAAATAGTGGGACCCTGAATAGTTTAAAAAAGTAATGAAAAAATTTGGGTGAGGTTTTTCACATAGTAGAAGTTTTTAAGTTGTTGACGTGAAAATAATATGTAAGAAAAAAGTTATGAAAAAGCTAGGTGAAAAACAAATACACTATGGATGTTGTAAGCATCTCCAACTAAAATGCACTACATCACAAAACAATTCCTTTTGACATTAATTAGGAATTTCAAATGTATCCCATGACTTATTGGCTCCCACCCATAAATGTTTGGGAAATTGCCTATTAATATAATATATTAATCATTTGGGTTCTGGCATACTGTTAAATTTTAAAGGATGTAGTGGAAATCTTATTTTTTCGGGTTCAAATCCAGACGTTTTCAAAGCTTTTTAGTCATGGAGGTTCATCTGCAATGACTTCAGACCATTTATGATCAATCGAGAGATTAATCGGTACACATAAGATGGATCGAAACCTTTACTTCCCCCCCCCCCCAAAAAAAAAAAAAAAAAAAATTATAACATATAGTTTATTTTATTGCAAAAATAAGAAACCCTCGATATATGGTGTAATATATGGATGGATATAACTTAATTTACAATTTCATAATACATTGGTACAACTTATCCAAGCACATTATCTCACATTATCATCTATTTGTGGAATGAATACTCATTTATTAATATAAATATTTGTTTTTTATATTTAATGGACTATTTGATCAATATTATCTACTATTATCAATATTTGTTTTTTTTATATTTGAAGTATGTTATCTTTTTAATTTTAAATATAAAATATCTTAAATATAGTTATCATTTAAATTAAACATTTTTTGACCCGTAACAAAATTTATTATTATTATTTTTTATAAAAAACCATAATTAAACTAAACTAAAATATATTTTTGTTTTAAATCTAGGTTTCTCAAAATTGTAAAATAAAATAAAAAAAGACTAACAAAAAGTATGAATAATGATCGAGAGTTCGAGTTCTAAATTTCAGAAACCCGCTGCATTGCGAGGGTACATTTCTAGTATAACTCGAATATAAAATTTTGGTTAATTAATTAGTTTGCCTTTCAAAAGTAAGAATGTATATATAAAAAAAAAGGTTTTAGGTGTCCTTTAAATTAATATATTTTGGTTGAAACCTATTTTAAAACTTGAGAAGGTCTTGGTTATATCCACTTTTGTGAATACGAAATTTTCTTTCCTAGCTCCCCCACATAAATAAAAAGGGGAATGCTAATGACACCATTGAATATGTCAAAATCAGGTCAATTCGTGCATTGAAAATGTAATTCATACATTGGAAATGTAAAAAGCAGTTTTTGATATTGATGTATGTGAGGAGAAAAGTAATCATAAGAGTGCATTTAGCAAATATGCAATTAGCCTCCCCCAATAAAAACTAGATTAACTAGAATTAATTCTAATTCTCAATGATGAAAAAAGGTAAAAGGTTCAAAGATGAAAATGATTGTTGTTGACCATAGGGAAATTTGGGCATTTAGTTGAAGTAGTTGATATAGGTTCATTTCAGCATTTTTGAAGTTAGATTACATTTTATTTGCTCCATAATTTTTTATATGTAGAGAACACATTATATTAAAATTCCAGCTATTTATCAACTAGTTTTTAGTTGGCCCCTTCTAATTAATAGTTTGTACTATTAATTATTATTTATATGTTGTAATGTTATTATTTATATGTTGTAATGTTATTTATATGTTGTAATATATACGGGCATCCATTTGAAAACTCGTGAAATTTTGATAAATTTGAGAACCGGTGTATGATGTGTTATTTCACATGATCTTTTTCATCTACGGGTATTGATTAAAATATATTTGTTTCACAATGCATACATCTTTTATGTGTTTGTGAAACAAAAAATACAAATAAAAGCTCACATTGTGAATCGAATACATATGAAACACATATATATTAATTAATATATTAAATTCGAATACATAATAAAACAAACATACTGTGAGACAAATATGAAATATATGTTAATTAATATATTAAATTACAGCCTTAGATAAAAAAAAATCGTTTGAAAAGTTGAGTTAACGGTAAAAAGCGTGAGAAGTAGATCTTAACTGTTGATCTTTTTTAATCTCGAGCCTCCCATGAATTGAGACCGGGGGGTGGGGGGGGGGGTGGCATCCGAGAATAGGTGAGTTGAACCCGACTTACAAGGGAATTGATCTGATGCATCTTGATGCATCTTATCTCGATGCATCTCATTCTAATGTGCGTTCATTTCTCATCCAAGGGTTGATAACAACTTCTCACGCTTTTCACCGTTAACTCAACTTCTCACCAGAACTCAACCATTATATATATATATATATATAATGTAAATTAAACACAAATATGTAATTATATATATTAACATTTAACAGGAACGATGAACAGTAACTTACATATTTGGTCCTTGAGGTTTTTAGTAAATTACAGATTTGGTCCAGAAGGTTTTATCTCCCTGTTAGATTTAGTCCTATGTTTGTAGAGTTACAGATTTGGTCCCTATAGTTTTATATTTCTCTTGGATTTAGTCCCCATAATTTGTTGATTCCAAAATAGACTTTCGATTTTGCACTTGCGTAACGTTTTGGTCATCGAAACTAAAAGTTGTTAGCTCCTGACCGTTAAGTAAATGACATTTCGATCATTTATAACTTTTTCATTTTCTAATTTAAATAAATAAAAGTTATATTATAAAAATTATTTTTATTATATAAGCATAAAATAAAGATCCCTTAACATGCATCGCATCTTAATGACTGTGTCTTCTCCAACCCAAAACCTTCCGTCTTTCCTATCAATCCAAGCACATAGTCGTAGGTGATTCACGCACCAATTTTTTATTTATTAATAAAGTAATTTATCATAATTTATTTTATGTTTAATAATGATGTAAAATTTGTTTAATTCATATTTTTATTATAATTTAATTTAGGTTTAATAATAATGTAACTTTTTTTAGGTTTAATGATGTAATGTACCATTTGCCAATTTATTTTCGCTTCCTATCATACAAACACATCATCCTCATAGGGCATTTTGTAAATTATAGTTATGCTGCTAACAGACACAAAATGTTTTGTTGGTCTTAATATTTCTTTCCATCCGCAGCAACGTGCGGGCATTAATCCCACCTCGTTAATTATAATAATCAGTTTTTTATTTCAAAGCTTTTAAGATTTTATTTTGGACTTTTAAACAAATACATCATTTATATAAATAAAAATTATATTTGATAAAAACTAACTTATAATTAAAATAACATAAATAAACATGTTTAATTAAAATATAAAAAGAAAATTGTAAAAATTTAAAAAGCTAGAGTTATAATTAACCAAACCAAAATAACACAGCCCTAGGGAAAATGTGTAGTTTATTTTGTTACTTGAAGATGAGCCATGACATAAAGTGGGAGAATAGAGGCCTCAACTTCCTCCAAAAGGGAAAATAAAATCTTACTGTCAAAAAACTGGGACCCATCCTTTCCTCAAGTATTGTCAATCTTTGACCAGTCAATGCTAACCAACCACCACACCACCACATTGGCGCGTCATTCTCACACCCCATTAAGAGCAACCACAATGGGCTTGTTGGAAGGTTTTTTGTTTTTGGGAAGTTTTTCAAAAAGCAAAAACCTCATTTTGAAGTTTTTTACATAGTAGAAAGGTTTTTCAATTGAGGTTTTTTGTGAGTTTTTTCGTCATAACTCGTAACTGCACGACCTGTTTTTTCGTATTTAATCAGTTTTAACTTTATAGAATTTTATAAAATTTTCGTATATAATCAGTTTTATTTATTAATATATTTAAAATAATCTTATTTAAATATAATTATTAAATAAATAATATAAATAAATACATAATGAAAGTAATTATATTTTATATTTTTAAAATAATATCTCAAATTTGACATATTTATACAATTCTAACAGATTTTTTAATGACTCAATTTTTATTTTCGGTTATACATACTTTTAAATTTAACATTTTTTAATTTTTTTTACATACTTTTTTATCAAGGTTCTAAATGGCGTGAGGCGTGGCGTGGCGGCGAGGCCAAACCTCAAGCCTTAGGAGCCACGACGAAGCCATGACGTTTTCAAGGCGTGACTTATGACGTCATTTTTCTAATTCATATATATCATTATATATAAAAACATATGTTTTGTAGTGTTACTCAATGAGTCAATAGTAATAAACAAGTTAAATTATGGTATATATTAAAAAACTTGCAAATAAGACATTAAAAAAGTAAAGAAAAATCAAATATTGCATTACGAAATTGTGCATTAGGCCATGGCGTGCCACAGATTTAACGTGGCGTGAGAAACAAGCCTTGGTGTCATGGCGCGCCATGACGGCTGTGCGACGAGTTTTTTGGAAACATTGCTTTTTATACAACTTTTATATATTTTTTAATAACCTAATTTTTATTAATTTTATTGTACATACTTTTAAAATAACTTTTTTTCTTTATTTTTACCTAGCTAGATTTTTTACTATAAATATACCTCTCAAACTTTTTTTCTTTCCCTTCTTTATTTTAATGTATTTATTTTTATAAATAAGAATAAAAATAATATAAAGTTAAAATAGTGGGATCCTGAATAGTTTAAAAAAGTAATGAAAAAGTTTGGGTGAGGTTTTTCACATAGCGGAGGTTTTTAAGTTGTTGATGTGACAATAATGTGTAAGAAAAAAACTATGAAAAAACTCGATAAAAAATACGTACACTGTGGATGCTATAAATTCACCATGTGACCTTTTATTTCATTAAAATATTTTCCTAATTACAACAATATTCAATTTTATTTTATTTGTATTTATAGGTCAAGACTACGACATCTAGAAACCCTCACCGCTTCATCATCTATATGGCTGCTTTTTATTTGTAATTAAAATATGATGATATTCAGTTAACAAAATTAAAATATTTTTTAAATTACCAAACATCACAATTTGTATTATAATAGTCGTTAATGGATTATTTAATAAAAACTTGTCGAGACACTTGTATTTTTCTAGAGCTCAGAGTTTTACTAATCTTACTTTCGTCTCATATTGCATACCAAGAATTTTAATCGGTAATGAAGCTATTACTCATTTACTCTTTATCGGGTAAAAGATGTTTAATGATCGAGAATCTTACTTAATATGGTAAGAAAGAGTAAGTGATTACAATATAACATTGTGGGATTATCTCAACTAACAATAAAGTTTGAGTCTTTGGAGATTCTTTTTATAAGTCACTGGTTTGAATCATGCAAGACCACTGGGGATTTTCCAAGCCATTCTTCAGGGCTTCTGGGATTATTTGAGGTTCACGTAAGCTGACTCGGACATCCATTGTTAACAAAAAAAAAATGCTTATCATGTGTTACCTACCTTATGGGTGAGCATGGCAAGACCGAGAATTTTACACGGTAAAAGACATAGAAAGAATTGAAGACTCTTATTACCAAGTAAAAGATTCTTGCCAACAATCCATTTCAATGGCCAAAAATGTTACTCAATAAGATAAGTGAGCATGTTGACTCTTCCCGTTAAACGTTTACCTGATAATCATTTGGTAAACGACACCCCTTAGTTTGAATTGGTAAATAGTCCCTTTAATTAGGGATGTGCATCAGTTAATGTTCAATAAATTTTTGGTGGAACCGATCCGATACAAACATCCATGATGTATTGGAATTTACCAACCGATCCAATTCAATTAACATTGGACAAACATTTAAATCTCATCCAATGGATGATCCATGATCGGATTGGATTGAATCTATTTCATCCATCAGATAATACTAGTGGTTGTCTAACAAATCATTTGGATTCAATCTAATATTTTGATATAATTATCATCAATCGGTTCTAATTAAATTTGATAACTTTATATACATCCGATATTTAATATATGAAATTATAAATCATTTTATTTAAAAGACGTGACAAAAATTTATTAAAAAGATTAAATAAGGAAAGTTGGTGGGAGAAAGGGTGGGTCAAACGGCGGGTGGAGGGTTCGTAACCGCCACCGACGATCCAGCTGTAACCGAAAATGACGAGACTTTCTCCACTCGGCGTACCCCGTCAGATCTGACACCGTCACAGGTGTCCTCATACGATTCCACGTGTAAATGACTCCTTGACCAATCTCATTCACGCGTCACCAAACGCGTGTCTTACGCGCTTTCAAGATTAACCACGGACGGACAAAGTCTATATAAACCTCCTCCTTAACCCCTCTTATGCTCTTTCCTTCTTCCTCCTCACCTATACTTATACGCATTTTGTATCTATATCTATATCCCCTTTATCTATCTCACAGTTTCTGCTTCTGTAATTTTCAATTCGTTCGTCCTTAAGCTTTCTCGACCACAAGGTAATGCCGTTTCATCCTCTGCATCTTTTCGTTTCGTTGATTTTTTTTTTGCCATTTTCGTTTTGGTTATTGATTTGTTTGTTGACGATCGTTTTCGTGCATTTTTGAAGGTTCTACTTCCAGTCGCGTTATAGATATTTCGTTTCCCTCACAGAAGAAGGTATGATGATGATCTAAGTTATTATTGTAAGATAGAACTTTCTCCTGGATTTGTTTGATTTGGCAAAGCGTGTTAGGGGCTGTTTGTACCTCTTAATGGTTCCATTAAGAGGCAACCTTTAAATCGTTAAGAGGTGAATCATGTTTGGCAGAAAAAAAAAAAGTTTCCAAAACCCTCTGAATGATTTTGTATCTTGGGTCTCCCTTAACCATTAAGCGCCCAGATTTCATCCTGAACAATTACCAAACAACCATATTTCATATTGCACTATATCATAAGAGTCCCTTATTCATTCTGACCCCTTAATCATTCTGCAACAAACCATTCAGCAACTGCCAAACAACCCCTAGTCATGTCTGTTATGACCGTCGGTTATACGTTTGGTGTTTGAATCAAATTACTCTGTATTTATCAGCATGATTTGTTACCGTGTTGAGTAGGTCTTTTGAGATTTGATTGTGTTATGAAATTAGATTTCTAGTTTCTTCTTTCCTACTTTTGGTATGAGAAATTTGTATGTATTTGACCTCATTTGTGTTGAGCTCCTCATGAATTTCTAGTGGTAGGAAATGAGTGTTTAGGTTAACATCAGAGGATATCCAGCACCAAATTTTCTGGCTCCAAGCCTCCAGGCCTCCAAGGGTCTTGTATAATGTATTGTTGAGTAGGTTTTGTGAGAATTGATTTGTGTGAGGAAATCAGATTTTTACTATTTTCTTTCCTGCTTTTGGTTATGAGAAATTTGTATGTATTTGACCTCATTTATGTCAAGCTCCTCATGAATTTCTAGTGGTTAGGAAATGAATGTTTAGGTTAACATCAGATGATATCTCACACCAAATTTTCTGGCTCCAAGGGTCTTGTATAATGTATGGTTGAGCTTTTGTTTAGGTCTAACAACCAACTACTATTTGTCGTTGATGCCATGTTCTTGTTTGCATATAATTGAAGCTTTATATACTTCATGAGTCCTACATATTGCATTACAAAACGGATTTATTTGTGTACTAGCAAAACTGTGTTTGGAATCTCCATCATCAAACGCAAAATCATCCTTATATGGCATTGCTGAATTCTTTTGATAAGTATTTGTGCATCTTGCGAATGGGATTCTCTGTTTTGGAACAGAGGGAGTATGGGCTTGATTGCTTTAATTTCCATATGCTTCTTTGTCATTTTTTATTCAGGAACATGCTGAATTGTTTTTGTTTAATCCTGTAAATTGGACAGACTTATTTACTTATGTTATAATGTGAGAGTGATGTGCACTGTCCAGGTTCAGTTCACCTCTATTAACTGAAGGCTGACTCATTCACATCCATAAGCAAGGAGTCTTTGGTGTTTTTTTATGTATTCAAACAGTTTCTTTGCTTTTTTATTTTATTTCCTTTTTAGTAGGTGAGGTTTAAAAGAAAGTAATAGGTGGTGTACAAGGGAGAGAGAAAAAGAGACAAAAGAAGATGAGAGTTTTAGATGATGTTGAATAAAAAAAGGCACTCCTGTGGTATTTTTATTATATTGTTAAGTAAGAGTTTGATGCAAATAGATGTGCTTTGTTATCACTGCATCGAGTAGTCATGCTCAGACAGCTAGTATATGCATATTTGGTTGTATCGCATATGGATTCATAGTTGTCTGGAGTTGGCAAGCTATGATTTATAATTGATCTATTTGCATATTATTAATTGTTGGCATGTATTTTGTGTTGGGTTCTTGTCCTATTCAATGCTTCCCAAGCATTGGACCATACTGTCTTGTTCCATATGCTGTTGTTCTTTCTACATCCCGAGCCCCCACCATGTGGCTTTGGATTATTAGTATACACCTAGCAAAGTGCCTACTTTACTTTATGTTCTGTGTATTTGTTCCAGGCCAGCTTTTTATTTGGGTGCTATTTTACCGAATACATTGACAAACAAATCACTCACAAGTAGTTTTTTCCCTTTTTTTTTCTGAAGGGGCAAAAGTCTGGTTTAATGCACAATGTACAATAATTCTTTACTGATACTGACCTTTTTACCCGTGACATACGGAGGGCTGCAATTATATTCATGTACTAATTAGTTTGTCCCTGTGCTGCTATTAGTTCTGATTCTGAGTATAGAATTAGTATCATGCTTTGACCTTTTCACATGCATCTAGACTGAACACCCTGCTGTTATTTGGACTTTGGATGGCGGTCTTTTCATGGTCCCACGAAATAATTTGTTCGTTTGGCAAATTATTCTCCAGATGGTAATTATAGGTGGAGGTTATTTGGTTCTCGGAAAAGTTGAAACCAGAGTAAACCTATATCCTGGGAGGAAATGGTTTCAAGATTACTTATTAGCATTTAGCAGTCAACACTTTCTAAATTTTTCTTGAATACGTTTGCTTTAGAAGAGTGGAGATGGTAACGAAAACGAAACTATGGTGAAGGAATAAGGAAATCCGTGAATATGTGCCTACATTCGGTGTGTGAGAGAGAATCAACAAATGAGATTGACCCTACTAAAATAAGACTGCCGTAAGTAGGGACGGCTGCCTATCCCCACAACTTAAGAAAATAGCTCATGCCCATCTTTTGTGGCATCTTCATACTTGGCTGAATTCTTTCTTCTGGCAGGATTTCATCTTTTAGCAAGTTGTTTTTCCTTGTTTTAGGAGTTGCACAATCTTTTACTTTTACACTAACGTTGCTTTAATCTTGGTATTTCATATCAGTTTGAGACTCCAGATTAGGAAATTTATTGAAACCTTTTGTTTTGCAGTTATTTGTCTCACTTGATTCAGAAAAGCCTTTGCCTACTGAAAGTGAGGATGCACAAGTAAGATTGAAATTTAGATTTTCTTTTTATGTTCTTTCACTCTTGATTTTTCTTCTTTTATTAACATCTTATTATTGGCAGTTTCCAGCAATCCCGTGCTTGATGGATCGCTTTCCTACCAGCAACGATAAAAAATCTTTAAAGAGGTGGTTTTTCATTGACAAGAGGGTCGGCTAAAGAGGATTGTGCTCACTGACAGTCAAAGTGAAACTGACTATTCGTTGTGCAAATTCTGTTCGTAGCATCTAATTCAAATATATCAAATAGCTGCTCAGGACCTGATGGATCTTAAGGCTAATCACAGTGCCCCCATACTCGCTGATCCCACCCCCATTAACAAACAAAGATTAGGAATTCATGATTCATTGCTACCATGCTCCCCTGGCACAATTTTCTCTCAAGGCCTTTTTCTGACACTCCCATGGAAAAAGCCTGGAGTACTTGATGATGTTCGCTCTACTAGTTGGTTGGATGCCATGAAATCGTCGTCTCCCAGGAATCGAGCAAAAAATAATGGCATTGATTTTTCATCAAATGATGTGGATGTTGCTTACCGTGATTGGATGGTATTCCTCTTCTCGCACTTCTGTATAGCTTTCTAGCATAAAGGGAAACAACTAACTGTCTTGCCTCCTTGTGCAGCTCAAGTATCCATCTGCACTTGCATCCTTTGAACAGATTGCAAATAGTGCGAAAGGGAAGAGAATAGCATTGTTTCTAGATTATGATGGAACACTATCCCCAATTGTGAATAATCCAGATCATGCCTTCATGTCTAATCCTGTGAGAATCCAATCTTAATTTTTTTCAATATTGGGAAAATGCAATCAGAACCCCCCCACCCCCAGGATTTTTTTTCTAATACCAAGTTGTAAACAGATGCGTACAGCTGTGAGAAATGTTGCAAAATACTTTCCAACAGCAATTATTAGTGGAAGAAGCCGTGAAAAGGTATTTGAAAGTATTTTTCTTTACCAAATTCTTTTTGGAAGGTTTCAGTTGAATCCTTTTTTTTTCCCTTGGTTATATGTGTCATTTTGCTATTTTTTTCCAGGTACGAAAGTTTGTTGGACTGAAAGAACTCTACTATGCTGGTAGTCATGGGATGGACATCATGGGTCCTGTTCGGCCTCCAACTGATCATAATACCACTGGTACCGTAAGGTCCACTAATGAGGAGGTAGCAACTTTATAGCATTTTTACATAAATAACTATGTGAATCAACATTGCCCCCATTCTGGGTCATTTAATTGTTATTATTTTTTTGAACATAGGGTAAAGATGGAAACCTGTTCCAGCCTGCTAGTGAATTTCTACCAATGATCAACGAGGTTATTATCTTAAACTTGCTTTTAGTTTTGTAACATATATATACACGACTTTCCATGTTAGGAAATACTTATAGCATATGTATTTTTGAAACAGGTTTTTGTGGCCCTTGTTGAGATAACCAAAGACATAAAAGGAGTAAAAGTTGAGGACAACAAGTTCTGTGTCTCAGTGCACTACCGTAATGTAGATGAGAAGGTAGCATTTCAACACTTCCCTTACAATAGTAATTTTAACTGCTTAAAGACGAATTGTTCAACATCTCCTGTTTTTATAATCACAGAGTTGGCAAACAGTAGCACAATACGTCCAAGAAACTTTGAAACAGTATCCACGGCTGCGATTGACACATGGGCGAATGGTATGAAGTCTTTATTTCCCAGAAAATAAAGTGAGAGATAGATGTGAACCTGTTCTGTTTGCTTAATTCTTGTGTTTATTTGCCTTGTTATTCTTAGGTTTTAGAGGTTCGCCCTGTGCTTAAGTGGGACAAGGGGAAGGCTGTTGAGTTCTTACTTGAATCACTTGGTTAGTGAAGTTCCAATTCGCAGTTCTCTTTTCGTCGATAAAATTGTTCATAAAAAGTACCTGAAGGTGATGGTGTTTTTGTAGGCTTGAAAAATTGCGATGATGTTCTTCCCATATACGTAGGAGATGATAGAACCGATGAAGATGCATTTAAGGTATAAACCTAATTGGCATAATAGTGATAATAATGGTATTTCTGGAAACTCAATTATGTAATTATTTAACAAGATACAAAATTTACATGGTAAACAGTTTCTAAGAGACAGTGATCGTGGTTATGGTATCTTGGTGTCTTCCGAACCCAAGGAAAGCAATGCATATTATTCTCTCAGGGATCCATCAGAGGTACGGATTTATCTTTTTGTAATATCACATGCAATGACACTTGTAGTAGGCTGTAAAGAAATTTTTGTGAGCATATATCTATCAAATTAAAACGTGTCCACCTTGAAGAAACTGGAGCTTGTTTATACATACACGCAGGTGATGAAATTTATGAAGTCATTGGTGATGTATAAGGAGTCCATTCCATGATGACCTATATATTTATTTATAGGAAAATATAAACGATAATAAAACCAGAGGCAACGGGGTTGGAGTAGAAATGACCACTTCTCCAGGTCCTTATCGGCAAATTGTAAATCACTTTATTTATTTATTTTCTAATTCTAATTTTGTAAATTTTGTTAATCGATCTCCATGGCAATTCCATTATTATTGTGTCTATATAATATGTATTTGGCTTTATTTTTCATTTGTATATCGTTGGTTCTTTGTATGGTTATATTTTAATATCCTTATAACACATGTGTACAGTGTATATCTTAATTTTATAAAACTCAGCTTGTTTCATTCTACTAACATCATCATAAACCCTTATTGTTGGTCATAAAAATACATAAATCGAAATATTGTATACTTTCGCTGCTATTGATCCAGATTTTTTTTATAGTAGCATCACAAAATAGTTATTACTATAATACAAGGACTTGTTTTGACTATTTCAGGTAGGTTAAATATAAATTAAATATTTAAGTCATTAAAAAATGATACACTAGTTTTCTTTCAAAAGAATTTATCATGAAACTTTAAAACTTATTGATTGTTGATGTATTTTCAGTTTTTCACTAATAAATGATTGTACATGATCAGATTGAGATACAAATATTAAGTTATTAACCTCAAATATAAACAAATAAGCCATAAATTCTCAAGAGTAAATCTCAAATATAAACAAATTAACCTATAAAGCTAGCCCTGTAGCAAATTAACTTTAGATTCTAAAAATTAACTCTAAACAAATAACCCTATAAAGAGCTGGTTAACATATTATTATGTTAACAATATAATACTAGTAAATAAATTAACTCTAATGACACAGACTATAATAAAGAATTTGCATTCCCGTTAAATTTTATTAAAAATAGTTCTACTTCTACCATATTATTCACACTAGATTTTTTCAGAGAAATTCACATCGAGTCAAATGTGTATTAATGGAGAGTGAATATTGCATTTATTATACACACATGCCATTAACGTTAAAAATATGTTATTTTTATTTTGTGTTAAACCTTAAAATATAATTAATTTTATAAATATAATCGACGAGATCTTTCTAACGGTATAAATTGTAAAAAAAAGGTATACGTATTTTTAAAATATTTGTTGGTCCTGAAAAGGTAATGATCAATGACTAATACATAAAGTGTTTGTTGAAGAGGACCGAATACAAACACAACGTTTTTTTTTTCACTTTTTAATTTTGTGTGTTTACAAAAACAAAGAATTACATATTTGTGTTAACAAATTTGCTGAGATAGTCCGGCCGGTAACAAACACAATTTGCTCACAAACTATAGACTAAAATAATAGAAGGAGGTACTCTTTTAGATCTGAAAAATGAGATAGTCTTCAGATGTTGACGTCAATTTTGCCTAAAAAACTAGCACTCAAAATTTCTTTCAAAACCGGTGAGTTGCAACATTGTCAAAGACCGTCTTTTATAGTCACGAATGTAGAGTACAACATTCAGATGGACACACGTTAAAGTTGGATAACAACATTTAGGGGCCGTTTACCAAACGCTTACCGATAAAATTTAACACAATCATTTACTTAGCGGGTAAAATTTTAGTCCACCAAAACGGTATCGTATGCAACAATTTTCCCGATAAGCGCTTATGGGTAAAAATTAACACTATCACTTACTTATCGAGTAAGATTTTAGTCCACCAAAACGGTATCGTATGCAACAATTTTCCCGGTAAGTGCTAACCGTAGTAAGAGTTTTCGCCATCACTTACCAGACTAAGACTCTTGGTCCTTGCCTTAGCTCTTACCAGGTAAGATTTTTGGTCATTGTCATCTTCATCCATAAGGTAATATGACTTGGTAAGCACTTACCCGGGTAAGCATTTGGTAAACGGCCCCTAAATGTTGCTATCCAACTTTAACACGTGTTCATCTGATTTGTTGATTAGTAAATGGTTGTACTCTTCATTCCAACATTTGCATATCCTGAAGATACGATGTAGACGTTTATTAACACAACTCATCTTTCTGTATGTAGAGAGAACTGTAAAGAAAATATAATACCGATAAAATATTACTTTTGAACTTACCTTGTATGATATGTTGAGCATGTTCTCATATCAGGACAAGAGTAAGTAGAGTTGGGTGAGCAAAACTTGTTGGTTAAGTTTGCACTAAAAATTCGACTTGCCTAAAAAAGTATTTGTCAAACTGTTTTTGACTTTATCTCGTACTCGTCTTCAAAACGGCTAGATGATAATCTAATATGCTTTGGTGACTAGCTTAACCTCATTTCAACTAGTCTTCGATTTTGTAGAATGCATTTTGCTTTTCGACCAATATATATAATAATAAGACTTTTACAACAAAAAAATCATATTATAAAATTTTCTTTTCGAAACATAAAATATATTTCGGATACCATCAAGAATACATATCATTCGAATAAAAAGACTTTAGGATCAGATCCATGATTTGGATTTAGTTATGATCAAGATCCACATCTATTTTGGATTTAGTTAAGATTAGAATCCATATCTATTTCAGATTTAGTTAAGATCCGGATTTCACTAAGATCAGAGATCGGACAATCAAATTATGTATTATCGGACTTTGTAGTTTTCCGGGTTCAAAAAACATCCAATAATAATTAATAAGCAACTGGATTTTAAGGATTTATTCCAAGAATATTTATAAGTGTTAAATCAGATATATTTGTATTTTTATCAAATCAAATGGTTAAGATCAACAACATTTTTAGCTAATACTTAATTAATTATTATAATAAGGGTATAAAATAGAAAATTAAGAAAAAAGTAAGTAAACTAAAAACACTAAGGGGGATTTTGGTTCGTAGAATGGAATTTAATGGAATTGGAATCCATTAAAGGAATTTGACTTTGAAAGAATTAGAATAAAATTTGATGGAATTTGACCACGCGTTTGGTTGGTAGGAATTGGATGAAATTCAATTATTTCACTTTAGGCAAGAAATGATGAATTCCTTTTTTTTACGGCATAAGTATTTTTGTTACCAAATCAACGGGAAAGATTACCAAACCAGCATCGAAGAGTCGATAAACCTGGGACAAATCCCATCGAAGTGCAAACGAATAGAACCGTAACTAAACGACACACAAGACTAAACAACCAAGGACATCAAAACAAGAAGTGGTAACGGGGTTTGCGAAAAACAAAACTGTAACACCCTAAAAATAGGGATAACAAAAATCCGAAAAAAACGGACACGAGGTATATAAAGTTGTCGTAGCAAGAGCCTCCCAAAAATGGGGAAATGTACAAACCTGTTTAATTACAGTTGTAATTTAACGGACAATAAATGACAACAACCTAATATAATTTCTATGACTAGAAAAGAGAATACAAAAGGGGTGTCATCTATAAACCCAAAAGTTCCTTCTACCAAAAGTATGTCCAATTGCAAAGTTTCCCCAATGCTCTCACCCAAGTAACTACGCCAGCTTAGAACCAGCAGCGCTATAACCTGAGATACACATCGACATTAAAACAACATCGACGGTCTCCTTTGCCTCCTCGACGGTCATCTGGAAAGCTCGACTTGGCACCCTCGGCGGTTGCTCGACTCTAGCCGTCGAACCCACATAATTTTTACTATTGCCCCCTACTAACTTCGGGCAATCCTTCCTCATGTGCCCCGGTTCCCGACACTCAAAACACACCGGCCCCCGGATGGGACACTCTCGAGTTGTGTGGCCCTTCTTACCACACTTGGCACATCCTACCGGACCCGAGTAGGTTCTTGTAACACATGGACCCGAGTGCTTGGTCTTGCACTTGTGGCACCACCGATCCTCCCGATGATTGTCACCCGCTCTCCCGCTTGTAAACAACCTTGATTGACGAACTGGCCCAGATGGCCCTTCCCACTTTTGTTTCTCCCCAAACTGCTTCTTCTCTTCCTTCTCCGCAAGCAGGTCGTCCTCAATAAGCAAGGACTCTTCTATGACCTCTTGCAATGCCGACCCTCTAGCATTTCTCACCGCCGTCCTCATCTCGGCCGGTAACCCTTGCTGATAAGCTTTAATCTTTGACTTCTCATTAGGGGCCAGATGCCCCACCAAATTCAATTTATCCAAAAAGAGTTTGGAGTAGCCAGCAGTAGAAAGAGTACCCTTCTTCAAATCCCTGAACTCCCATTCCAGTTTGTCCAACGACCTTTCGCTACAGAATTTATCCATGATCTTTTCCTTGAAGACCGACCAAGTTAACTTGACAAAGACCTCGGGAGTAAGGGCGGATCGAGTGAGATTCCACCAAATCAAAGCCTCTCCCCGAAGTAGTTGAGAAACAAACTTGGCCCGTTGAGATATGTCGCATTCACTGGACTCGAAGGCCATCTCCACTTCTTTAAGCCAGTACATGCAAGCAACCGGGTTATCGGAACCTACAAACTCTTTCGGGTTGCACCCCAGAAACGCCTTGTAGGTGCACCCCTTGGCCTTTACCTTGTTCCCGTTATCAACCGGATCTTCAACAGACACAACAACCGGTCCACCTGACCCCATAACGATGTTCTCCGCCATAGTCTCCGGTTGTCGGTGACTGGCGTCTCGATCTTCCAGAAACTTCATGAAGAACTCTTGTTGTTGGGCCATGGCCGAGTTCATGGCCAACATCATACTATCTCTGATCCTGGTCTCCATAGTTACCTCCTCCAAGATGGCATTGTTAGCCGTAAGGTTCCTACGCGGAATCTGCTCAGGTCCTCCTCCCAAGATATTGGGTATGGGAGGTCCCTCGAGGGTTACGACCAAAGGAGGTCGGTCAACTGTAGATTCCACTTCCAAGTGGCCCTCTGGCATATTTGGTAACCTGCTCCGAGTGTTTACCATTGAAATCAGCCATACATGCACGAGAAAAGGGATTGAGAAAAGAATAAGCGAGTTGAACTCTTTGTACGTACTAATACCTTCATCAATTATCATAATAATAGCAAATCAAGTACACTTACGTAACAACACATTCATAATAGTAGTAGCTAAGTGAAATTATGAGCGAATCATACACAAGGATTCTTGTTACTATCATCACAACTCTCAATTAGTGTAATTCCGTAAATCCTAACGCTCGCCCCACCTAGGATTTCTACCCCAAGTGGTCAGTGAAACAATAAAGTCTAAAGCCTAAGTCTAGATATGCTAAAACAATACCTAGTTCACTTAAACTAAAACTCTGATATCAACTTGTAACACCCTAAAAATAGGGATAATAAAAATCCGAAAAAACGGACATGAGGTATATAAAATTGTCGTAGCAAGAGCCTCCCAAAAATGGGGAAATATACAAACCTGTTTAATTACAGTTGTAATTTAACGGACAATAAATGACAACCAACTAATCTAATTTCTATGACTAGAAAAGAGATTACAAAAGGGGTGTCATCTATAAACCCAAAAGTTCCATCTACCAAAACTATGTCCAATTGCAAAGTTTCCCCAATGCTCTCACCCAAGCAACTACGCCAGCTTAGAACCAACACCGCTAGAACCTGAGATACACATCGACACCAAACAAGTGTTAGGCCAAAAATCCTAGTGAGTTACACAATAATAAGCATACATGAACAATTACAATTCTTATCAGCAGTTAACCAAAGTTCAACAAATGTGGAGTCAATAGGGGAGACCCATAGCACCAATTAAGTTCCACCCAAAGAGTCGATATACCTTGATGCCAACTAACAAGAGGTACCCGAAAGGCTCGACACACCCGAGGACTACAACTAAGGAAATTCCCCGAATGGCGGAGGTCTAGGCACATACCATCACGGTGGCGCCTAAGACTACATCCTCCTAGTGTCTATTAACTTGGTTCATCCAACATAATGCATATAAGAGGTCTAGAGGTATATTTCAACCAAGCATATTTCGATACCAACCATGGGTACAATATTACCATCCTAACCACATAAGTCCAACATAATTATTTTGTAGATACAACATCACAAAACGGATATTCCAAGTAGAAATCATCATAATATACCAAGACATGTACACCTTAATCATGTCAAAACACTCATTGTGTGTATACATAAGGAAAATCCCAAATACTTGCACAAATATGGTAAATCATGGCATGAAACTTATAAACATATTTCCAACATATTTTCATAAGGAACCCATCAAATACTTGAACATATAGAGATGAACATTTTGAGCAAATGTACAATAATAACAAGAAAGAGATTATGATGTGTATCTACTTTTAACAAAATTTTAGTAAACTTACAATCTAGGTTTTGAACCAAAACCTAGAAAAGATGAAAACCCTAGAAGTTGGAGGTGAGACTTGGAGATGAGAAGTTGCCTTTAAGAAACCCTAGAAATCTTCTTGGATGATAATAAATGTAAGTAGGCAAGATCCAACCACCAAAAAGATGAAGTACTTATGAGGGTTAGGGTTTGGTGAGAAAGAAAATCAGTTTGGTGGGTTCCAAAATCGCCAAATGAAATAAGAGAATGAGAGAAATGAACTCAAAATCGGCCAAATGACTCATTTAAGTCACAGTGCCCGCTCGCGACAGTGACATTGTCACTGTCGCGTGTCACAATCGCGCGAATCATACAACCTACGATACATCTCCCGCGACAGTGACACCGCGACAGTGACCATGTCACAATCTCGTGTCAAGGTCGCGCCATCCCAACCACTCGCGGTACATCTACCGTGACAATGTCCGGCGACAATGACATTGTCACTGTCGCGCCACACTCCAGACTGCCCGAAAACTTAGCCAAAACCGATAACGAGCGCGAGGTTTAAGCATTTATGAAGATTATACTAACCAAGTAACATCATAGCATTATAATAATGATCATATGCATATAAAGGATCATATTTTCAAATAATCACAATTAACGGAGTAAGAGAAACAATTGCTTACCTTATAAATTTACGGGTGTTACAAAAACCACCGCAGACACTAACCAGCCGGAAGAGCCATTACCAACACCAGCAGTGGGCTTGGGCAACCCACAACAGACCACCTGTGACCGCACTATGCAGCCCCTCGATCGAGCTTAGAATCCACCGACATCTAGCAATCGGCAACGGCTCCGGTCATAGCAACACAACACCCTGTGACCAAACTGTACTCCCGGCAACGACTCATTGATTTGTGGAATTTAATGGAATTCAAAGGATTTCATCATGATCAATATGTGAACCAAACAAAGGAATTGGAATTTGGTCAAAGGAATTATCCATTCCAATTCCTTCAAATCAATTGTAACACCTCAAAAATCAGAGTAAATTAAAACATAGAAAAACCTGACAAAAGACGAAGGTAATTCCATTAACTTCCCATAAATGGGATCAGTCCTCAAGACTATACAATTCTATACAAAGATTTCATCAAAGGAATGGGACTTAACAATGCCCAACAACAATACTTAAAACATCTCCAAAAACCCCGAGACTCAAAATTCGTCTCTCCAAAACCCCCGACACCCACCGCTAATGGAAACCTGTTATACACATCATTTGAGAAAAAGTGTCAGACTATAAAGCCTGGTGAGAACATACAGTTTATAAAGCTCAACAGATAAAACATTTGCAACAAGATAACATTTCCAAAGAGGTTAAATTTATAATTTAGGTCCTTGCCACAAGCGGGCTTTTTCGTTATAAACATGCCACCAAAGGACCGAAAACAAATCTTTTTACCAAGGATTGTGGTGAAACACAAAGTTAGGCCAATAAACCGAGTTACGAGCTAAACCAATTGGAATCCGCGGATACGAATCACAAAGTCCGTGCTTCAACGTGAGATCAAGCCCCAAGCGCAAAACCAAGGTATACTCCTTCGCTAGGATCACTATGAACCATGGCTAGTATCCGGCCTCACATAACCGTACCAAGTTGCCCCCGAGGAACAAGTGATCCATAGCTACAATTCTGGGGAATGTAACATCCCAACAAAACAGTCTACTCCAATACCTAGGGATCCACTAGTAATGGTAAGGACTCGTCACAACAACATATGTGACCAACCATAAATAAATATATGGTATAAACACATTTTATAACCAAAATGTCATTTCCAGTTCAACTTCTGGTAAGAACGAAAACCATTAAAATGAGTTCATAATCATCCTTTTCAAACGACCACATAATGTGCAAGTAAAACATCATTTTACTTCAATAAGGCAGAACCCGTCATTTTGGTCAAATCTGACCGGGAACCCCGAGATTCACCAAAAACTTCATTTATATCAAAATGTTTAGAACATAAAACCATACCGTAGAAATACTTCAGATTTCGCAAATAAGAGTTTTGACATGTATAAAGTTTGTAAAATGATAGTAGGAACTCACCGGTAGGTTTTCAGAATAAAACCCGGCAAACTAGATAACGATCACGGCGTAGAGATGAAGCTTAAAACACCGACCCCTCGCTAGAAACACGGGAAACTAGCAACCAAATGAACCTTTGAAGATTGAAGGAGAAAAGGAGAGAAAAAGAGGAGAGAGAGAGAGAAAAATCTGAGTTTTACAAAGAATCAACCCAAATTGAGATATTTAGCCAAGGCTTTGCACATCTCCCAACACAGCGCACGACCCATGCGTTTTCCAAAGGGAAGGGCGCATGGCCCGTGCGTTTTCCACTGCCTCGCACCCAAAACCTTGCGCACGACCCGTGCGTTTTTCCTGAAGGAGGGCGCACGACAAAAACATCCAAGTCTTTTCTTCTTTAACAACTTCGCAAAACCAAACGAAAATTCGGGGTGTTACATCAATGAACCAAACACCCCCTAAAGTTTTTGAAGAGTTAAAAGTGTAACTTATTTCTAATCAACAGTGTTTATTTCTTAATTTTCATATAAAATCCCTAAAGATTTCAATGTTTATGGTTTTATCCCAAAAAAAACTTCATGATATCACCTCAAAAAACTTATAATGTCACATTTAATGACTAAAATAATTTACACTTGGACCCTAAAATTTGTATGGTTTTACAATCAAATGTACTTGTAACACCCTGATTTTTATCTCAATTGAGGAAAAATATTGAACTGTATGAATCGGTTAAGGAATAACCAAGTATGGAGTATAGCTATAGTGTCATGTGGTTGTGACACTTGTCACAATAGCACCAATGGTAATAGGAGTATGGTCGTCTCGGCTATACTGACATGTGGTTGTGACATCTGTCGCAATAGCACCAATTGTATTGAAAGTGTGGTAGTCCCGACTACGGTGCCATGCAGTTGTGACATATGTTACAATAGCACCGACGTTACCGAGTGTTCAGTCGTCTCAGCGAATGTGCCATGAATTTATGACAATGGCACAATAGTATCAAATGGTCCGAGAGAACGGTCGAGGAACGGCCGGGAAAAGGATCGGGGAAGCGGTCGAGAAAACGGTCGAAGAACGACCGAAAAACTCGCGGTACGGGCCAGGCTATAGTGCCCGGTGACTATGCCAGTGGCACTACAACATGTCAAGGTCGCCAAGGGGATAAAATGACTTTCGGTACATTTCGGGCGACCCTGCCGTGCGATTGTGACATGGCACCGTTGCATGTCACAATCACACGAGACCTGCAGTGCATAAAATCGGGTTTTTCTTCATTTGGTCATAACTTTATCATTTCAACTCCGTTTTTGGCGATTCAAGTTGCTATGGTTTCGTTTTTGAGAGATTTTCAAAGTTAGATTTTTAGTTTTGGGAATATCCAAGAATAATTGGTGGTGGATTGGAAACAAAGGTCAAGAACTCATCATCATCACCTCCATCTTCAAGAATGTAACACCCGAAAAACTCAAATAAGTAACACTGTTCAAAATCTCCGTTTTAGGAGATGTCTCATTTTGGAACCTGTTTAAGAACCTTGTAGACTCGGTTTGGGCACTTGGATCGACAAAGCGAAGAAATCGGGGCGAGTCGTGTTTGGCGCGAGAGTGCCACGCGACTATGACAAATGTCATAGTCGTTGGTCACAATCGCGGAAGGGTTGGAAGTCGCGGTACGTGTCAAGCGACTATGACCACGATAGTGACAGTGGCACAATTGCGTGTCACTGTCGCTGAAGTGGTACCGAGCAGGGGTTGGAGCTCGCGACTATGACCCGCGACAATGCCCTTGGCACTGTCGCCGGACATTGTCGCCCACGGGGTCCTGTTGGTATAAAATCCACTTTTCACCCAATTAATCTCATTTTATTCCCCAAGTCGTTTCAGATCCGATTTAGAGAGCCTCTTAGGCGATTTTCACCCCATAAACCCCTCTTCTCATTCCTTGTCAACCTAGGGTTTGTTGAGACCAAGTGTGGATCACCAAGAACTTAAGCTTGTGGGTTCAAGTGTTGTATCCAAGGTAATCTCCTCCACTCTTCACTTCAAGGCTAGGGTTTTGGTATTTCCTTTCTTCTTCCATTTTGTTGGGATTTAATGTAGCTATGAGAATATTTGTGTCTAAGGATCTTGGTTGAGAGTTTGGAGCTAAGGATTTAGATGGTTTCAAGCCTTCCTTAAAGGAGTTCAAGTTTTGTTGGTAAAACCTAGATTTAGTCTAAATCTAGCAAGGTGAGTTCTAGTTGCTTTGAAAAAACTATATACATGTCAAAATGCATATATTTGGGGATTTGGAAAATATATCTATGGGTTTACCTTAGTTTGACAAGTTTTGTGAATATTTGTATACTTGCACATTTTGTGCTATCAAACTCTTGAGAAATGACTTACAATATTTTATGAAGTGTTTTGCGTCTTACATGAAATTGTTAACTGTTGATAAGTTTGGTTATTTTAAAAGTGTTTAACTTTATAAACTTATATAACACGCATCTTTGTGATTTTTGGGCATTTCGATAAATATGTCATAAATGAATGGGTTTTGATGAATTATTGCATAAACATGTATTTAGTCAAAAATGCACTTTTAAGTGTTTGTCGGGTTTTATGCATCATTCATGAAATGGGATGTTTTGATACGTACGAATGTGTGAGTCCTTTGGTTTTGGGTCATTCCCGACTTTGGGGAACATTTTAGAAATGGAAAACCTTTTGAGTTTTGGGCCGAAGGCCAATGGTAATTTGAGAATCAAAGATTTTGGGAAAATGTGTATTTAGGTTTATGTAACCATATTGGCTCTCGTGTTTTAGCCAAACGTCTATTAAGCCTCTTGGGGCTTAATTTGTACTCGGTGGAGTCTTTGGAACACTTGTTCGGTTTTGGTAGCTCATTGAGGAGCCTTGGACGTATGGTGTACTTAGTTGCATCTTATGTGAGAGTTACATGTGTTGAATGTGTTAGTTCATTCGTTTGAGTCATGTAACGTTGAGACTGTAATGCATTGGATCCATAGTCATATGAGTCGTTATGTTCATCATGGAGTTTTGATGTCCTTGTTTGAGTCTAGTGAGTGGTCCCCAAGTCATGTTGTTATGTAAGCTTGCGGTGGTGCTCTTGGAGAGCCGTATACGGAGCTAGGTCTTGCGGTGGTGCCCATGGTGAGCCAGATACGGGGACTTGTGACTTTGTGGTGAGACTCATCTAGAGGTCGAGTAGACGCTGAGTCATTTGGGTATCTTGCGGTGGTTGCTCAGAGGAGCCGGATACGGGGATCCATGGTCTATGCGAAACTCGAGAGCGTTGATAAGTGGCTTAACTTTGTGTGCCCGCCACATTCGATGGAATCGGGTCTCCCCCGTCACCTAAAGGTGTTATTTTGGGTATTCCCTTACCCATGTCTTCGGTGTTAAAATGTACCATTTTATTTACACAAAGAGTCTTTTGATGAATTACCGTGTGGGTGCATTTTGGGGAATTTGAGTGTCGATTAATTATTTAAAATGGGTGATTGGAAATTTGAAGTAACATGACCAGCAAATAAAGCCTCTTTATAATCAATATTTCTAAAATGGTCTTATTCGGAGTAAAACGTTCACTTTAAATGTTTTATGATTTATATGATGAAAACTGCTTTAACTCACTAGGAGTTAAGCCTAACACTTTTTTCTTTTCGACATGTATATCAGGTCTTAGATGAATCTGTGTGGCGAATGGATCTTGGTAGAAGTTCCGGTAGGATGGCTTTAGTGACGTCATCCGGTTTGGTGAAGATAGCAGCTTTGGTGGTTTTAGTAACACACGTCTAATGTTGTCCCTAGTTTGTGGGACTAGATAGTTCCGTTAGAACTCTGATACATTGTTATAGTGATTTTTCCTTGTAATTTTAGATGTTTGATGTTGCAAAGCTTTGTAATTAAGGGATTTTTGAAAGTTTTAAATTGTCTGTTATTTTCAAATTTTAGGGGTGTTACAAAGAAATTTGGGGTTTTGTAGGTTTTATCAAAACCTAAGTGGTAAGTGCATCCTTCCTATTTCTAAACCTTATTATAAGATATTAATGCTCTCTTGATGATTTCCTAGTGTTTAGTTTCTCAAATTTTGGGTTTGATGATTTTGGAGAAACTAGGTCAAAATTAGGGTTTTGGCCAAATTAGGGATTTTGATGTAAAATGTTTGGTGAGCAATTCTAAATGGTTGAATGAGTATATTTATGGTTGGAAACATGTGAATCTAGGTTTTTGGAAGGATTTGCTTGTGGATTCAAGTTTTTTCAAGAAAGCTCATTATGGGGTAAAATCTAGATTTAGCCTAAATCTAGCAAGGTGAATTCAAGTTGATTTTTGAAAACGTTGTACATGCCAAAATGGTTATTGTAACACCCCGATTTTTGAAAGGTATCATTTCGAGTTAATACCGAAACCGATATATTAGGAAAAAATAAGATAAAGGATTTTGGACTTGAATCCTAGATTTTATAGTCTAGATAGATGAAGGATTCAATTACGAGTCCAACGGTTCTTTCCGGAGCAAAATCGGAGCTATAACGAAGAAGTTATGGCCAAAACAGTGAACGAGGAGAAATCAGACGAACAATGCACGGGGCGACTTATGGCGCGACTTAGGCCGCCCTGTAACCCGCCCGGAGCCCTGTTAACCCATTCGGGCGACTTGTGGAGCGACCTAACCCTCCCGATAACCCGCGCGGAGACCTGTTCGAGCTTAAAACCCGATTTTCAGCCACCAAACTTCATTTCTTCATATATTCTTCATCCCAACTCCGTTTTTGGTGATTCAAGTTGCCATGGTTTCGTTTTTGAGAGCTCTTCAAGGATTTATAAATATATTGAAAAGTCTATTGGAGTATACAAGAGTATTTGTGGTGGTAACCTCCTCATCCCTCCATCTTCATCTTCTTGATCAAGTTTTCTAGGGTTTCATCCACCCTTGTTCTTCCTTTCATAGATTGGAAGTTTGTAACCATTTTGGTGAACTATAGGTGTTTTGGTTAGTGGATTCAAGCTTGGGTTAAGGTAATCCTCCATTCTCTTCAGTTATGGAAGTTAGGGTTTCGGTATCAATTGAGGTCTTCAAGTTAATGTTTGGGGAACGTTTCTTTGTGGTTAATTTTGATTATTTATGGTTGAAATTTTTGGATCTAGGTTTTTGGATGTTTTGTCTTGAGGATTCAAGTTTCTTCAAGGAAACTTAAAGTGGAGTAAAATCTAGATTTAGCCTAAATCTAGCAAGGTGAGTTCAAGTTGATTTGTGAAAACGATGTACATGCCAAAATGATTATTTTAAAGTGTTTGTGATTTGCACTAAATTGTTAACTACTGATAAGTTTTGGTTATATGAAAATGTTTAACTTTATAAACTTATGTAACCCCTATCTTTGGGATTTTTGGGTATGTTGATAAATAAATCATTTTGATATGTTTCTTGATGGCAAAGTATATACATGGAGGTCATTTTATATAATTGCTCATCTGGTGCATACGATTTTATAAACCATTGGAAAATGAATATCATTGTGTTAAGAGTCATTTTGAAAATATAAAGGGAATGAGTCAATTTGGAAAACGTCTTGTTTCAACCAATGAGAAGTTTTGGGTTAATTACCTTTTTGGTCATGGTGTTTGCATAATGGTTGGTCAAACGTATTTCGATGTCTCTACTAGCTTTCATTGGGTATTCACGTAAATGGATGGGCCTTTGGCTCGGTTTTGACTAAATTGAGTCTTGAGGACGTTTGTCCGGATTTAATAACCATTATGGGGTTTTGAGTATGATGGCGCATTTTTTTGTGTCATTGGAGAGTTACATGTTTTGGGAGCTTTGGTCTTTCATTTGGAGTCATGTAACGTTAGACAGTGTTGCAATGGATCCATAGGCCCGCAAGTCTGTTTGTGTTGGGAAAGCGGGTAAGGTTGGTTATGACAGTTGACCGCTTGGGTTCGCTAGCGAGTAGGCAATAGGTGGCACGAGCCTCCGAGTTGAAACTCGTCTAGATTGGATAGGCACCAGTATCCGTAAGTCCTTGGGGTGGAACTCGACGGAGTAGGGCTAGAGGCAGTAAAACGGATTGAGGTTGTGATGTCTGGTATGGCATGGGAACTAAGTCTGGGATACGTGGTGAACTCCAATAACATCAAGGGTGGCCCCATTCACGTGTTCTCGCCACCCAAGATGGAAACATTTAGATGACACGCGAGGAAGTTGTATGGGCGGCCTACTTGCGTGTTCCTCTATTCTCATTGTATACGGGTATCTTCGTCGTAGATCTGTGGTATTTTAAATGTTGATGTCGTATTTTTACCAACTTTGGTTTTGTGTGGTCGACGATAAATGATGGCCTTAATATTGGGTTTTTCCCACGTACATTAAGGTTTGAATGGAATGCGTCAGTTCTATGTTTCAGTATTTGGTTTCTTTCCATTTTATGGTTGCGTGAGTTTTGGGTCTAATGTCCGTGTTGACGGCGACATTTATTTACATGGGTTTTTAATTATCTTTGGCTTTATGAGTTGTGGGTCATGTTTCACCCGTGTTGGGTATTTCGAGACATAACATTTTACCCGTGTTTTATAAATTGGGAGTCCTCTTCCTATTCTCATTTTGAGCAAGTTTTGAGTTGAACTTAAAGTTACGAAAGAACGTTTTATATTGGGATCTTCGCCTTTAAAACAATTTGGTTTGGTTATCGATTATTCGGTGTCCCTTTCGTTTAAAATGCATAATTATTGATAAACGAGTCGTTTTCATAAGTGAACCATATCATTTGAAAGATTATGATTTTTGTTGCATCCTGCCTTTCTAAATGATTAATTTATTTATGTTGAAAACTCTCGAACTCACTAGGCGTTAGCCTAACCTTTTTATTTGTCAGCATGTGCATCAGGTTCCGGATGGGTAAAGAGGTTTTAGCTTTTTGGTGAAGCATTGAGTGCTAAGAGTTTGTGCAAGGGTGAGTAGCTTGATGAAGCCTTCCGCGTTAGTCGTTGATAAGAGCAACTGTTTCTTTGGGGTTATAGTAACACCCGACTTCGATTAGTCTTTATGCGAGACTTGTCCTTTTAGTTGTTAAAGTTAAATCCAATATTCTTTTGAGGTGTCTCAAGTGATGTTTGTAAATAGATTATCCTTTTTGTTGTATAATTTGGAAGTTTTAAATTAGTTGCTCTGTTCATTTTCGAGGGTGCTACAGTTATTTTAAAGTGTTTATGTGTTTTATATGAAATTATCACATGTTGAGTTATTTGGTTGGTTTTGATCACTTGAAATGTTTGTCTTTTTAACCCTCGTGAAAACCCCATATTGGGATTTTTGTGCATCTTGACAAATAAGTCATTTTAAAGTGTTTATACGATTTATTGCATAAATAGAAATTATTTGGAATTTTAGTGTTTATTTGGGAAAAAGGCTTGGTTTTGTGTTATGGGACGTTTTGAAAGGAATAAGAGAAATAAATTCATTTGGAAAATCATTTGTCCCAATCTAAGTTGTTTTGGAGTCTACACATGTATTTTGGAATGCGTTTGCATGAATTGAGTCGATTGCGTTTATTATTTGGAGATCGTTAATCGTCGGTCAAAAAGGGTTTTAGGCATTTTAGCTCAGTGTTGACTTAAAAGAGTCTTGGAGACACTTGTCCGGTTTTAATGCTTCAATGTAGAGCCCGGTTTTGGTTTACATACTAATGCACCATGTTGCATATTGATGTTAATTACATGCTCGAGTGTGTTGGTCATTCATGTGTAGTCATGTAATGTTAGATTGTGTTGCATTGGATCCATAGGCACGTATGTCAGTCTGTTTTGGATGGTCAATTGGGTATTTCGGATTTGGACTTCGGTACCCATGTTTTACGACCAGAAACTTTACAAGTAGGCACTAGGAGGGTTGAGTCTGGAGGTGCTACTTGGGAGGTAGGCACTAGGACCTCCGACGCTTGAAGTAATGTTTGGGAGGTAGTCTTTAAGTGTGTCGGGCCTTCGGGGTGGAGTTCTTTGTAATGTTCACCAAGGTCAACTGTCTCTTGAGGTGAAACTTGTCAATAAGTCGTAGGGACACTTGGGCGTTTTATGTCATGAGGTGTCATGCGATTAACGTTGCAAGGGTGACATACTTTTGTGTTCCTCCACCCTCAACGGATACGGGTCTCCCCCGTCAGCCAACAGTACTTTAACTGTTAGTGCCTTATTTATTTATTGTTGGATTTGTGTGGACGACTGTACATGATGACCTTAATATTGAGTTTCCCCCGCATATACTATGGTTTGAACGAAATATGTCTTTCCCATGCTTTGATGATTGGATTCCTTCCATTTTATTGGTCACGTGAGTATTGGGCCTAGTGTCCATGTTTTCGGTGACGTATAGTATATGTAGTTTTTAACCATAAATTATGGGTTGAGTATTCTGCCTCATCCGCGTTTTGGGTGTTTCAGAATATAGAGTTTTATTCACGTTTTTCGTAAATTGGAAGTCGATTTCTATTCATGTTTGAGTGAGTTTTGGGTTGCATCATTTTATAAAGAATGTTTTGTAGTGAGATGTCTTTGAAAATGCATGATATTGGAAACGAGTCGTTTTCATACTTAAAGTAAATCATTTGAAAGATCATGATTATACGTGAAGTTCATTCTTTTTAAAGATATATTTATTCATGTAAAAACTATTGAACTCATCAGACGTTAGCCTAACTTTTTTATTTGTTGGCATGTGCAACAGGTTTCGATTGAGAATAGTTCTAGTATCAGTGAAGAGAGGAGTGCTATTTATGCGTCCGATGAGTAAATAGGTTGATGAAGTCTTTCGCATTAGGTTAAGGAGAGCAACTTGTATTTGTGTTAAGTAACACCCGACTTCAATTTAGTCTGTATATATTATTGGAGTTTTATAATTGTCAAGGTTAATTATAGAATTCGTATTTAAGACATATAGAGTTTTGGATAGTAAGAAAATGTTTTATTATATTCAAAATTTTAATTAGTTGCTCTTAAAAAAAACCCCGAGGGGGTTACAGTACCCAAATAGTAGGTCCACCCTTAGATAAAGATTGTGCAAAACCAACGTGGCATCGTACTATACTACTATTGCTATTATTCTCATCATTTTATTTTTGGAACAATTATTGTATAACATAATTGTTGGGCCTTGAGGTCGTAAGCCTCCTCCACCCTCCACGTTTCAACCCATATTCTAGATCTCGTCTTACTGTTTATTTAAATATCCTAGAGTAAATTATGTTTTAGTCCCTGTGGTTTGTAAAACTTGCGGATTTCATCCCTATGGATTTGAAATTTTGGTTTTCATCCTTATAGTTTGCAACTCGTTTCTATTTTCGTCCCTAAGGCTAATTACTACTTTTAAATATCAGGGACTAAAATAGAATTAATTATAAACCATAAAGATGAAGAAATCAATCAAGTTTAAACCATAAGGACGAAAATAGAAATGAGTGGTAAACCAAAGGGATGGAAACCAAAATTTCAAAACCACATGGATGGAATCCATAAATTTTAACAAACCACAGGGACTAACAACGTAATTTACTTTATTTTAAATCTTTTTATTTAACCACGGGATGTATAGACCAGCTTTTGTGTATCTCAACTAATTCCATCACGTATTTGAGGACAGAAAAAATACTTAATGGATAAAAAAACGTATTATATTTTATAAGCAAAAAAAACATATTAAACAATAGCCAACAAAATGATATAAACTAGTTGGTTTTATAAAAATTAACTGAAAAGATAAATCACAAAATAAAATAATCTTTAAGAAAATATAATGAGTATTTATATTAAAAATATGAAAAACCCTCAATAAGTTTTCCAAGCATAACTATATTATATTATAAAAATAACATAAAAACTCTTAATTATAACATTTTAAGCACAAGATACAACTAATTAAAGTCAATTACTTAATTTATAATTTCTTATTGCTTTGGTACAACCTTTCCAAGCACAATATAAATTTCAAGTGGTACTGAGTGAATTTGAACTATACCAGTTGAGTTGTCGGTTACAAAAGATGGAAATCATTTATTTTCTTTGTCATATTTGATTTGGGTTGAATGTTGTTAATTAATCTACAGATTTATACGTTCAAAGTGATTGTCAAGTGTTGTCGAGGAGGTTTCAAAAAAATTGCAAAATCTGTAAAAACATATGTTCATATTTATAATTATTTCAATAATAGTGATATGTTGTGAGACATGTCGTTTGAGTTTTAAATAATATAATACAAAACTATTATCAATATTATTGCACAAACTCATAACAACAAACGATTAAGAATATATGCAAGTTAACCACTTATGAAAATACATTCGTTTTTCACATTTATTTCATTAACTGTCAACAGAGAAATTACGTTTCATTTTAACTCGTTTCAATATTCCAACAAAAAATTTATCCTCCCGTGCAATGCACGGGCCCAACACTAGTTTTCAAAAAAAGGGAAAAAAAGTACAACTAATCAAACGAGGCTTTTCAATAAACCTAAAAAATAAATCACTTCATAAACTAGTTTATAGTTATCGAACCTTAAAATTATTAATTTGATTTATATAGAATTATCATTTTAATAAAAAATTTAATGAATTTAAGAAAGAAAAAGAAAATTCATAGATCCATATTATTTTAATAATATTTTTAACATGTCAGTATGTTACTGAATTCGTGCACCAAACTTTCGATTAGTAGATTGCCTAAACTTTGACCATCTGATATTACCCTTGACAACTTTTAATAATTTAAAATAGAGTGAATTATGGATTTGGTTCTTGTGGTTTTATGATTTCTTTGATGATGGTCCTTATTCTATGTTTTGTGGATATAGTCTCTTGTGGTTTTGTGGATATAGATCCATATTTGGTTCTTGTGGTTTTGTGGATATAATCTCTGTGGTATACAATATATTATGTCTAAACAAAAACATCGTTAACTTTGAAGGGTTAAAGGCATCATTTGCCTTACAATTTATTCTATACATATTTAAAACAAAAAATACTAAATTGTGGATTTGGTCCCTATGCATCATTCATCATCTTTAAAACACATTTATCATCTCTTTTTTTTTTCATCCAATTTTCATTGTCAAAGTACAAGAAAAACTAATTTGTTAAAGTGCAAAAAAAATTACTTGCATTTAAAAATAACAATTGTTTGAATCTAACACTACATCCTAAAAAATACAACATATCAAAATAACAATTGTTTGAAACCAATATTACATCCCCCAAAAGACAACCCATCAAAATGATAATTGTTTTATATCAACATTTATGTAGTAGTTACTGAGAACAATTTTATTTATGAGAAAAGAAATACCCAAATGCTTTATGCATTTTATGAAAATGATTAATGTACTTCCTACTCAAGTCACTTAGATGTCATCAAGAAAATAAACAAAATCATTGCCAGCAACTAATACATAAATGTTGATATAAAACAATTGTATTTTGATGGGTTGTCTTTTTAGGGATGTAATGTTGATTTCAAACAATTGTTATTTTGATAGGTTGTCTTTTTTAGGATATAGTGTTGGGTTCAAACAATTGTTATTTTTAAATGCAAGTAATTTTTTTTGCACTTTAACAAATTAGTTTTTTCTTGTATTTTAACAATGAAGATTGGATGAAAAAAATTTAAGGGAGATAATAATTGTGTTTTAAAGATGATGAGTTATGCATAGGAACCAAATCCACAATTTAGTATTGTTTGTTTTAAAGGTGTATAGAATAAATTGAAAAGAAAAAGTAAAATGACTATTATACCCATAGTGTGCAAGACATATGATGCCTTTAGCCCTTCAAAGTTAACGGTGTTAGTGTTTAACGACCCTAGCCACAATATATTGCATACCATAGGGACTATATCCACAATAAACATAGAATGAGGACCATGGTCAATGAAATCACAAAACCACAGGGACCAAATCCACAATTCACTCTTTAAAATAGAGTAAACTTCAATTTTGGTCCTTAATGTTTGCAATTTTCAATGGATGTTGTTACTAAACTTCAAAAACTCGGATTTAATCCCTCATATTTGTCAATTCCCAATGGTTTTGGTCCCTCTATCTAACGGTCATTAACATTTTCCATTAAGTCCAGTTAAATGAAAGGTATATCAGTCATTTTTACTAATTTTCTTAGTTTTATATTAAAATTAAAAAACATATAATATTTTAAATTGTAAAAAAAGACGTTTGAACGGAGTCGAGATTCACAAAATCAAACCCGGGGGGGGGGGGGGGGGTTCTAAGACGAGGGAGTAAGAGGTAGTGGGGTTAAAGAAAACTGTTGCACCGTTCAAACCTAGTCAAATCAGATTGTTTTAGCGATTTGAGCGATCTGACAGTCCGTTCGATATGAAAATTTGCCAAACCGCTCTGATCTTGTTTTTTTTTTAATTTTAATGTAAAATTAAGTAAATAGTAAAAAAATGACTAAAATACCTCTCATTTAATAGACTTTAATGAAAAAAATTAACGACTAATAGACAGAGGAACCAAACTTATTGAAAATTAACAATTGTGATGGACCAAATCCAACTTTTTAAAGTTTAAGAATGATATGTGTTAAAAGTTGTAAATGTTTAGGGACCGAAACTAAACTCTACTCTTTAAAATATATAAAAAATAAAAATAAAAAATCACATAAAACCATAAATGAGTAGCACATCTCCTTTTGTTTTGTAATAGAATTATTTAAACAATTATTTGAGAGAGAGAGAGAGAGTTTTGGTATTTGAAGATTTGGTTGGTTGGTGTTATCTTCTCCACTCATTTTTTGTTTGAATGTATACATACATTAACATTATTATCATACAAACAATATAATATACAGGCGGGGTCCGATGAAAAATTGAGGTTAACGTGATAAATGTAAGAAATGATTATTAACTGTTGGATGACAAATTGATGGACATTAAGATGAGATGCACCGAGATAAGAAGTACCACGATGCACGGAATCAATTCTCTTCTAAGCCGGAATTCATGAGAGGGCATTTGATTAAAAACGATCAACAGTTCAGATCCAATTCTCACACTTCTACGTTAACCTCAACTTTCACACGATCCTTCGCCTATAATATATACTATAGATATATAATTTAGGGTAGATTTACGTTTGTTTAAACAAAAATGTATTACTATTTAAATAAGTGGTAAATTATCAATTTTTATAATGTTTTATACTTTAATGTTAAAAATAAATTTCAAAAAATAAGCGACTAGAGTTAAAATTTTATAATTTTAGTATTGCTTAAATCTATTAATTAAACAAGATATTAATTAACTGATAAATTAATATAAATTTACATATTAATTAACTGATAAAATAATATAAATTCATATATTAATTAATATTTTTGTTAATCTATCGATAAAATTTTAATCAAGCAAATAATCTTTAAATATAGTACCCAATATACAATATGTTTTATTTATTATATGTATGTTTTATTAACTTCAATAAAAAAAATACATAATAATTCATTCGCTTCTCAGGAAAAAAAATTGGTCCAAAATTTAATAAAATTCTTAAATGTATGCGGTATAAGGAATTATTAGTTCATATTTTATGAGTCGGACCGACCAAAAAAAATATTATCTAAGACAAATTATTAAATAATTGATTATTAATTAATGAAGTTTCAACTGTATAATGGAAAAAAAAAAGTTTAGTCAAATGAATAATATATAAAGCTAGCAGTTTTACAATTAAGACAGACATGCCAGTCATAGAAATATGTATATATGACGAAACAAATAAGTTGACCGCTCTGTTGAATTCACTAATTTATAAACAAACATCTTAAAAGTATAATGTATTAATATATTATGTATTTATCTTGTTTATAATAATAAATGTTAGTGTCTCATTTACTTGCATAAATAAAGTCATAAAATACCCGGTTTAAACATTGGAAGTATATATTTGAATGATAATATTTTATATATGTAATAAAATAACTAGACTTGTGCATTAATGACCGTAAGTGAAGCAACTTACAACAAGAACACCTTAAATTAGGTTAATTTACATCAAATCTACTTAATATGACCGTCAAAAAAATATGACAAAATGCTCATATATTTTTTCTTTTGGCAAACTTGCAAATTTAATTAAAATTTTGAATTAAGTTTATATTTGTATACAAATTACTTATACCATATTGGTTTAATTATTGATAACTTGTACCGTACAACTACAACCTTCATTGTCACTAGCCCAGCATGCAGGGGCAACCCTATGTATGTCCGAGCTGGCTCCGGTGTATCCACTCAACTTATTTTCAAAAGTAGGGTTTTTTAGGTATGAAAGGTGCATCCTTTAAACTTTGAGGGGTGCAGGATATTAGAAAATGTAAGAAATATCAACAAAAAACTGAAGAAATTAGCTCAAAATCAGCCAAAAATCGAAAAAATCTCTCGAAATCAACCAAAAAACTGAAAAAGTTCCTCAAAATCAATAAAAAAACTTAAAAATCCCTCAAAATCAACCAAAAACTTTAAAAGCACTTGAAATGATGCAATTTGACTAAAAACACATCGAACGACTTGCGAACCTTTGATCCACCTTAAAGAAGCACTTGTTCGACAAAAATCTTAGAGGGTGTTTGGTTCATGGATTTTGAATGAATTGGAATGGATAATTCATTTGACCAAATTCTAAAACAAATTTATGGTTCACATAATGAAAGTGATGTAATCCTTTGAATTCCATTTGTAACAACCCAAATCCAATAATCAACTAAAGCATAGCAATACAACCGAAATGGTCCCAAATAAACTAAATACATTAACCTCAACCCCTAATGCTTCACAACGGTTATACACATCCATAACTGAGATTTACTATGCACCTACCGGAGACTATAAGCCTTCACATGCCTCTTCTACTACGCCACCTCTTCTCTATCATTTTCAGTTTTATAAAAGCGAGGGTTAGAGCGAAGGTCTAGTGAGTTCCCTCAAGTTTCAGCATCGCACCACAAAATATCATTTAAAATGAGTTATAAACATTTACAAATAATTCACACCTTTAGAACTACCATGCACACACATAATACATGTAGATGGCCCACGCTAAAGTCACGCACACCTGCGACAACTTGTTTAGGCTCACACATGCCCTCAAAAGGAATCACATAAAACGAATTCATGCATTCCAAATGGGTCACACTTCCCATATATAAGCCATCACATGCCCCACCCCCAAATGCATGCACACTTTAACATCCACACCATCAATCATATTTTTAAGCAATGTAAAACATGCATTTTGATAAGCATTATACGTATTTAGAGCTCGTACGTCAAATAACGTAAGTTAAGAAAAACTCACCTGTCGTCCATGCCAAAACTCACACCTTGAGTCACGAGAGTCCAAACCGAACACCTAAATACACGACACACGAGGGTATTAAATCACTTAATTATCCCACAAAATACTCCTTAGCATTCCCAAGACAACCCCTAATCGATACCCCGATCCTAGTCCCAAACAATAGACAAAACAACACGGAAGTTGCCCAAACAAAGCTTGGCGCGACTTTCCGCGCGACCTAATCCGCACCAAGAACCGCTCCAGTGCATGGTGCGACTTGTGGGGAAACCTAGCCCGTGCCAGGACCAATGTGGGGCTCTAGTCCTGCTTTGCACGCATTTACAGCCCGAAAATCACCCATTCTCAAACCCTAACCAAAACCAAATCGATTTTAAGCTTCTAATTTGAGGGAATTGATATTCTAAATCTTTCCCAACAATGCCCAAACATTAAAACAACATTTAATCCAAAGAAATCCATCCATTGACGAGTTCTCTTTTCTCAAAATATAAAATGAAAAATTGTAACACCCTAAAAATAGGGATAACAAAAATCTGAAAAACGGACATGCGGTATTTAAAATTGCCAAAGCAAGAGCATCCCAAAAATGGGGAAAATACACAAACCTGTTTAAATACAATCGTAATTAAACGGATAATAAATAACAACCAACTAAGCTAATTTCTATAACCTATAAAGAGATTACAATCAAGGGTGTCATTTATAGACCCAAAGGATTCTCTACCAATAGTAAGTCCAAAAGCGATATTCCCAAATCTCTCACCCAAGCACTACGCCAGCTTAGGACCGATGCCGCTAAAACCTGAGATACACATCGACACCAAACAAGTGTTAGGTTAAAAAGCCTAGTGAGTTGAACAATGATAAGCATGCAGAACATATATGACTCTTATCTGCAGTTAACCAATTTTCCACATGTATGGAGTCAACGGGGGAGACCCATAGCACCAATCAATTCCACTCCAAAGAGTCGATGTACCTTGATGCCCTTAATAAGGAACACCCCAAAGGCCCGGCACACCCGAAGATCAGACCGTAAAGGAAACTTTCCGAGTGGCGGAGGTCTTCTAGGCACATACCATCACGGTGGCGCCCCGAGACTACATCCTCCTAGTGAACTTGCCTTGGTTCGTCCAACATAATGCAATTAGAAAGATATGAAGAAATGAAGTTTGGGGCTGAAAATCGCGACTTTTAACACTCTGGTACCCGTAGGCTATTGTGCCAGGCTATAGTGACAATGTCACAATCGTCGGGCACAATCGCCAAGATTGTACCGAGAGTGTTTAGACTCTGGCGATTGTGGCAGTCTATAGTGACAGTGTCACAATCGCCGGACACTATAGTCGAGCACGTACCGAACACTGTTTTGGCCATAACTTCTTCGTTTTAGCTCCGATTTCGCTCCGGAAAGAACCGTTGGACTCGTAATTGAATACTTCATCTATCAAGACTATAAAAATAAAGGGTTCAAACCCAAAATCAAATATCTTATTTTTCCTTAATATATCGGTTTTTGTATAAACTTGAAATGATACCAAATTCCCACAATTCCAAAACCAACCATACCCAACCAACCGAACATGATCTTAATCCATAGGTTTAACAAAGCATAAAGATCGTTACTTAACTAACTGGGAGAAAGCACATGTCTAACGCCTCAAACTCCGAGGACTCTTTTAATCCTGAATATCGACTTCTAACACGAGGGGGCTTACACCTATAGCCCAATGAGTTCAAGGTTTTTCACACTACTATGTCAATTTGAAATTTATAAAACTCTCAAATACATAAGTTTTATAACAATTAAACGTGCGGTGAAGATACACTATCGTGCATTCAATAGGTTTCAAAATTGATCACCAATGCTACACATATAAACCATTTTCAAAACTCATTTGATCATTACTTACGCTAATACAACGATAACGAAAGATGCGTAACAAAATTTTAAAACGGACTACCAGGGTCTTAGTATGCATCAATTTATGCTATGCGTATGAAAATAATTTTTCGTTCCATAACATGTGCAATAAAAGTTTGTAGAACTCCCAAAAGAGGATTTCACAACTTCAACTTTAAAATCTTTTACTTTGACACAAAACGTCGGAAGATAAAATTTCCAACAAGACCTATATACGTCCGACCATTTCCCAAATGTACTAACACAATAGGGAAATAAATAAATAAATATGTATATATATATATATATATATATATATATATATTATTCGTGGTTCAAATTTGGGCCGCACCGATAAAACGTACTTACCCAAAATTGTAAATACAACGACATGCAAACCAGAACTTCATCTCATGCATTGCGGAAAACTCCTATCAGTAAAATCAATAACTGAAATATGTTCCGGACAAAAGTTCTATCCGAAATACCAAAAATCTTTCATACGATTACTCACACCAACAGTATAATTTATGTAACGAATGAGAAATAATTTTACGTACTAAAACAGTGTATAACAAGACTTTCATACAAAATTACATAAGGGAAATTCACAAAATTGAACCTCAAAATTTCTGCAATTAACCATGAAATGTCATGAAATAAAACTTCTCATCGTGACTTGCATACATCTGTTTATTCCCCAAAATTTAGTAAAGACATATGCATGCGATTTGAGCAATTTCAAAAGTAATTTAGTTTAATTCCAAACTGTATAAATAAAATGTTTGCAAAACCCGAGACAACACGCTCATAATATCGAACTCTTAAAGTTTTCTCTCTTTTAGTCACAATGCGGCATGAAATAAGATTTCACAACAAAACTTGCATGCGATCGTTTATTTCGCAAAGCTAGTAGATTGATATGCGTATGCACCCGGTTAAAACATGAAATAATTTATGTCGTTTTCGAGTTCAGAGCCAAATATAAATATGTTCTCATCGTTCCAAAACATTGGCTGGAATACCATGACGGAATTTCCAATAAAATATGCATACATGATATGTGTAACTGAACTGCTCCCACCAAACTCAAAGGGGAAATAATACTACTGGACGCCAATAAAATTTCCACCACTGTTTTTAAACCGGACAAATTTCCTCGAGACTCCATTTAGTTAAAACCGAGCCAACGACCCAACAGTTTACATAAATACCCAATGAAAGCCAGTAGAGACATCAAAAGACGTTTGACCAACAATTATGCAAACACCACGACCCAAAAGGTAATTAACTAAAATCTCATCGCTGGTTGAGACAAACCATTTTTCAAATGAACCCATACTCTTATGTTTTCAAAATGCCTCATAACACAATAATATGTGTTTTCTGAAAAAGGTTTATAAAATCAAATACACAAAATGACACTTACGTCAATTGAACTCCAATTATATATGCAAAATCATCGAAGAAACATCTCAACATGATTTATTTATCAAAATACCCAAAGAATCACAAAGATGTGTGTTACATAAGTTTATAAAGTTAAATATATCCAAATAACCCAAAACCTATCAGCAGTTAACAATTTAATGTGAAACACAAACACTTTAAAATAAGCAACTTATAAATAATAGCCCATTTTCTTTTTAAATAATAAAGACCGACTCATATGCATATGAATCCACTGCATTACAGTTTAAACAGTACATGACTCAAATTGAATGACTAACGCACTCAAAACATGTAAATCTCAAATGATGCGCATTAACCGCCATCATACTTGGTATTTCACAATTGAGCTATTAAACCGGACCGAAGTCCTAAAGACTCATTTATTTTCAAATATGCATTTCCAAGTTTAACTGTTGATAAGAATGGAAATCATAAAATGAGACTATATACACTTCATAAAACATTTCATTTCATGAATGATGCATAAAACCCGACAAACATTTAAAAGTGTATCTCTTTGACCAAAGATCTATTTATGAAATAAAACATCAAAACACATTCATTTGTGACCCTTTATCAAAATGCCCAAAGATCCCAAATGTGGGTGTTTTACAAAGTTTATAAAGTTAAATACTTCAAATAATCAAATATTATCAACTAACCCAACATTTGATAATTTCATGTAAAACACATAAACATTTTAAAATGGACATTTTGGCATGTACACCGTTTTCACAAATCAACTTGAACTCACGCTCCTCGATTTCTCTAGTTACACTATCGTCATCCAGATGCTCAACATCTTAAGGCAAAAATCACGGACTTCATAGGTTCACCTTACAATTTCTCCTCGAATACATTGATTCAAAAAGTCTATGATTCTAATCCAACCAATTAATCCGACTCGAACAGTTCACTTAATGCAATCACCATACTTACCGTCACTCCAAGTAACGAATAATAAAAACATTAACTTTTTCTAATAGTTACTCATTCGGAAACTTTTTACCACCCCAACGGTCGACATACCAAGGCAGTTCATGCAAGCACGAGAATGAATAAGGAGGAGATTAACAGAATTGAACATGAAGGAAACATACTACTACGTCTACCAAATAACATAACGTTAGTAAACCAAGCACAAGAGAACGTACCACTACATTACCAATTGTCACAGTAATGGCACTTCAAGCACCATCACGTATAAATATCCTCATAATAACATTAGCTAGGTGAGATTATGAACATATAATACATAAAGGTTCTCGTTACCATTGCCACAACGCTTGATAACCATAGTTTCTGTCGACTCTAAGACTAACTCATCTTAGAAATTTCTAACCATCTCATAAATCATTGTCTAACGTACTTAGTCTTAGTCTAGACATCTTACATTCATGCCTAGTTCACTTAAACTAGAGCTCTGATACCAACTTGTAACACCCTAAAAATAGGGATAACAAAATTCCGAAAAACGGACATGCGGTATTTAAAATTGCCAAAGCAAGAGCCTCCCAAAAATGGGGAAAATACACAAAACTGTTTAAATACAATCGTAATTAAACGGATAATAAATAACAACCAACTAAACTAATTTCTATAACCAGAAAAGAGATTACAATCAAGGGTGTCATTTATAGACCCAAAGGATTCTCTACCAATAGTAAGTCCAAAAGCGATATTCCCAAATCCCTCACCCAAGCACTACGCCAACTTAGGACCGATGCCGCTAAAACCTGCGATACACATCGACACCAAACAAGTGTTAGGCCAAAAAGCCTAGTGAGTTGAACAATGATAAGCATGCAGAACATATATGACTTTTATCTGCAGTTAACCAATTTTCCACATGTATGGAGTCAACGGGGGAGACCCATAGCACCAATCAATTCCACTCCAAAGAGTCGATGTACCTTGATGCCCTTAACAAGGAACACCCCAAAGGCCCGGCACACCCGAAGATCAGACCGTAAAGGAAACTTTCCGAGTGGCGGAGGTCTTCTGGGCACATACCATCACGGTGGCGCCCCGAGACTACATCCTCCTAGTGAACTTGCCTTGGTTCGTCCAACATAATGCATTTAGGAGGTCCTTAGGTACATTTCAACCAAATATAATTCAATACCAACCGCGGGTACAATATCACCCTCCCAATAGCATGAGTCCATCATAAGACTTAAATATCCACATAGCCATGTTGTAGATACAATAACACCAAGAGTGTATTCCGAATGGAAATCATCATGTTATACCAAACATATATTCCTTAATCATGTCAAATACCCATTGTGGGCACACATAATGTAAATCCCCAAATAATTACACAACATAGAGTAAATCATGGGATGATACTTCATATACATATATCTCACATAATCTCATGGAAATATCATCAAATACTTAAACCCGTAAAGATGACCATTTTGAGCAAATATGTGATAATAACAACAATTAAACAAATATGATGTGTATCCAGTTTTAACAAAAGTTTAGTAAACTCACCTTGCTAGATTTAGACTAAATCTAGATTTTACCCACTTAGAGCTTTCCTTGAAGAAACTTGGTTCTTCAAACCAAATCTTCCAAAACCTAGATCCACAAGGTTCCAACCATAAATATACATAATCAACCACAAAGAATCGTTTCCCAATCTTATACATGAATACTTCAACTGATACCGAAATCCTAACTTCCATAAATGAAGAGAATAGAAGATTACCTTAATCCAAACTTGAATCCACTAATCTAAATACCTCTAGTTCACCAAAATGATTACAAACCTTCAATCTATGAAAGGAGAACAAAGGGTGGATGAAACCCTAGAAAACTTTGGTGAAGAAGATAAATAGGGAGAGATAAGAAGCTTACCACCACAAAATGCTCTATTATACTTCAAGATATTTCCAATATCTTTCTATATCCTTGAAAATCTCTCAAAAACGAAACTGTAGCAACTTGAATCGCCCAAATCGGAGCTAGGATGAGAAAGATATGAAGAAATGAAGTTTGGGGCTGAAAATCGCGACTTTTAACACTCTGGTACCCGTAGGCTATTGTGCCAGGCTATAGTGACAATGTCACAATCGCCAAGATTGTACCGAGAGTGTTTGGACTCTGGCGATTGTGACAGGCTATAGCGACTAGGGGTGAGCAAGGAGTCTCAAATCCCGATACCGAACCGGTACCGTCCCGGTACCGTACCGATCCCGGACCATCCCATGTATTTTGGTACGGTAATCGGTTCCATGTTTTTCCTATAATCGGTAATCGGTTCGGTGCTGATAGGGTACTAGTGCCGAAATATCGTTAGTGTTACCGGTAGCGGTACCGAACCGGTACCGTACCGATCTAATCGGTACGGTATTCGGTATTGAGTTTTCCACATTTTCGGTATCGGGAATTTTCGGTACGGTACTAGTCCCATGCTCACCCCTAATCGCCGGGCACTATAGTCGAACACATACCGAACACTGTTTTGGCCATAACTTCTTCGTTTTAGCTCCGATTTCGCTTCGAAAAGAACCGTTGGACTCGTAATTGAATCCTTCATCTATCAAGGCTATAAAATCAAGGGTTCAAGCCCAAAATCAAATATCTTATTTTTTCTTAATATATCGGTTCCTGTATAAACTTGAAATGATACCTTTCAAAAAATCGGGGTGTTACAAGAATCCTCGAAGAGAAACACCATTATTGGTGGTTTTGTCCAAAACTCCAATAAAACCCAAACAATACTCCATCAATCAATGATTTCTTAGGGTTTTTTTTTAAAACCTCTTAATGGCTCTTAAGTTTGAATCGTTCAGACCTTTTTACACCATCTCTTATTAATCATAACTAAAATAAGACTTCAGACTTTAGACCTTTTAAAAAACAAACGACACCTTAGAGTTTTTATCTGAAACTCTTAACAAGATGAAACACCCCCAAAACTATAATCATAAAACTCCAAAACATAAATGACTTTAGGGAAGATGACTACCTTGATGTTGAATAAACTTCCTCCCCAAATCATCTTTAATTCCTTCTCTAAGTTCCTCCAACACACACACACACACCTCTTACAACTCTCTCTCTAGCCTCCACAATGAAGAAATGAAGAAATAAGGAGGGTTTGGAGGGTTTTACCCTCCTCAACCCTTAATTGCTCTTTAGTCCCTGAAGTTTGAGACATCAACCAAATTATCCTCAAGTCTCCCAAAACTTTACAAATGAGATTTATGTTATTACACCATTGAATTCCCAATTTAATAAATTCATCATTCATTGGCTTAAATGGAGGAATTGAATTCCTACCAACCAAACGTATGGCCAAATTCTATTCCAATTCATTCAAAGTCAAATTCTTTCGATGGATTCCAGTTTCATCAAATTCCATTATGTGAATCAAACGCCCCCTTAGGGGTTGTTTGGTTCATGGGTTTTGAAGGAATTGAAAGAAATTGGAATGTATAATTCCCTTTACCAAAGTCCAAATCTTATGTTTGGTTCACATAATGAAAATGATGGAATCCTTTGGATTCCATTGAATTCAACAATTTAAGGAATTCATCATTCCTCGGCTTAAGTGAATGCATTGAAATCTTACCAACCAAACGCGTGGTCAAATTCTATCAAACTTCATCCCAATTTCTTCAAAATCAAATTCATTTCATGGACTTCAATTCCATTATGCGAACCCAACGCCCCTTTAGACCCACCACTGCCAGCATGGTCGTCTCCTCCCTACCTGTCCAACCCCTACGATGTCAGCCCCCCATGTTCTTTTATTTCAAAACATCATTTTAATATGTCGACTCTTAAACAATTTTAAAAATAATGGATTGACATTTTTATATTTTGACTATCATACAAAATTTTCTTTAGCTTCGGTTATTGTGATCAACTTAAACATAAATGAATTTGTTGGGTCATTGACCAGCATCTTCCTAAATCGAAACTTGGCGCTGGCTGCTACGCTATAAGGAAATAAAGTTGCGCCTTCTCCATCAGCAATTGCTTTTGGCGTAGTGGTAAGCGCTTGATCATAACAGAATTTAATTATAAATTGAATGGATTTTTTTTTAAATCACTATAATTGATTAATTGTATTTGAATGATCTAAATAAATAACTTATATTATTATGGACTGATCCATTAGGAAATAAGTTTTCGACCATGCGTTATCGACATTGCAAGTCATACAATAAACCTTTTTGTTATCCTTAAAAGATACTATCACTAAAATTCTTTTGTAAAATGTTTTTTTGGTAATTAAGGGTTACGTACCAATTTACGAGCACCGATTAATCTTCGGCCAACCACGAATGATCTAGACTAACCGCAATTAACCCTACATTACTATGAATCTTCATCAATGCTTCATTCTATAATAACTCAAGTGGTTGTATTAATATCAATAAGTAAAATTTTATTTTGTTTTATATTATAATAATTAATTTAAGTTGTCATTAATAAAAACTAGAATCGAGTAAAAGTCATTTTTGTCAATTTAAAAGTTTTTTTCAAATAAATATAAAGAATTTTATTTAAAAAATACTTTAATTTAAAAAAATTGATTTGTGATTGAATCCATAAAATATTTTTAATAAGAAAAAATTTTACAAAAAAAGTGAATAACAGTTAAATTTAGAATGAATTTCACTTTTGGTTGCCCAAAAGCTGATACATCATTTATAATGGTTACCAACTGACGATGTTAATTCTAGAAATCATGAGTGTTATGAAATTAAAAAGTTAAAGACCATTAATGTAGATAATTCGTTTAGCTTTTAAGGGACCAAATCCAAATTTCATACAAAAGAGAGGGACCACAAGTGTAATTCACCCTTTAGAGTTTAGATTATGGAAAGCAAGTTATCCGAATGGGTGAGGTAGAGCATATCCAACAGCTATGCTAAAATAGAAAAAAGTGAGATTTAAGTAATATTTTTGTTCTAATAACAATGCTATATCATATGTTAAAATAGAGAAAAGAGGAGATGGAATGTAAAAATTTCCAAATTTGGAGAAATCTCTAAAAATCCATATTGAAGAGAAATAAATAATATTTAATTTTTTTCCACCAATAGGAAACATTGAAGTTGTTTGTTTAAGAGAGAGAAATAATATTTTATTAATATAATTGATGATAGAATTGCTAAAATAGAGTAGGTGTTGGAGTTGATTATAATTTTTTTAAAGATTTTAACTTTTTATACTCTTTTTTTAGAAAAATTATAGCATAACTGTTGGAGATGCTCTTATGGGTCCGCTTCTAAGTTGTAACATTTTTGTCTTAAATTGGTGAGTCACGTTTAGACCTGTCACGTGCTAATTGACTCCACAATGTCGGTTACTTTTTGTGTTCTGTGGTCCAAAATAGACACAGTGTTCAACTTATTTTTCTATGTCACAAACAAAAATTAAATAATTTTATTAATATTAGCTTACTCATTATATATATATATATATAGGGGGTTGGTTTCCGGTGAGAAGAGAAGAAGAGATCTTTACTCCTTGGATCAATCCTAAAACGCAATTCAACGGTGGACATGAGATTAAAAGTGATCAAGAGTCAAGATTACTTCTTATGTTTCTCACACGATCTTTTGCATATATATATATATATATATATATATATATATATATATACATACGGTTGAGACCCGGAGAGAATGAAAGTTATGATGAGAAAGATAAGAAGAGATTTTCATCTTTTGATGCATATTATAATGAGATGTGCCGGGTCAATTCCTGTATGAATCGCGATTCATGGCTGAGTTTAAGATTAAAATTGATCAAAGTATGTTCTTACCTCCTCACCTTAACTCTTTTTTCTCACACGATCATTCGTTTCTCTCTCTATATATATACATATATGTGAGTTTTGATCATTTGAGAACCCAAACATTGTGAAATCTATTAGATTTATCATAGTCCACTTATTTGCCTTAATAAATTTAATTTATTAATTAAACATAAATGTTAATTTTTAGGAAAGTTAATTATTATTAAAAAAATATATGTCGTTCTCTCTCCCTCAAAATTATAACCGTCGTTTTTTTATCACCTCTCATCCGTTTCGTTTTCATCCAAACCATCAATCTAATTATCGTTACGTGCACAACATGAACAAACTAAAACAACAAGGCTTCAAATAACGAATATACCGAAATCACAATGCGAACACATTAAAACAATAAATATATCAATAATGAATATACTGAAATCAAATTGTGAACTAACAAAACAATAATAATTGTATTCTAAGGTGTATCTGCACATTGTGAACCAGAAGTATCACAATGTGCACACAAGTGTATACATAATGTGAATGTTATTATCATATTGCGTACACACTATACATGTATTTATGAAAATATTTTATTTTTCAGTAGAGAAATCATAGATAGGAGGGAGAGAGAGAGAAAGAGAGTTACAAAAAATCTACAATTTCCACTATTTTAATTATATAATCAAAGTTATAAATGTGATTTAGGACTAGAATGCATCACAGGAATTAGAAAGATCTCTAATGAAGGTCCTATATATAAAGCAAATAAATGTCACAAACTTACAAATATGTTTTAATTATTATCTTATAGAAGAATCAACACATTTGAAACATCGAGTGTTCATATAGTATTGCTTCATATACGAAAGTTTCAAAAATGTTTTGCATGTGAAAAAAACTCGAAAAATGTGTTTATATAGAAAATAGCCCAAAGGCACAAACATTATTATCAGTTGAGCTAACAATTCAAGTTTGAAATTATTCAGATGATATTAATAATCAACGAATGAAAACAAGTAGATTTTGCGGAAATCATAAACGGATGAAAAATATGGAGAGAATCGGATCTCTGATGAATTGTATATGTAGTTGATCCCTTCTCATAGAATTTTATAAGTGATTTGATTTCGTTTTGGTGAAATGTAAAAAAATGCTATGTTATCATTCACAATACGTAATTTGATAAAAAGAGATTGAGGATGGATATAACGAGTTCTAATGTTCTCTTCTTTTTTATCGGATTTTTCTCTTAAACCCACTTTTATACCATAAAAGATAAAAAATAAAAATAAAAACTTTATGTTATCCTAGACAAATCTAAACTATAGTTAGTTTATGTTTTGATGATAAATCTAAAAACGTTTATACAAATAAAAACCATGTGATCCATTTTCACAACCCTTGTAATTTATCTGTATCATCATAATGAAATCGTAGCTTCGGAGACGAATTATATACCTGGACTTGAATCATGTTTTGAATATAACAAAATCAAAGTAGAAATGAAATTTTATGCTAAGTTTTTAACCTAATGAAAATAAAATATTAGAGAACTTTTGAATTGTCTTAATTCCATATTTTCAAAGTTGAACAATATTTATTTCACATAATTTTTAAATAAATAAAATTCGTGAATACAAAAAATACACGTCTAAATTTAAAACTTAAATAATTAATAGTTGTTTAAACTTTGAATGGAACATAAAGAGAAAAGACCTTTCGACTGAGACAACATGACTACTTATAAATTCGTGAATACGTATTTTTATTTAAAATATAAATTAAATAATTGTTGAAAATTGTAGAAGAGGTTTGTACTTTATGCATATATATTTGTATATGATGATTTATTAATTTTTGCATAGTTATAAGTTGCATTAATTTTTGGCTTTAATTCATTTTAAAACATGTGCTATAATACAATTATTGTAAATATCTTTTTAAACATGATTACAGATAATGTACATTAATGCAATGTTCCTATTTTACCAAAATTTGTTGATTTATGGAAATCCACTATTCAACATCATATAAGAGATACATCTACAAAGAGAACTACATAACACCATACAACCATCTATGTTTTGAATTATTGTATTTAAGTTATACCTAGAAAAATAGTCGATAAATTAATTGTTGGCTGACAAATTATATGTTAGTTAGAAAACCAGTTGTGGTACTTGACATCCACGTTTGTTAAAAACTCGATAATAATCTAAATGACAATGTAAAATAATCTAGAACGCGCGACATGTTGGAATAGTTCTTAATAATTCTAATATATGGGTAATTTGTCATAAAACACCTGATTTATCAACTAGTTTGTCAAACATAATCCTAAACTACTTTAATAGATTTATACTGTAAGAATATACAAAACCTAATTAGGTCACTCTCCTAAATAGGCTTTGATGAGATGAGGTTTTAACATATATAAAGGAATATATGGGTCAAGCCTAGGCTGTCTAGTCGATATGGACTCTAACACACCCTTTCCAACAGAGGCAAGACGGAAAGATTATCCTAGGATGTCGAGAGGGGCTAGATGAGCCCAATTGCCCAGAGTGGTGGACCTTAACTATGATACTATCTTAAAGAATATGTTGAACCCTATTTTATTACTCTCCAAAATAGCTTTTATACTGTATTCTTGAGTCTTCTTTTATGAAGGAAAGGAAGGGGATAGAGAAGAAAAGTAGGAGGGAAAGAAAAAAACATGTTGTGTTGTCGACTTTTTTTAATGAAGGAAAGAAAATGAAATAGAAGAAAAATAATGTTGATTTTCCTTCCAAATGTGGGAGAAAAGAAAAGAAAGAAAATGAGTAAAAGAACTAATAAAAATTATAATGTTATAGGAAAAGCACATAAAAGAATTTATTTATTTTCCTTTCTTTTATTTTCATTTCCTTTACCTTCCTTGCTTTTATTTTCCTTTCCTTCCTTTTATTTTTTTGTTCCAAATTTCAAGAACATAGTGTTACGGGGAGAAGGGTTTCCAACATATATTGAGACATTGTTTGACAAACTAGCTTATAAGTTAGCTGGTAGCTGATAAGCTAACTTTTTAAAACGCTACTTTGAGTAGTTTTTCAATAAACTAGCTTATGGTTATCCAAACATATACCAGGAAAAAAAAATTAGCCGATAAGCTAGCCTTTTTAAACAAACATAGTCTGAGAGGAAAGAAGGGGAAAAATGTTGTATTCTCAAATTTTTTAAGGAGGGAAAATAAAATAAAGTTGATTTTCCTCTCAAATTTAGGAGGAAAAGAAAGGAAAGGAAAATAATATTGATTTTCTCACAAAACATTTCTTCCAAACGTGGGAGAAAGGAAATGAAAGGAAAAAAAAATATTGATTTTCCTCCCAAACGAGGGAAGAAAAAGAAGGAAATGAAATAAAAGAATTTGTAAAATGATATATATATATATATATTCATCAATTACATTCTATTATAAAATAAATAAAAATATATATATTTATAAAAAATACATATTTTTTCTTCAATTCCTCCTAAGAATATAGAAAATATTTTATTTTCTTTCCTTTTCTATCACTCAATAAAAAAAATATTAATTTTTTTTTCTTTTCCTTAATTTTCTTTCCTTTGAAAATTACAGAACCCAACATAACAAAACACCCCTCCAACAAAGGTTAGATAGATACAGATTATTCCAATGTATCGACAGAAAACTAATAGATGAAAATACTAGACGAGTATAGATTGCCTTGTAATATCGAAATCAAATATTTGTCCAATCCTTTTGAAGGATGAAAATAGCTCGACCCGACCCACCATCCATGCCAACGAGGCAACGCATCACCATGACCCACCTTTCATGCAAGAAATATCCATTCAATTTCTTGATTATTTTTATTTATATATACACTTCAATCCCTCTCCTTCCATACACAACATTCCTCGTGTCTAATTCTCTCCACAATGACTACTACCGATCTTGAACATGCCACATCCACCTCCTATTATCCTTTGCCGGATTCCGACCACCGTCCACCGCCGTCTCCATGGCGGCAACGACGACCCATCACCCTCTTGTCAGGAATCTTTCTTTCCATGTTACTTTTTTCGTCTTTAATAGCTCTCATCGTCACCCAACATCGTCAACAACACATCGACGGCGACGGAACACGGCTGTCAAAGAAGGGTTTTGAACCCATTTCAAGAGGGGTTTCACAAGGGGTGTCGGAGAAGACTAATTTCCGGCTGTCGTCCTCCCCCGAGATATACCCTTGGACCAATGCTATGCTATCTTGGCAAAGAACTGGCTTCCATTTTCAACCTCCAAATAACTGGATGAATGGTACTATATATAAATTCAAACTTAATTAATTAACTAATTCATTTTGTTTATTTTTCAATTTCACTGATTCATATATTTTCTTTTTTGGGTTCTTCAACTCCATTGATGCTTTCTGGTGATTGATTTCTTCTGTAGATCCCAACGGTATGCTCTCCCTCTTTCTCTCTCTCTCTCTCTCTCTCTTATTTATTATTTTCTGGTTAATAAAAAAATTTATTGTTTAAGAAAAATAACTTATTTAACGGAGAGATTTGAGAAAATAAATCTTAATTAGTTACATATTCTAATTATGTTACAAAAAAGAAGATTAGAAACGTGAAGTAATAATTAATATTATATTAATTACGTGGTCAACGGTTTTGCCCAATATTTTTGGAAAAGTAAGCTTAAAATATTTTAATATTCCACTTCTTCTCAAACAAGTTATATACTAAAGATATATATATTTCTATTAGTAATTGTGAGAGGTGAAGTTGTCATAAAAGAGACAGATAAACGTCGTTATATATATCGACTACATCGGTGGCTAATAAAGACTCAAAACTAACCTTCTATGCTTTCGCTCTATCAAAAAAAGCCGACACATTCTAGTTTTTCGAATGACCTTTTTTAAATAAAGTTAAAATGTTAAAAATTCGCACGTGTTTTAAAAATAGGATGTCAAGAACCTTTTAACAATCAAACTAATATTAATAATTTATAAACCCAACAATAAATATGAAATTAGTAACAAATTTCGTATTCAATTTTGTTTAAAACGCTAATTTAGATTAGCGGTTAGTATTAATATGGATATTCATATTTTACAAATGGGGCCCACCCAATCATATTTCCTGCTGCCATAAAATATTGACACTTCTATTTTTAAAATATGAGGTACAGTATCGGATGAGTGGATTTGAGTCAGATCCGACGTGGACTTCGGATAAAATTACCATCGTCGTGGAACATGTGCTACGTGTTTTACCTTTATCACCCAACCACATGATAACACGTGGCATACCAAAATTTTGCTTCCGTGAATCTGCTGTTTTCTTTTCTTTTCTTTTCTTTTGTGGACGTCTGATTATTAACTGCCGTACACGAATACCATTTTTCATTTGACTTTTCATGTATTTTACTTTGACCAATTAGAATATCGTGATTCAATTTTATTTCAACTACTTATTATATCGGTTAAATTAAAAAGAAACAATATATATTGAGAAATTTACTCAAACTATAAAAATAGGGGAGAAAATTGGTTAAGAGACCAATTATAAAAATAGAAATAGTTATTTGGGTCAAGTTTTCTTATATTTCTTTTAAGAGTAAATTACACTCTGGGTCCATGTGGTTTGCTCAAAATCTGGATATGGTTCATATTTTGAAATAAGTACACCATGGATCCATGTGGTTTGCATTTCGTTTCACTCTGAGTCCCTACGGGACCCAAAGTGCAACTATATGCAAGGACCCAGAGTGCAATTTAATGCAAAACACAGGGACCCAGAGTGCAACAAAATGCAAACCACAGGGACCTAGAGTGTAACGAAATACAAACCACATGGATCCCTGGTGTACTTATTTCAAAATAGGGACTATATCCAGATTTTGAGTAAACCACATGACCCAGAGTGTAATTTACCCTTCTTTTAATAAAATCAATATATTAATTATTGGATTTATAATTTTGGTTACGTAGGTCCGTTATATCACATGGGGTGGTATCATCTGTTCTATCAATACAATCCGGATGCAGCCGTATGGGGAAATATCACGTGGGGCCATGCTATATCAACGGATCTGATCAACTGGTATCATCTCCCTTTTGCTATGGTCCCTGATCAATGGTACGATATCAAAGGTGTTTGGACTGGATCTGCTACGATCCTCCCCAACGGTCAGATCGTCATGATCTATACCGGGGACACCAATGAGGAAGTGCAGGTCCAGAATCTAGCCTACCCTGCCAACCTATCTGATCCTCTCCTCCTTGATTGGGTCAAGTATTCGGGTAACCCGGTTCTAACCCCTCCACCCGGTATTGGCACTAAGGATTTTCGGGATCCGACTACCGCATGGATCGGTCCGAATGGGAAATGGCGGGTTGCTTTGGGGTCGAAGGTTAATAAAACGGGTATCACGCTCGTTTACGAAACGACGGATTTCACGAGCTATGAGTTGTTGGATGAAGTCCTGCACGCCGTTCCAGGTACGGGTATGTGGGAGTGTGTTGACTTTTACCCGGTTTCAACGACCAAGGCAAATGGGTTGGACACATCGGTTAATGGACCCGGCGTTAAGCATGTGTTGAAATCAAGTTTGGATGACGACAAGCATGATTATTATGCACTTGGGACATATGACCCGATTAGTAACAAGTGGACCCCCGACAACCCGGAATTAGATGTGGGTATCGGGTTACGAGTGGATTACGGAAAATATTATGCATCAAAAAGTTTTTTCGACCAAAATAAGCAAAGGAGACTTCTTTGGGGTTGGACCAGTGAAACCGATAGCGAAGCGGCCGACATTCTAAAGGGGTGGGCCTCCCTTCAGGTAAAAATATGATTTTCAACTATCAGAACGTAATACAGTTGGTTTTTGGATGATATAGTAGTACAAACTATAATTTTCAATTGTGTTTATAATTATAAAATAAATTTTGTTACTAATTAATTAATTAATTAACGTGTTTTTAGACCATTCCAAGAGAAGTGGTGTTTGATAAAAAGACGGGAGAGAATATAATTCAATGGCCAGTTAAAGAGGTAGAGAAGTTGAGATCCAAAAGTACCGTATATCATAAAGTATTGCTCGAACCGGGATCTCTTGTGCCCCTTGACGTAGGCTTAGCGACACAGGTATGTACATATGTACGTCTTTCATTTTGAATAATACATATATACGCCTTGTGGTTAGTGTGAAACTCACTTTTTTTTTTTGGAATGGTTGCAGTTGGACATAATAGCAACGTTTGATATCGATAGCGCAACATTAGAGGCGACACTCGAGGCGGATGTGGGTTACAATTGCACAACAAGCGGTGGCTCCTCCTCGAGAGGAATTTTTGGACCGTTCGGATTGGTTGTTCTTGCAGACGAGTCGCGAACGGAGCAAACTCCCGTGTATTTCTACATTGCCAAAGGCACTGATGGGGTTGCCACTACTTACTTTTGTGCCGATCAATCCAAGTAAGTGTTTTATTATACTACAATTTTACCTGAAATTAGATAGTTAACATAAAAGTTATACACAGATCATCAACTGCTTCAGACGTTGTCAAATTAATCTATGGAAGCACGGTTCCGGTATTAGATGGTGAAAATTTCAGCATGAGATTATTGGTAAGATACACTTTATGATAATCTGAAAATCATTTAATTTACAAAATTATAACTATTATTTAATATTTTATTAAAATTCCATGTTATGAAATATATATTTCAGGTTGATCATTCAATAGTGGAAAGCTTTGGACAGGGTGGAAGGACGGTTATAACCTCAAGGGTATATCCGACAAAAGCAATTTATTCTGCAACAAGAGTCTTCGTATTTAACAATGCTACAGGAATAAGCGTAACTGCAAACGTAAACGTCTGGAACATGGATTCAGCAAAAATTGACTATTTCACCCTTGGTCGTCGCTAAAATTATGAGTCTGCCATTACAAAGTCAACCTATTGTTGTATTACCCATTCTTCATATTCTTTTTTTCATCCCAATTTTATTTGATCCATTTGTTAAAATAAATTTGGTGGTGTCCTTGTGAGAAAGTAATATCGATTTATAATATATATATATATATATATATATATTATTATTATTATTGTTGTTGTTGTTGTTATTTATCTTTATAAAACATATGTTCGAACATTATGTATCTTGATCCTAAATTTTAATCGGTCATTTTGCTTTACATATATATAGGAGCGTATACGAGTCAAGTTTCTAACCAATTACTCGAATTCGAACTCATTTATCTCGAGCTCGGTCTTATTAATTATCTAGTTTGAGTCGATCTCGAACACAAAATAAAACTCATTTATACAATTTCATAAAAACTCATTTTTTCGACACTGTTAAGTGTGCCCCCAACCATAAAAACTTCTGGATCCGCCACTGACCACCTCCACCACCGTAAGACTACTCCTCCATAACCACCACCATTACCTCCATATCCACCGCGTTGAGAAATCGATTACAGGTTGGAGTTCATAAAAAACCGATTACAAAAATCAACCTTCAACTTACCTGAGGAGGCGGTGGTCTTACGGTGGTGGAGGCGAGTGAGTCGATTGAGAAGAAATCGCTGAGAAATCGATTAAGATGGAGATGAGCAAGACGATTGAGAAGAAATTGTACATGGTTAGAGCCGACGATCGAAGGAGATGAGCAAGAGGGAGCCGACGATCGATGGAGATGAGCAAGACATAGAGGCGTATGTTTTACTCTGTGAAGTAGTGTAACACCCCCGATTTCGAAAGGTAGCGTTTCAAGTTAATACCGAAATCGGTAATTTTAAGGGAAAAATATGATATAAGGTTTTGAATTTGAATCCTAGATTTTATAGTCTTGATGGATGAGGGATTCAATTACGAGTCTAACGGTTTTTTCCGGAGCTATAACGAAGAAGTTATGGCCAAAACAGTGAACGGGTGGAAAACCAGGCGAACAGTGCCTTACGCGACTTGTGCCGCGGCTTAGAGTCAACCCCGCGACTTTTGGGAAAGCGGGCGACTTATGTCGCGACTTAAGGTCGCGACATAACCCGCGAAACACACTATCAGGTCAAAACTCGACCTTTCAGCCCTCAAGCTTCATTTTCTCTCAAACAAACCCTAAATCTCTTCCCCTTTTCTCTCCCAAATCGGCCCCTAAACCAAAAAACGAACCCTAGCCCATTTCTAGGGTTTTTCCTTCTTAAACCACATGAATCTTCATCATCTATCTAGTTGAGATCATGAACCACCTTCATCTTCATCTTCATCTTCTTCACCAAGTTCTTGGGAGTTTCGTCTAAACAATTCACCATTTGAAGATTGGAAGCTTATGGTTCGTTTTGGAGATCTACAAGTGTTTTGGTTGGTGATTCAAGCTATTGGTTGAGGTAATCTTCTCCTTCTTCAAGTATGGGAAATTAGGGCTTTTGGTATAAGATGAAAAGCTTATGTAAATGTTTGGGGAACATTTCTAAAAGAGTTGAATATGATTATTTATGGTTGGAAATGTGTGGATCTAGGTTTTGGAAGAATCGTGCTTGTGGATTCAAGTTTCTTCAAGGAAATCTCTAAGTGGAGTAAAATCTAGATTTAGCCTAAATCTAGCAAGGTGAATTCAAGTTGATTTGTGAAAACGTTGTACATGCCAAAATGTTTATTTTAAAGCATTTATGTGCTTTACATGAAATTATCAACTCTTGAGTTATTTGGTAACTTTTGGTTATTTGAAGTATTTGGCTTATTAAACCTTGTAAAATACCACATTTGGGATTTTTGGGTATTTTGATAAATAAGTCATAAACGATAATGTTTTAATGATTTATTGCGTAAATGGATTTTTGGTTATAAATGCATTTTAGTGTTTGTTGGGTTTTTATGCATCATTCATATAAATGGGCAATTTGAAAAATAAGAGTACGTGAGTCCTTGGGATGAGTTATTCCCGACCTTGGGAACATTTTGGAAATAATAACCTTTTTAGGTTTTGGGCCGAAGACCATTGATGATTTAAGAAATAAAGATTTTGGGGAAAGATTTAATTTGGTTTATATAACCATATTGGCTCTCGTAGTTTAGCCAATCGTATGTTAAGCCTTTTGGGGTTTGATTTGTACTCTATTGAGTCTTTGGAATATTTGTTCCGTTTTGTTAGCTCGTTAAGGAGCCTTGGACGTATGGTGTACTTAGTTGCATCTTATTTGAGAGTTACATGTTTTGAATGCGTTAGTTTATTCTTTTGAGTCATGTAACGTTTAGACTGTAATGCATGGATCCATAGGCATATGAGTCAGTTGGTTAGTGGGGACTTTATCCCCGTTTCGGGACTGGACATTATTTATGGCTAGCGGGAGCTCGAGGTACAAATCGTGGGTGGTTGAACTCGATAACCGCCTAACCTTTATTGGAGGGCTCGAGGTACAGATCGTGGGTGGTTGAACTTGATGCCCGTTTGTCGTCCAGTCTGGTTACTCATCGTGGAATTTAGTGTACGCGTTTGAATTCTAGTGAGTGATCCCCAAGTCATGTGGTTGATTATGTAAGCTTGTGGTGGTGCTCTGCAGAGCCGTATACGGAGCTAAGTCTTGCGGTGGTAGCTCAGATGAGCTAGATACGGGGACTTGTGGCTTTGGTTGTGACACTCATTAGAGATCGAGTAGACACTAGGATCAGTGGTGTCTTGCGGTGGTAGCTCAGAGGAGCCGGATACGGGGAACCATGGTCTTATGTGAAGCTCGAGAACATTGATAAGTGGCTTAACTTTGTGTGCCCGCCATTTTCGATGGAATTCGGGTATACCCCGTCACCGAAAGGTGTTGTTTTTGGGTATTGAGTTTTATTATCCAAGTTTTCGGTGACGTTTTGTATACATGGATTTTATCCTTGATTTATGGGTCGAGTATTATGCCCCACCCGTGTTTTGGGATACAAAGTTTTAACCGCATTTTCATAAATGTAGAGTTCGATTTCTATTCACGTTTTGAGTGAGTTTTGGGTTGGAATCTATTTACGAAAGAACGTTTTATATTGGGATCATGTCCCCGAAGTAGTTTGCATTTGAAAAAGTTTATCTGGGTGTTTTACCCAAAATGCATATTATTGGAAAACGAGTTGTTTTCATATTCAAAGCATATATTTTGAAAGATTATGACTTAAACTGCATTACCTCTTTTCAAAGATATATTTATTCATGTGGAAAACTCTTGAACTCACTAGGCGTTAGCCTAACCTTTTTATTTGTCAGCATGTGCAACAGGTTTCGGTTGGGAATAGCTCTAGTAACCCTGTGCTGAGAGGAGTGCTAGTTGTGTGCTCAAGAAGTGAATATCTTAGTGAAGTCTTCCGCACTTGTTTCGGGAAGAGCAACTTATAGTTGGGATTAAGTAACACCCGACTTTGGTTTAGTTCTTGTATAAGACTGGAGTTTATATTTATTAAGGTTGAATAGAAAGTTTTATTCTGAAGATTTATCTTTTTACTTGATGTAATATCAAAATTTTAATTAGTTGCTCTTACCAAGTTTGAGGGTGTTACAAGTAGGGTTTTTATTTTCCAGGGGTATAATGGTAAAATTATATCTTGTTCCACTTAGTTTTAGGGGGTTGAGAGGGAACAACTAGGGGTGTGCAAAAATTCAACCGATTCAATAGGAACCGACCGACCATAATTGGATATCCAATTGTAACTGGATCGGATCGGATCGGATTGAAAATCTCAACATCCAATTTGGATCGGTCGATTCTTGGATGGCAATCCAGAACCGACCAAAACCGACCGAACCGAACCGACCAACATCCAATTACCATCCAACTATCATTCAATTATCTTTTTTGCAATTTGCTTAAATCTAAATTTGTTTTGTGTTGGTTTTTGAATTCTTAGTCTCACTTGTGTTGGTTTTAACACAAATTAAAAGTGATTAATTAGAACATTACATTAAATTAACACGTTGGATGAACACAAATTAAAAGTGATTAATTAGAACATTACATTAAATTAACACGTTGGATGGATCCGATCTGATCATCCATTGGATGTCGGATGGATCCAATCCGATCCAATGGATATCCAATAAAAATATCCAATGGATATCCAATAAGAACATCCAATGGATGAAACCGAAACGATCTAATCATATCCAATGGATGATTATATCGGTTCGGTTGAAAAAATTCAACATCCAATTGACGATTGGATCGGTTCGGTTTCCCTCACATTAATTGGATATCAACCAATGAACACCCCTAGAAACAACCTTATTCCACCCGTGTTCTAGTGTGTTCCAATTTTTATGTATATATTTGGATAAATTTGAATTTATTCTAATAAATCAGTTTTGTTAGCGTTAAATTCTTACATAATTTTCAAAACCTAATTAGTTTGGTCATTAAATCAGATTATATTATTTCAAATTATAATAACTAAATGTACAACTTGTTTTCCACCTTGCGTGACAGTAACCAACAATTGTTGTTTTCCATCCATTCTTAAAGTTCTTAAAGTTTTCATTTGCACGTGACACAATTCTTTCCGCCGTTTTCCTAGGCAACCATAGCTTTTATTGTCATCTTTTTCTTATTTTTTCATACCTTTTAGGAAAGGCTTTGGTGATGTGATTGGCTAACGTTCGAACAAAGTTTTGATGACACAGTCGTTCAGTCTCAATCGCTTGTGGTTCTGAAATCATCAATCCATTGTTTTCTTAATATTTTAGGCAAGGGGATTGTGATATTTACCAATTTTGATTATATTGTTCACTTCATAATAGTCAAATTTACATCTCATTTTCCATCTTACGTGACAATAATCAAGAAATGTTGCTTTCCATCAATTATTGCAAGTTACGTACTTAAGTGTCCATTTGCATGTGAGATAACTTTTCTACCGTTTTTCTTGCCAACCGTAGTTTTCAGGGGAGGAGGCCCATAAGGGCTACTAGGGGCCAGGGCCCCTGGGCTTTTTGAAGTCCTAACTAACAGCCAAAAAATTTTCAAGTGTAAAAAAATAATAATATATGCCCCCCCTCCAAAAAAAAACTCTGTTCAGTCCAGTAGGAAGTAGTCCAACTTAGTCCAAAACGATTACATGTTCCAACAATTAGTCGATCTCCATTCTCCAGACTTAGTCCGCCGTTCGGTTATGTTGTTCATCTCCATCGACCATCGACGATTGTCAATTCATCCATCTCCATCGACCATTCTCCAGTAAGGAGCAACAGCAGCAGCATTGAGAGAGGCAGACGCTGAGACGCAGAGATCTGTTAGGAGGATAGTCAATGGCATAATACAAAAGAAATCCCAACGAATTTAACTTCATCTTTATCAAATAATCTTCCAAAAAAACCCCTAAATCACAGGTCTTTTTTCATTTTATTCAAGTTTTAATTTTGATGTGTCGTTGCTCATAATCTCATAATCTCTTGAATTTGAAATTGTTTGATTAGCTAGGTATAACTTTATTTGAAATTGTTTGATTAATTGATTAGTTTAACTTTATTTGAAATGTTTGATTAATTGATTAGTTTAACTTTATTTGAAATGTTTGATTACTGGATTAGTTAGGTTTGAAATTGTTTGATTACTTCCCATTGTTCATTTGTTTGAATTTTTGATAAAGCATAGACATTAGCAGGGGCGGAGGCCTTAAGGGGCTACTAAAGATCAAATAATGGGTTGGGTTGCATTGAAAATTAAAGTTATGGTGAGAAGTGTGAGAAAGGATCTCCACCCTTGAATGCACGTTAAGATGAGATGCATCGAGATTCACCGGATCAATTCACGTATCAAGTGCAACCGTAATCAATCAAAAAACAAAAAAAATAACTATTGAAATCAATCAAAAAAACCGAAAAAACCTCTCAAATTGATTAAAAAAAACCTTAAAAATCCTTGAAATCAAGCAAAAAAAAAACTTTAAAATTCCTCGAAAAGGTGGAGTCGGGCTAAAAACACATAAGACAATATTAAACGTTGGTAAAAAGATGACACATCGATAAAAACTGTATGGAGACGGCTCCTGCGGTTGGAAGGCTTGTGTTCCGCCCCTGGTAGTTTTTATTGTATTTTTCCTATCTTTCAGAAAAGACTTCAAAGACGTGACGGCTAACGTTCGAACAAAGTTCTAACGACACGATGATTCGGTTTCAATTAGTTGTGGCTACGAAATCATCAATCCTTTGATTTTCATAAAATTTTAGGCAAGAGAACTATGGTATTCCACACGGCAACAATGATTACCGTTGTGGCACCGAACCTCATTTAGTTTTGAGGCAAGGGTTTTCCTGGTACGGTGGTGGTTAAAGTTCATGCTACAATGCCAAATCTATAAAAAAAAATTGATAATGGGACAAATCTATAAATTTTTAATGGTTAAAAATGTAAATATATATATAAAAAATAAATTTTATAATATGAAAAGGGTTAAATTTTGAAAAATTATGAGAGATCCAACAATGCATTAGGATAACATTTTAGTGAGGAATGGGTGTTTGGTTTATGGATTTTGAAAGAATTGAAATAAATTAGAATAGATAATTGTTTTGACAAAATTCCAAATTCTATGTTTGGTTTACATAATGAAAATGATTTAATCCTTTGAATTCCACTGAATTCCACAAATTAAGGAATTCATCATTCTTTTGCTTAAGTTAAATAATTGAATTTCATCCAATTCCTACTGTAACACCTAAAAATAGGGATAACAAAAATCCGAAAAACGGACATGAGGTATACTAAAATTGTCATAGCAAGAGCCTCCCAAAAATGGGGAATATAAATAACCAACATGTTTAATCACAATTGTAACTCAAAAGGACAATAAATTAACAATCAACTAATCTAATTTCTACAACTAGAAAAAAGATTACAAAATGGTTGTCATCTATAAGCCCAACAGTTCATTCCATAAGCATAATACGTTCAAGTGCAAAATCCCCAAGCTCTCACCCAAAGCAACTAAGTCTGCTTAGGACCGGCGCCGCTAGAACCTGAGATACACATCGACACCAAACAAGTGTTAGACCAAAAAGCCTAGTGAGTTGAACAACAATAAGCATGCATGAACAGTTATAATTCTTATCAGCAGTTAACTAGTGTCCAATACACATGGAGTCATTAGGGGAGACCCAAAGCACCAATCAAATCCCACCCAAGAGTCGATGTACCTTGATGCCCTAAACAAGGAACACCCGAAAAGCCCGGCACACCCGAAGACTATCGCTGAGAAAATTCCTCGAATGACGGAGGTCTAGGCACATACCATCACAGTGGCGCCCAAGATTACATCCTCCTAGTGTACTGATTTGGTTCGTCCAACATAACGCATATAGGAGGTCCTTTTGGTGTATTTCAACCCAACATATTTCCATACCGACTACGGGTACAATATTACCATCATATCCTCATGAAGTCCAACAAAAGACCCAAATGACATTTATATTCATCATGCATATAAATATGTCACCAAAGTGGTATTCCAACTAGAACAATCATAATACCCATACATGCGTACATTTCATATCAAGTTACTCACATTATGTATCCATGAGAAAAGCCCCCAAATAATGGCACCCATAACATAAAACATAACATATCACCAATATCTATATTTTCAACTATTTTCATCAAGAAATCCCAAATACTTGAACACATAGAGATAAAATAACAAATAGAAGATCATGATGTGTATCTAGTTTTAACAAAGGTTTAGTAAACTCACAATCTAGGTTTTTGGACCAAAACCTAAAAAAGTGTCAAACCCTAGAAGTTGGAGAAGATGAGACTTGAAGGTGAGAAATGAGAATCTTGAAGAACACTTCAATGGGGACACTTGGATGAAGCTTGATGATCACTTAATGCTCCCAACAACCCAAAACCCTAGCAATAAATGTGTGTGTGTTTGGAAGGCTCAAAAATCGCCCAAGGAGAAACTCTCTCATCTTTGGATGTAAAAGTGTGATAAATGAGGGTTGAAAAGGGTTTAAGTCAAAGAGGACTGGTCCCTTGCGGCGACAATGCCCCAGCGACAATGCCCATGGGCATTGTCGCGTGTCATAATCGCGAACACCCCCGAGGTCTCGGTACGTCCCTCGCGACATTGACACCGCGACATTGATAGTGTCATAGTCGCGTGTCATAGTCGCGGCTACCATCCCACTCTCGGTACACTCCTCGCGAGAGTGACACGGCGAGAGTGATCATGTCACAATCGCGTGTCACTGTCGCGCCATACCCAATCCAGCCCGAAAAATTAGCCAATTTCAAAAACAGCGTGAGGGTGAACGATTAAGAATGGTAATTCAATTATATGACATTTTAACATAATATTGATCATAAAATGTACACAAAGACACGTATTCTCATATAAGCGAAATAAATACATTAAGGAGACAAAATACTTACCTTGCGAATTTCCGGGTGTTACACCTACTAACCAAACGTGTGGTTAAATTCCATCAAATTTCATTTCAATTTATTCAAAGTCAAATTTTTCAACGAATTTCAATTCCATCAAATTTCATTCTACAAACCAAACACACCCTAAAAATTTTAAATATAAGTTTTTAAGCATTATGTGTTATCTAAGTAATGCATAATTCACTAAACTTTAAGTTTATAAGTAACTATTGTATGCTTACAATTTTTTTTAGAGTTTTGAACTACATAAAATTAGTAAATAAGTAATTGATAGATACGATCAAATACAGGTTAAAATATAAGCATTACTAATACAATAATACTTTATTATTATTCAGAGGCATACCAGATCTTTTTTTCAAATAAAAGCACAAAATAAAGTCATAATATAATATAAAATAAATATTAATTGTATAAACTGCAATTTATTAAAAAAATAGAATAAACTCTAATTTTGTAGCCTACCGACCTCCATTCTTCGGTCAAACCCCTCAAACACCCACCCATGGGTAGAGCCATGTGAGCACCAGAAGGTGCATTGGCACCTTCTCAACTTTTCAAAAATAATAAAAATAATGTATCAATAACAAAGCCTAAGTATTTAACATTTTAATTTTTATTGGGTTTGGCTCCTCCTCCAACCATTTAGGCCCGGCTAATAAAATGAAAAATTGATCTCTCGTTTCTCGCCCTCTTATGATTGTAAAATCGATCATGATTTCACATAAAGAAAAACTCAAATTAGTAACAGATTACCCAGGGCTTTGTTTTTTTATTTCCATGAAAAACAATGGATTCTACCTGAATGATTGGTATTTTATGGGTGATCCGTTGCTAATCAGTGAGGAAAATTTCCATGAGTAATATTTGTGGGTAAAAGTAATTTATTTTTATAGTGTCTTTCTATTTTCGTAATGTTAACTTATTATTTTATTCTATTTTATATGGTTTTCCCCTAGTATAAATTTATCACCCACCCACCCCTCCTCCTTCTTCTTCTTACTCAAGACACCATCCACCCCTACCTCCTTGTTTACCTCCACACAAAGCCACATGGATGGATGGGATTTGTGTACAAACCACAGTGAGAACCGAACTCAAAACTCACTCTTCCTCACTGTATATATATATATATGGTTGGGTTCACGTGAGACCAACCTGTTTTCGTGAGACCGATGAGACCAAAAATTTACACTTGAAACTTCACAGTAAAACACTATGAAGGTAAAAAAAATCCGAACCTTCACAGTGTTTTGCTGTGAAGGTTTTTATCTTCACAGCGTTTGCTGTGAAGGTTTTTATCTTCACAACGTTTGCTGTGAAGGTTCAAGTGTAAATTCTTGGTCTCACGGGTCTCACGAAAACAGGTTGGTCTCACGTGATCCCAAGTCTATATATATATATATATATATATATTGTTGGAAAATTTTAGTAAAAATTAAGATTTTTTACTAACTTTGGACACAAATAAATACATGTATATGTATTGTATATATCTAAATCTTCGTGGGTTTATGTTCTCCTAGATGAGAGCTTCAAAACGATATATTATATGTCCAAAACGGAATATGTGTGAATGAGATATCGATGCTCAAAGTTGAGTGTTTGGGATGAAAATTGGCAAAACCAAATGGGTGTGGGAACTTGTCCCACATAGGAAGGAAGACCAAAATTTTTAGTGGTTTATAACTAAAAATGTGGAGGGGTGCCGATTGCGGCCTTCGTAGGCTAAATTCGGCGAATTTGTACGTGGGCGCGACCTGCGGACACAAATGCAGCTCCTAAATCTTGTGCTCGCGCAGGTTGGTTTTTGCTGAAATTTTTGTTTTGAACCAGTGCATTACGCGAGTTAGGTCGCGGGTTTACCCGCGCCATTAGTCGCGAAACTCACTGTTTGTAGAGGATAAAACAGTGAGTTACGCGGGTTAAGCCGCGGGGCTTACTCGCGTAGTAAGTCGCGAAATTCATTGTTTGTAGACGAACAGTGAATTACGCGGGTTGTGCTGCGACTTCACCCGCGTGATAAGTCGCGACATTCACTGGTTTTGTAACTCCTTGATATACATTAATTGGAAATGATTAATAGGATTAATTCCCATTAATCCTTCAGTTTTCAATTTTCTAGTATAAATACAAGGGTCCGTATTCAGTCCAAACACTACAACAACCTTGAACACACAAAGAATTCTCTCGTGCATACGGTATTTCTCCGGCGACTTTTTCAGGCAAGTTTAATATCCGGCAGTACCCTGGGAACAGACGGCAAATCTGTTTAAGGGAATCGTGTTCAACACGAGCCTCAGCATCGATTGTTTCGATATACGGTTTATTCGTTTTACGTTTTTCTGTCGATTCCCTTTATATATTGATTTGTTCTAATCATTCGTTGATTATATTCAATTATTTCGATATTTATAATTATATATATTTTTGAAATATATATCTGTGTACTAACATATATATATATATATATATATATATATATATATATATATATATATTGGAAAGATATTTTGCAACCCTTAAAAATGTTGTAACCCTTACAACCCACATCTTAACCGTCGGATTCATGATCGACGGTTATTTTATTTTTATTTTTCTGTTTTTTTAATTAAAAATGTTGGGCCCCATATCTATTGTAACCGCCGATCATGAATCTGACAGTTAAGATGTGGGTTGCAAGGTTTGCAACCTTTTTAAGGGTTGCAAATTAAACAACCCTATATATATATATATATATATTGGAAGGATATTTTGCAACCCTGAAAAAGGTTGCAACCCACATCTTAACCGTTGGATTCATGATCGACAGCTATTTTATTTTTATTTTTCTGTTTTTTTTAATTAAAAATATTGGGCCTCATATCTATTGTAACCGCCGATCATGAATCCGATGGTTAAGATGTGGGTTAGAAGGGTTGCAACCTTTTTAAGGGTTGCAAATGAAACAACCTCTATATATATACATATAATTCTTCACTGTGTGAATTGTGATAACCAAAATTTCTCAGAAAAAATAGATACACTGTGAGAATCGGGTTTTTTTAGGGGGACCAGAGTTGGGAATGAAGGTTCACTGGAGTTGCAGAAGAAATACTGAAGGTTCATCGAAGTTGGGGTCAAAGGTCCTGTGTATATATTTCTCACCGTGTATATGAATATATATCATTAAATAATATGTGAATATTTTATTTTATTCAAAAAATTAGTAGAGTAAAAGACAACAATGCCCTTTGTTAACCGACAATTTTTAACGGACTTAGGGGTTGTTTACCAAAATTTTCATTAAGTCTTGTATGGATAAATGTGTCTGTCTGGATAAATTGATGTCGTTGTTTATTTTTTTATCTGAATTAACAGTCTGAATAACAGAAATGACCAATTTACACTGAATATGAATTTTAAGTTGTTTTATAAATTATTGTTTATTTTTTAAGCCATATATTCATAAATTCATTGATATAATCAAAAAATCAAACAAAAATTCATTAAGTACTTAAACTTCCAAGTTCAAACACAATGTAGCCAAGTTCAAAAAAAAAAGTATGAAACAAGTATGAAATTGACATTGTAGAAATCATGGTTACAAAAATCTACATTGCAGAAATGTCGAGCAGCTATGGAGAAGAAACAAGTATGGAACAAAAATCGACTAAAAAAACAAGTGAGGAACAACAATCGACTGAAGAAAACAAGTATGGAACAACAATCGACTTAAGAAATAAGCAGTAAAATCGAATGAGCGGTGAAGGTGAAATCAAAATCGAACAAGCAGTGAAGGTGAAATCGAGCAGCTAGGTTTTTATTGCGTGATTATTGATTAGGAGGGTAGCCATGTCTTTATTTTTAAAAGGTAGAAATGTCAAAGATGTGTCTTAATGGGGACAACACATATTTCCCCTACTTAGTGAATAAGCCGGAAATGTCTGCGTGAATAAACCAGTTTTGTCATTAAGCCCCAAGTAAACACTCCAAACGTCTGCACGAATAAGCCGGTTTTGTCATTAAACTCATTAAGCCCCAAGTAAACACCCCTTAGTGATCATGGATTATTTTAAGATCAAAATGCAAACTATAAGGATGATTTCTAGACTTATTAAAGTTCAAGTCCTATTTTCAGGATTTTCAATAAACCTTAAGGACCAAAATTAGAGTTTACTCTTTTATATATATATATATATAGAGAGAGAGAGAGAGAGAGAGAGATAATCATTTAGAAACCTTCTAAAGGTTACAAACTATACAAACCCATCTAGGTCATCTAAATTTTTGATCAACGGTTGAGAAATTTTAGGACTTAAATTAATTTAAAAAATAGGGAGAAAATAGGGAAAAGGTAGTTTAGGAATAGTTTTAGGTATTTTAAATTTAAATTTTATTAATTAATTTGAATTATCTAATTATGGTTACAAGATATCCTTAATTTTCTCCACATTTAACTCAATCTCTCTCTCCTTCTATGTAAAAAAAATTCGGCCACCACCACCATCATCTCCATCGTCATCACTACGCCGGCGACCGAGAACCACCGCGGTTCTGCACTACTCCATCCGACGACTGTCGTGCGCCGCCGCCATCTGCCAGGAGCCTCCTTCGCCACCCCACGTATCGTGACCTCCTCCCCTGAATCTCCGACGAGTTTATGAAATTTCAAGTTCATATAATGTTTGTTCGAGTTTCATAAACTGTTTATTTGAAATTTTATAGTTTCATAAACGGTTTCATATATTTTTTTCTCCCATATGAATAATCATATTTTAAATTTTCATATATTTTTCTCTCATATGAATATTCAGATTTTTACGAAATAATCATATATTTTTTAAGTTTCATATATTTTTCTCCTATATGAATAATAAGATTTTTAAGTTTCATACATTTATTCAATATGAATAATCAGATGATGAGACGTGAAAATTTCACAAAAAAAAATATTTTATAAAACCAAAAAAACTTGAAACTTTCGAAAAAACAGTTTATATATAAAAGTCGAAAAAATTATGAAACTTGCCGGAAATTGGGAGGTCGTCGGAGTGGGAGGAGGTCACCGGAAGTGGAAGGACGTCACCGAAAGTGGATGGTGACGGTGGATCGTGAGTGTGTGTGTGTGAGAGAGAGAGAGAGATGAAGAGATAATTAAGGAAATTAATTTTTTCCTAAAATTATGAAATTTGTAAAAAGACATAAATGTCCTGGTTTGTATTGTTTGTAACTTTTAGAAGGTTTGCAAATGAAGGTGATATATATATATATATATATATATATATATATATATATATAAGAGGTCTTCAACAACATCTAAGGATTCTTGTTTATGTTGTTGTTATAAACAAAATAAAAAACACCTAAATGAATTTGAATTTATAATCTATAATACCACATATAATGACACTACCAGTAGGTTACAATAACTTTTTTTTGGGAAGAGTGTCCTAAGGTATGCATAGACTAATCCCTTGGCAAATCATAATTGTAAGACATCAGCTTTGATTAAATCTCAGTGACCACAATTGTTGTGTACGTATGCATTCGAACCCTGGGCAGATGGGATATTCCACCACATCCCCAAGGTCTTAACAAGTACGCCACAACCCTTGTGGTTGGCTACAATAATTTTTTATTAACTTAAGGAAACACATAACAATTTAAAGCGGATGCACGTTTAAGACCCCTATTTTTTTTTTATTACAACGGGTCAATTGAGGTATAGTCCATGCATACAGGGGCGGATTTACATGGAGTTCGTATGGGCCCTGGGCCCCCAATAAGATTATGTCTGGTAATTCAAAAAAGAAAGAATTTTAGATATATTTCATCAAAATAAGAGCCCAGACCCCCCAACAAATTAAAGTGGAGGCCCCACGCCCAGCCCACAATATAAAAACCTACCTAATTACTTCACTTATTGGCATCTCCACAACTTAGCAACTTCACGATTCACACCTAAATCCTCAACCCCACTTCTTCACTCACTGATTGCCAAATACGAACAAAAGCAAAAGATGAAAAATGAAAATAAAACCTACTAAACTCACGATTTTGATTAGAGGACCATCTGATTTTGTTCTTCACTTCTTCTAATCTCGTTCTCTACTTGTACATACTCCAATCTCCATTAAGTAGCTCACAACTTATGGGTTAGATCTAAATATTTGATCTCTAATCTTGATTTTTGAATGACTTTGATTTTGTTTGCTTCATGATTGGCAAATGATTTTGTTGGTATTTGATTTTATTTTCTTGTTATTTGGTTTGATTTTGTTAGTAAATTGTAATTGTAGGTAAATTGAAATGTTAGGTTGATTTTGCAATTTTGTTCAAAGTTCAAAATTTTAAGACCGAAAATCTAGAAATAAATAAGTTATGCGTTTGCTATTGATAAACTAATGTGCTATATTGGGAGTAAGGGAAGATGTTTTTTTGGCCAGCTTGGTTTGATCAATACGCTCTATGGTACCCCCAACAAAAAAAAACTGGATCCATCACTGCATGCATATACGACCTTATATGTTGGTCTGCCACAGTCATTATCTTTATTTACACAAATATTACCCAAAAAAATTATAATATTTAATTTGATATATGCCGATACTTTTTAGCGTTTTTTTACCAGGTATTCAAATTAGCATTTGTAATATTTTTTTTCAAACATAAGTTTATGATTTTTCTTCTTAATGAGAAATTGTATTGATTTTTCTTTTTTTTTCTCGATTCATAATAAGATCTTGTATGTCGCAGTATGCCTGTATCAAGTGCACAACGTAACTAATGATTAAAACCAAATCAAACCAAACTAAACACACCCAGTAATTCTCACTCAAAAGTAGATTCCGGAAAGTTTTAGGCATGACAAAATAAGCTAACTTATTTTTTGGATACATGTTTAGATGAACATAAACTAACTTGATAAGCTATTTGGAGTAGTTTATGAGTAGCTTTTTTGTGGTTATTCCAATTAAGTCATCACTAAAATTCATTATTATATATTAACTATTAATTATAAATAAATATTAATTGTTAAAATTTATTATTATTAATTAATATTATCTGAAAACTATAACATAAATTTTAATTATACATTTATATTAATTTTTAACTATTTGTAATTATCGATAATTATATCAATTTTTTTAATATTGATCAATATATTTTAATTATCAATTATTACTATTTTTGTAATTGTTATTTGATTATTTTTTCCACATTATATGTAACGGTTATTTAAAATTATAAGTTAATGTAGATTTTTTTTAAATTTGGTTTAAAATTCAAAATTTATAATATATAATAATGAATTTCAAATTCTTTTAATTAACACATTACATTATTTACTACCTTATTTGTATTAATTAATATATTATATTTTAATGAACTTGTTTTAATTATATTATTAAATATTATAATTGATTATTTTTTCTATATGTCTTTTTTGATAACTTTACATGCTTATAAGTAGTTTTTTTTTTGAACGACAAGTTAACACACACACGTTCCCGGGGTATTCGGGCTCCCACTTAAAGGTGTCATCCGACTAATCCCCGTCGATCACGACCCAACCCAATTAAGGGTATCATTATGTGGCACACCCATGATCATGGATGTCACAGGATGCTCACCACGGGGTTCGAACCTAGATACTCAGGATACCATCCACTAACCCCCAGGATGTTACCTTACGGCTACAACATGAAGGAAACATAACTTCTTTATCAACTAGTTTGCAAAATATAGTCTTAGATATATACATACATGACCTATATCACAAAAACAGAACAGCCGTTTCTGTAAAGACTTTTACTAGGAAGCAAATAAATACATTTGGTTTAAAGTATGCTATTTTGAAAGGGGCTAAAGTGTAATTAAAAAAAAAAAAGGAATGTTGTAGAATAATGATGGCACTAAGAGCATCTGTAACGACTTTAGCGTGATTCCGGTTAGAAAAGGCACACATCACGGCGGTGAAGCGCGAGAATGGATGCGAGTGGTAGGGCAACACACTCAAATACTATGTCACCCCAAAACACGCTCAAGGTTTTGAGGAAAAAGGGATTATTTCACTCCTCTCTCTTATATGATCACCAAAAATCCCCATTGTAATTCACCCACAAAAACAACTCAAAAAGAAAATGACCTTGTTTTGTTGTTTGTTCTTGTGTTGGTTCAACATTGGGTTGCTACTTGCTGGGTCCTCTTTTGCCGCCGATCCATTTGCAAATTTCGAACTCGAGTTTTCTTACATCACTGCTTCTCCACTTGGTGTTCCTCAACAGGTGAAAAGATTTTTCCCTCCTCTGTTTTTGTTGTTTATGATCTTTATGCTTTTATGGAAAGTCTTTCAAGCGTTCGACGAAATGCCTCTGTGGGTATTTAATATTTTATTATTTTTTTGTGCTGTTTGTGATGGTTTAACGTAATTTAGTGATCTAGTTATAAGGTAAGACGAATTTTGAAGGGTAATTTGTTTCCCACCTTTATAAAAGAAATATGGGTTTTTCTTCTTTTGTTTCATTTGTTGCTAAATTGTATTAAGTCCTCGATTTTGATATGAAAATGGAAACGTCAAAACGGAAAAGATTGAGTGAATTTAAGTTGCAACTTGACGTGCATTGAATCACAAATTCCTTTTGTAGTATTTGTTTTTATTTTTATTGTAATTTTCTTTATTTGTGAACACGGATTTTACAGGTGGTAGCAGTGAATGGGAAGTTTCCAGGTCCAACACTAAATGTTACTACCAATAACAATGTCGTTGTCAACGTCAAGAACAAATTAGATGAAAGCCTCCTAATTACATGGTATGGTTTAGCTATAGGTTAAAGTGGTATAATCTAAAGATCGGAGACCCACATCAGTTAGATTTGGACCATTTTAGAACCTCCGCTCTATCCTAAAACTCTTTGAGAGTATATATATATTCTCAAATGGTATGAGAGTTAAGTCTATTATTGTAGGGCTAGACACACTAGAACAACTTGTGCGCTTGGACGATTTCTTCGTAATATATGTTAGAACATTCCTTCCCTTATCAAAGGCTTTTTTGGAGAGTAATCTAACTGAGTTCCACATATTTTCACATAATATCAAAGCCAATCTATACTACTGCAAGGACTCGACCCTGTAGGACAACTTGTGCCCATCTAACCCCCTCTCGACACTCTATGACAATCTACATCTTGTGTTGGAGATAATATATGGAACCCCATCAGATTACTTTCCAAATTCCAAAAGAGGACTTGAGGAAAGAAGGGACATATATTGAGAAGAAATGGTCCAAGTTTGGCCAATGTGGTACTCCAACACTGAATATGTAAAGATCGCTACTTTTGTATTATAGTATATGTTTTGAATGTGGGAACTTATGTTTGATAGGCCTGGAATAGAAATGCGTCGTTCTTCTTGGCAAGATGGAGTTCTTGGCACAAATTGTCCCATTCCTCCAAACTGGAACTGGACATACCGGTTTCAAGTCAAGGATCAGATCGGTAGCTTCCATTATGTTCCGACTACTCATTTTCAAAGAGCAGCAGGTGGGTTTGGTGGTTTTGTTATCACAAATCGCAAAGTTATTCAGCTGCCTTTCAATACCCCTGATGGAGATATGGTCATTACCATTGGTGATTGGTATACCCGTAACCATTCGGTTAGTATTTGATTTGATTTGATTTGATTTCTAATACTTAGTTCTGGTCCCAATATCACACATACTCTTATGGGGAAGTTCATTTCGGAAACGTAAACATTTTGAGAACTGTGTGAAACTATTCATGAATTATTTATTCATCATGAATATCATGCATTTTCATTATTCATGACATTCATCGTTAATATCTATCACTGTCTTCATCATGAATAATTCATGAAGAGTTGGTTCTCAAGGTACTCAAATGAACTTTCCCCTACCGGTAGGAAATCCAATATCTTTATGCATCTAATTTATGGTTTCCTCTCTTTTGTGTACCAAGGCACTAAGAGCTTCTCTTGATGCTGGAAAGGATCTTGGTATGCCAGATGGAGTTCTGATCAATGGCAAGGGACCTTTTAAATATAATTCCAGCATCCCGGATGGTATTAATCATACAATACTTAATGTTGATCGAGGTAGATCTCATTGATCTGAATTACGATATAAACATAGAGTTAAGAAATCTTTTGGTCATTCAAGTGCAAAACTAGTAAAAGAATGGATCTTTTTGTTTGCTCATTTTCTTTATAAAGTCTTGAATGTTGTTACTTAATACAGGTAAAACTTATCGAATTCGTGTGATTAATGTTGGAGTCTCAACTTGTTTGAACTTTCGGATTCAGAACCATAAATTGCTTTTAGCGGAAGCTGAGGGACATTATACGACCCAACAAAACTATAGTAGCTTTGATATCCATGTCGGCCAGTCTTACTCTTTTTTGGTTACCATGGATCAAAATGCGAGTGGTGATTACTATGTTGTTGCAAGTGCCCGATTTGTAAATCAGTCAGATTGGCAGAGGGTTACAGGCGTTGCTATATTGCACTATTCAAATTCTAGAGGACGAGCATCCGGGCCTCTCCCTGATTCTCCAAATGACTTATATGATCATTCATTTGCATTGAATCAGGCCATGTCTATCAGGTATATTTCTTCCATTTTACTTCGTCTATCATTCCCTACAAGAAATCGGCTTCATAGGACGCCAAGTATGCTGAAAAGTCCTAATAGACTGCTTTATGGGACTTGGTTTATAAGACCAAACAATTGTACGTTCTATATAAAGGTGTTGCAATAAGTTGACAGCATAGTCTTGGGCGTCCTTGCAAGTTTCTTAAGACAATTTTGAAATAAATCGTCCTATTAGTCTTTTTTATACGAGATTATTTTGAAATTTTGTGTTTTAAAAACAAGTGTTCTATAAGAAGATGTGTTCTTAGGACACTTCTCAAAATCGACGTATAAAAAAGCCAACAGGACACAGTAAAAAACTTGCTAGGATGCCAAATACCCCTAACATCCTATTGCAACACCTTTATATAGGACTTACACTTATTTTAGTACTATAAGCTTAAATCTTATAAAACAGTCTAATATAGACATATTTGACATCCTATGAAGCCGATTTTCTTATAGTAATACTTTGTGATTAGAATCAGTTATGATCCAAAGTTTGTCTACAGGATGAACAACTCAGCTAGCGGAGCTCGCCCCAACCCACAGGGTTCGTTCCATTATGGTTCCATCAATGTGACCGACACATATGTGTTAAGAAGTATCCGACCGGTAATGATTGATGGGAAACGTCGTGCTTCTTTTAATGGGATTTCATTTGCTAATCCTGATACACCAGTGAGGCTTGCAGACAATCATAAAGTGAAGGGTGCTTACAAACTGGATTTCCCAAATACGCCACTAGGCGGACGTCCACGAGTAGATAGATCCATTATCAATGCTACCTATAAAGGATTTGCAGAGATCATAATGCAAAATAATGATACTGTAGTTCAGAGCTTTCATATGGATGGTTATTCGTTTTTCGTTGTTGGGTATTCTTCCATTACTCAACACTGTTTCCGCATCTTCTTTTCAGAAGATTTGAACATGTGGATGACGATGAAATCTACTAATGTTTAGGATGGCATATGGGGAATGGGAAGAAACCAGCCGGGGTTCTTATAACCGATGGGATGCTATTGCACGCTCTACCATCCAGGTTTGTTTATTCTAAACATACACTTGGTACTCGGGACAATACATGATATGACTGAACGAAAACTTGTTCCATGTTTGGTGCGACAAATTAGACTGGGACTGCATAGGATTGAGTGAGACAAAAATGCATTTTTTTTTGTCATAATAGGCAGAATAAAAATCAGGGAGATGATACAAGCTTCATAAATTACTAAACTATCTATGTCAAATTAAAACCATAAAACCTTCCACAATTCTTTCACCAACCTACCTCTTGTACAGTCCTGTCTGCATACCAAATGCACCCTATCAGACAAGGTTTCATTAGAATGTTACAAAACTACTGATTCGATTTATGTAATAGGTGTTTCCAGGAGGATGGACTGCAATACTTGTTTATCTTGATAATGTCGGGGCCTGGAACCTTAGGACGGTGAATCTTGACCGATGGTATCTAGGCCAAGAAACTTATATGAGAATCATCAATCCTGAAGACCATGCCCAGAAAACTGAATTGCCGGTGCCTGATAATGCTTTGTTTTGCGGGGAACTCGGCCACTTGCAGAAGTATGACACTGATTAAATTAACAGTTTCTATTAGAGTCCTACTATATCAGCTAGACTCGAACCATTATTGGAACTCCACTTCTCTCCTCGAGGAATCCTTTGGAGATTAATCTGGAGTTCCACGTATTCATGCAGTTTAAGTGCAATTTTGAAGATGGGTCATAAATTAACCGATGCCATTGTGTTTGCATTTCAGGCCTCAAAGAAGCTTGTCTTCGGCTGGATCAACCATCCGAAGATTTTCGAAGCTAAATTCGTTGGTGCTACTGGCATTTGGAGCTGTTGTTTATATGATGATGATGATGATATAAAGGATTTGTCGGTTAGATTTTGTTGTTGAAAAGGGAATTTTTGTGGGTCGTTACTCATTAGAATGTTGATGATAGTGCAGATTGTCGAGGGTTACTTTTACTTTTGTTGGACAAGTTATAGGCTCCTTTTGTATCGTGAAAGCAACAATGGCATGCGCATCATCTTTCGGTTATTTTGTCTCTTTTTGTCTTATTTTAGTTTCAAAGTTGAAATTGAGCTTTTTTGTCCAATAATCAACTAGATATGTATGATTGGTAATTTCAAAGTATTATTTTAATAATGTCTGTTAAATTAGTAAAATCTTAAAAAAGAATTAAAAATTAAACGAGTTTAAGTAAAACATGGTTTAAAAATTGTCTGGATATAAATAGATAGAGAATCAAACAAGAACATGTTCAAAATAATATTAATTATTTATTAGATAGGTATACAGATTGAGAATAAAACAAGAATATGTTCAAAATAAAGAAAAAACGAGAACAATTATATCATATCATATGTGATTTTTCACTAAAATCATATGCTGATTTTTTTTACGCTTAATTTTAATGGGAAGTCATATTGATTTGGTCGTTTTCTTGTTTGGTTATTATTCTGGTTTGAACCACCCACCTATGTGTATTTAAAAGCCACTGATTTGGGCAAAACGGTCGGCCGCAGCGGCGAGTGGCAAAAACGCCATCAAAACCCAGGAATTTGAGTATAATATCTCAAATCAAATAATAATATCTCAATTTGGTCGTTGAAAAGGGGCGATAGCTGCTGCGGTGCTGCCTGCTGGTAGCGACCTGGGTCAAAACCGGGTTTGGTAGTTATGGGCGGGTTAGACCCACTGATTTATTTCGGGATGGGCTACTATTCTGTTTGGTTTCGGATAATGGGCCACAGCATTTAGTGACCATGGCCTATAGATTTTAACTTATTTTTGGGCCATTGAGTTTGTAACTTGGGCCTGCACTTTTTAATAAAACATTTTCTTTCTTATCAATATCTATACTATATTATAAAGCACAGATAAAAAACTTTTAAATACAAATTATTAGGTACAAGATACCATCATTTGATGAAAAATTTTAAAAATCTCTTAATTTACAAGTATCAAAGCACAAAATACATATTACTACTGCATGTTTCTAACATCCACCAATTTGGTATATACATGACATTCCTTTTATGCATACATTTCCATTTGTCATCATTTAGTTAATATATTATATTACTATAAATTTGTTTTAATTATATTATTAAATATGTAATTAATTATTTTTTCTAGATGTCATTAAAATATATAAAATAACCATTGAATTCTAATAAAATACTTAATTTTTTTATATATTAAACAAATTTATAAAAAAAACATTATCATTTTCTCAAAATCATCCAAAATCGTACTGTAAATCGACAAAAAAAACAAAAAATAAAATGAAACATTAAAATCGTGATGTATCTCGCTACATTGCGCGAATACGCTTCTAGTTTTACATAAAGATGGTCATAAATCAGTCTCGGTGCTAAATAGTGTTTTCGTACCTGGTCTTGGTCCCGGTCCCGACAAAAATATTTCGGTCCGGTTAAGCTTTACAATGCTCGGTTATGAGAACCAATCCGGGCACGGGCCCAACGCGACCCCACTTAAAAAAAATTAAATTGATTTTTAACATATAAAAATATTTTTTTGAAGAATTTGGTCAATCAAATACACTAACAAATACGTTTTTATTATAATTTTGTCAATCAAATACACTAAAAAAATACGTTTTTGTTATAAAAAATTTGGTCAACAAATTCTACTTTAAAATATTTAATTAGGTCAATCGAATACACTAAAAAATACATTTTTATTATAATACACTTAATAACATACGCTTAAAAATACATTTTAATCTTCAATCAAAACAATTTAAAACACATTTAAAAATAAGTTTAAAAATATACTTAAAAATACATCTAAAAATAAATTTATAAATAAAAAACCGGGTTGGTCCCATAACTGGTCCTGGGTCGAGTCTTGCTTTTGGTGGAATATCGTAATCGGGCGGGGACCCACGGTCCCAAACTAATTTGGCTAGGTTAGATCGGACCCATTTGGCCATCTCTATGTCATAGTGTCATTCACCATTTTTTTTTATCTACATTTTATTGTTAATTTAGGCCACCCTGAAATTAATCAAGGGACCGTTTACTCAAATTACTTACCTACGCTTATCAACAAGGGTCAGCACTCTTACTTTTTCGGGTAATATTGTAGCCTATCAAAATAGTATCGTATCCAACCATTTTATCTGGTAAGCGCTTACCGGGTAAGAGTCTTCACCATCACTTACCGGGGTAAGACTCTCAATTGTAACAACCCAAACTCGCAGATATATAACATAAACGAAGATTAAATACATCATAGTCAAAACGGCCCCAAGATAACAATTTCGAAATCCAAGGTTTGCGGAAAAGCAACCTAACACACAACTGAGAATACAAAGAAGTAAAACTACTGTCAATCAAATAAAACTAGGACATCCTGCTTCTAGACCACGCCAACCAGCTCAGAGCTTTTCCTCCCCCTTGCCCGAGCCACCGACCTCACAATTACATGAAAAGAGTTTTAGTTTTGAAAGAGCGAGGGTTAGACCGAAAGTTCTAATGAGTTCCCTCTAATAACAGTTCACGCCAAAGCCACATAAAAGATTTATAACAATGCAAACCATTTCAGCTTAATAAAACATCACTTTTAAATCACGTTTCTGGCTCACACTACCGCCACACGAAGGTGACAGCGTGTCAGCCTCATATTGCCCTATTTGGGACACACCCCTCAATGGCATATACGGGACACACCATCCGGTACGAACACAAACGGGACACCCCCCACCCCCACTTAGGCCATAACTCGCTAGCGACTATGTATGCATACATTCAACACCACATAAATGATAAAGCATAACGTACGTTAAATAAATCTCGTGCGTATAAAAATAATGTAAACACAGATAATGATTTTGATTAGAAAACTCACCTGTTATCCTGCTTAGAATCTTCCTCTAACGCTCCCCAAACTCGACTGGTCACCTAAGAATACAGGATAACAAAATAAACTAACTATACATGTTAAACTCCAAACCAGGAATCAAGTGCCCGCCGTCCGGGCCTCACTTGGTTCCACCTTCACACCATCCGGGAACCCGCCTCCCAGGTCCTCCCGGTCCCCCCCCTCCTGGGGATCCCAACTCCTGGGATCCTCCCGGTCCACTCCGACTCCCGGGGTCTCTCCCTCCCAGGCCTCCCCTGGTAAACTCCATTCACGGGGCCTCTCGTCTCCCGAGTTTCCCCGGTACACACCGGCCTCCCCGGTTTCACATGCCCAGGACCCCGTCTCCCGGGTGTTCACCCAGCTGTGGGTTTTGATTGAATGAGCAAAACCCCATGGTGATTGGGATGACCCCAGACTTTGGGATTTTGACAAAACAGAAAAGAAATCCTTCCAAAGAAGGAGATATTCAAGCAACATCACAAACGAGAGTTAGATGATCAAAACCCCATTGATTTCACCTCTTAAATCCAAGGATTCAACCATTTGGGAAGAGTCCAGAAATGGGTTTTTCCTCACCAAGAATCCAATCAAAACTAGACTAGGAGGTTGGATAATAACCCATCAACACTAGATTATAAGGTTGGATGAGAAATACCTTGAAGAATCAGAGACTGGAACTTTCTTCTTCAATTACTCCAAAATCGTCTTCTTCCCCCAACCTCCTTGATTTCTCTCAGTCGTCGCCAACAAAATGAGAATATGGAATAGGGTATTAGAGTTTAACCCTTTTTTTTTTCAAATTTACAAGCTAGCCCTCAGACTTTTAACATTTGAGCAACACATACCCATTCTCCCATTTATTACATTAGACATGGTTATTACATCCATCCTTATTATCGTTCTTACCGGGTAAGATTTTTGCTCCTTGCCTTGTTTATTCGGTAAGGTAAATGGCCCGATAAACTCTTACCGGCTAAGCGCTTAGTAAACAACCCTTAAATATTGTTATTTAATTTACCAACCATTAGAGTATCTCTACAGATTCAAAAATTAAAATCTCCAAAAAAGATTTACGGTCATCTTTATTAGCGTCTCCATTTTGGAGATTACAATATCAGTTATATTATCAAAATATTCATACAATCCATAAAATTTTATTTTTCTTTCCTAAACATTTAATTTCAAGGATTTTCGTTGGTAAAAAGAATAAAAATAATAATATTTTCTAAGGTTTTGGAGAATCTGTTAAAGCAAAAACCTCCAAAATGTTCCTTTTAAATAATCTGATTGAAGATGCTTTATAAAATCCTCCAAAATTTCCAAAATCCTCCGAAGGTTTTGGAGAATCTATTGGAGCATATCCGTCAAATTCACCAAAATTTCTACAAAATGGAGAATGAAACTTCAAATTTTATAAAACAAAAATACATTCAACTCCAACGGATTTCTCTATTTTGGAGTATAAATTGCATGAAAATGTAACCTACTTTGTATTAATTCCTATTTTAGGTAACGTACTTTTAAAAGTTCTATTTTTGTGCTTAAGAGGTAAAGTTTCAAACACTTAGGTACCTGGGTGGGTGACAGGTTTAACCCTTAACGGGTTACCACATTGACATAGCAAATGACGTGGTATCCAACTCAACGTTATTTGATGACGTGGTTGTGACATGGATCATTTTACTCTTTTCCATATTATACTTTAAAAAAAAAGAAAATAATTTTATATTATATTTATATATTATAAATTAAAATTAAAAATTTCATTATGATTTGGAAACAACATCAATATTCATCAATCACCATCATCTTCAACATCATTATCCAGTACCACCACCACCCATTAATCAGATTTTGTAACACCCTAGAAACTGCGGAAATAAAATTTTGAAGAAACAATTCGGCAATAGACTAAGTTGCGGAATAAGGTGTGACAATTTTCATTACACAATCAACCCAACGGGTATAGAGTAGCCAATATTGAGGTAGATAACTGAAGTATAAACAACATCCTATTAATCTATAAAATATCTAGATTAGGGACGGGTGTCGCTATACTTTCAAAATGAATCTTCAAAAGAATCCCTCACGACCCCAAGGTCGCTCCCTCAGTCCCGACGAGCCCCACTGCTAAGATAACCTGCCAACATGACAACCAAGAGCAAGCGTTAGGCTAACGCCTAGTGAGAACAAGCCAAATAAAAGAGAGTACTAAACCCAATTGGTGCCACGCGGTAGTATAGCCATGAGCTAAGTCAAGAAATCCAATAAACGATTAGTGATTAAACATGGTATAAGTAATACCCACATATCACATAACGAGCTCAACCCCTCTAGATCTGTTGCTCAAAACATTCAAGTCAACCCCTCTGGATCTATCCTTGAGAGTTCCCAAAACAGGGGGAACTCAAGCACATAATGGGATTTCACCTTACTGCACCATGAGACGCTGCCCGACCGTATAGGCCCACACCTTACTTATCATGGTAACCCGATGCCTATCCCGTGCTAAAACGTGAACCAAATGCCCAAAACAGGGGACATAGGAACACAGTGCCTATGGATCCATTGCACTAAGACTCAAAGCCAAAGCATGTCATTTCCGAGCATGCCCACATTAAATCAGTTATACAGACAATTCATATGAACAACAGTTCAATTCTATAAATCGTGATTCTTGAAAATGTGAGATCTTTAGAATGCAATTTCCAACGATAATACGTCACTTTGAAACCAGATTTTCCACATTTCAAATAATACATTTATCACATAGCATTCGTAATACAGACCGATTTAGCTTAAGGACTCACCTCAAATTTCTTCCTGATTAAAGAATGCTTCTTACGATTGCTACCTATGACAACACCGATAAGTCGGTAAGTCGAAACACAGATAACTTTCTCACATAAAACTTAAAGACAATAGAGCCTAACAATTACCAGGAACTAGTCCGGTCGAAATGACAACACCGGTCGAACCCTGACCTCGGTCGAACCCGACACCGGTCGAACCCTGACCTCGGTCGAACCCGACCTTCGGTCGAACATGACCTCGGTCGAACATGACCTCGGTCGAACATGACCTTCGGTCGAACATATGTCCGGTCAAAGGACACATCGGTCGAACGACCAATCGGTCGAACGGCCAACCGGTCGAAGGACCATCGGTCAAATGACCATCGTCTTGTTTCATCAAGAACACCATAAACAGATCTATGCAGAACCCAGATCCAAAATGAGAAATACTCAGATCTCACAATGGAACGGTTTTAAACCTTCACAACAAGATTATACGCGGCTAAAAGCATTCAGATCAAAGCATTAGGCTAGATTCGTACCTTGATTTGGAGAAAACCCGAAGAACCACTTCACTGCTTCTTTTCTCTTTCTCTCTCTGATTTCTCAAAAACTGATATTTGTGATATTTCCAAAATATCTAAAATCTGATTTATATTTATATAACACAAGTTACATTTTACCCCCTTGGACTTTGGGTAATAGTCAACTTTTCACCCAACCCCAAAATAGCGGGTGTTACAGATTTAACCCCAAATTTTTTTGAACATTCATACAAAAACATTCAACTTTAAATCTAATTCAAACCTAAAAAATTAAACATTCATACAATATTCAAAGCTAAATACAGACTAAAAATGAATGAAACCCATATGAGCATTCAAAACTCAAAATCCTAAATCTACAACAAGAACATTCATACAAATTCATATCAAAAGAACATTCATACAAAACATTAAAAAACAATTACAAATATACACACAACATTTGTTGAATCTAGATCTGCCTTCGAGACATGGAAACCAAACTCATTGCCTTCAAAAACCAAACTCGAAAATCAGATCTCCTTAGGAACTGAACTGGAATCTCTTTGAAACCAAACTTGAATCGCAAACCATATCTGAAACCAAACTTGAATCGCAAACCATATCTGAAACCAAACTTCGAAAAGTAAGCTTGAATATGAAACAAAAAAGTAGATCTGCTAGAATCGTTGCTAAACTCGGATTTAAAACCAAAAAAATCAAAACTCATGTAGAGATGTCTCTTTCTTTCTCTCTTGATGAACATCAACCCAGATCTGAAAAATGGATTTGGTGTTTTAGAGCATAAAATGAAAAAATAGTCTTGATGAACACCATTGGAAACCAAAATACATTTAATGGAATTGTTAATTTTGGTGTTGTGAGAGCATCTCCAACCGGCCGGTATATCCACTTTTTTGTCGGTCGAAGACCTCCAACCGACCGCTATATATTAAAACTTTTTGCCGACCAAGATTTTTGAACGGCAAATATGTCGGCCCAAATTTCACACGGCAAAACCCAAAAGCAGGGGCCACCACTTTTTTTTATTTTTTTATTTTTAATATCAAAATTCATTAAATATATAATAATTTGTTTTTTAAATTAACATATTTATATTAAATAATGTTATCTTAATGTAGGGTTTATAAATTTGGTGTTTTTTTAGAGGATGGTTGGAGATGAGTTTGTTTTTTGTGTTGATGGGCCCACCAAATTTGATGTTTTTGGTGTTTTTTTTGTGTGAAGATTGGAGGTGCTATGAGAGAGGTGGAAAAAAATGAAAAGATCTCAAAATAGGGTGGGAATCTTCTTGAAAATCGATGGTATGGAAGCAAATAAAGATTTTTTTTTAATTTTTATTTATAATAATATATAAATATAAGATTATTTTAATTTTTTAAAAACATAATAAAAAAAAGAGTTCCATGTCACTAAGGCTTATGTTCGACAAACTAGCTTATAAGCTAGCTGTTAGCTGATAAACTAGCTTTTCAAAACACTTTGAATAGCTTTTCAATAAGCTAGCTTTTGGTCATCCAAACATGTACCAAAGAAAAAAACTTAAACTAGTTTTTTTTGCCAAACAATGCCTAAATAGTGTTAAGTTGGATGCTACATCAGCTGCCATGTTAACATGGTAACCGGTTAAGGGTTAAACCGGTCATCCAGATACCTAAGTGTTTGAAACTTTACCTCTGAATCACCAAAATAGAACTTTTAAAAATACGTTAGCTAAAATAGGAATTAAAACAAAGTATGTTACCTTTTTATTCAATTTGCCCTTCTTTCTTCGGTAATTTAATTTCAAAGTTTTCTATTTGTGAGAATATTAAAAATATATTAATTATATGTTTCATTCACGTGGTTTTGTGATTTTAATAGTTCTTGTCCATTTTTTGAAAATGTAAAGGATAGTGTCCCCGTTGTTTCGTTTTTACAACGAGTTGGGTCCTTAATGCAACCACAGGCCGAACTCATTAAAAAATTGCCAGTGACCTAACTCGTTAAAAAAAATGCAACCATATGGATGTAACTCGTTAAAAGCGCAACCACAAGGACACGTTTCATTGAAAATTCAAGAAAAGGTCAAGGACCGTTAAAAACACCTAAGCACAAGGACGAAAGATGTAATTTACTCTAAAAAATATTTTTCTTGATTATTTTTTCTAAATTTAGAAAATTTTAGACTTTCTTTTACTTTATCCATTTTGAAGAAGCTCTTGGAACAAAAAACATGTCAAGAAAAAACGTGTCAATTATCTTTGCATGATAGAAATACAAACTTTATATATCTAGCCGAAACTAGATTATAACAAACACATAAGAAAATTAAGGACATGTTTGTTAGTAACTTAATGAACTTAATAAAACTCATAGCTTACTCGGTCGGCTATACATGACTCTTTGGTTCAGAGGCGGAACACAGTTAGGGCAATTAGGGGCCAAGGCCCCTGCGTTTTTTCTCAGATTAAGTACTATGTAGAGATGTGCCATATGATAAATTCTTTTTTTTTCATTTGGCCCCCCCATTCCAGCATCAGTCCAGTCCATGACATGAGTCCATTATAAATTTGACTTTTTCTTAGTCCAAGTCCAAAGTCCAGCCTCCAGATTCCAACTTGATCACTGCATCTCAATATTCGAACCTGCATTTTGATGGTGGTTCAACACTCCCAAGACTTCCCATGAAATGCTCGGTTAGACCATATACAAGAAAGAAAATCAGTGACATAGATTTGATTTTTAATGAATCCAAGAAAAATCAAGAAAACCCACCTGAGAATCAAGAAAACTGGTTCGGAATTAAAGAAGAAAAGTGATGGATTGTGAGTTGCTGACCTGTGGATCTTGAAACCAGCTTGATAATCAGATGAAAAATGGATTGTAGTGATGTTGAAAGTGGTGGGTCGACGGTGGTGGTGGAGGGTTTAGAGATGAAGAGAAATTTTAAAAAAAAAAACCCCAAGAGAAAGCATAAGAAGTGGTGGTGGTGGGGGGTTTAGAAATGAATAGAAAGCTAAGGTGGAATACACGTGGAGACGAAAGAAACACACCAAACAACTCAATGCCAAAGTTTATGGGTCATTCGATTCGAGTCAGGTGATTGTGGGTTTGGGTAATTAGGTTCCTGCATTTTGGGTTATTAGTTGAAGTATCTTGATTCAAATTTTAGATCCCTTCTTACCTTCTTATATTTTGGGTGTGTTTCAGAATTAAAGTGATCAAGGCTCTAGATTCTTTCTCACCTTCATGCCTATTGATTTTAACTTACCGTATCGTTTTAGAAGTTGCAACCGTATTATTTTGGAAGTGCAACCATAATCAACCAAAAAAACAAAAACAAAAAAACTATTGAAATCAACCGAAAAAAGTCTCTCAAAATTGATGAAAAAACCCTTAAAAATCCTTGAAATCAAGCCAACAAAACTTTAAAAATCCCTCGAAACGGCAGAGTCAGACTAAAAACACATAGGACGATATTAAACGTCGGTAAAAGATGACATATCGATAAAAACCGTATGAAGATCGGCCCTGCGGTTGGAAGGCTTGTGTTCCGCCCCTGGTTTGGTTATAGCTTAATAATATAGAAAATGACTTAGGGCCTGTTCGGTAGCGGCTTAATGGGCTGAATAAGGGATATGGCTTATTCGGTCAGCCATATCTCAGTGTTCGGTAACAGCTTAATCGGTCAGCTGGTGGCTGACCGAATCAACTAAAAAATTGAACTCTTATCTACTCAGTCATTTCTTAAATTTTACTTTCCCTATCTACCCTCATATCTACCCTCATTGAACACTCAACCATTGAAGAATAGAATAAACCTAGAACGTGAAGGAAGCAGGTAGACTCCATCGTTTCCATATCGATCTCTCTCACCCTCCTTCGATCCTCCCTCCTTCACCTGGAACATGAAGTTGCAGCTCTGCCGACGTCTCCTCCGGCGAAGTACAGAGATGGTTTTGGGTTTTGGCGAAGAACAAAGATTGATGGGTTTTGGGTTACATATCTCAGGTTTTGGGTTTTTGGCGACGTCTCCTCCTTCACCTGGTTGGTTATGGGTTTTGGTTACAAATCTCAGGTTTTGGGTTTTGGCGACGTCTCCTCCTTCACCTGGTTTGGTTTTGGATTTTGGCGAAGTACAGATCGACTCCTCCTTCACCTGGTTTGGTTTTGGGTTTTAGGTTTTAGTTTTTAGATTTTGGTTTGATTTACTGATTTTTTTGAGTCTTGCAAATCTTGTAAAAAAAGTTTGATCTACAGATTGATGGGTTTTGGGTTGGTTATTGATTTTTTTTTTTGCAAAACTTGAAAAAAAAAGTTTGATCTATATAAATTTATTTGTTGTTCATAATCTGGTTTTGTTTGATTTGCTTATTGTTTATGATTTGCTTGATGTAATTAGATTGATTTAATTTCATGGAAATTGTTGTTGTTTTGTAAAATTTCATCAACAAATGATTAATGTAAAATAAAAGGGTAAAATGGTCATTTCTGATATTCAGATTGTTTATTCAGCACAACAACCGAACAACAACTTAGTTGTTAACACACAGACAACTATATCCATACAGACAGCTATATCCATACAGGTCTTAACAGAAAACGAACCGAACAACACCTTATCCAACAAACTTATAAGAAAGAGCTTTATACATCTTTTTCCAAATCCGTCAATCTTAATTAAAAAAAACACGTTCATTTTATCTATGAAAAAACTATTTTAAACAAAAACTTTCTCAAATTATACAGACAATTTTATACATACATAACTCAATGGAAAACCAAACAAACAACCCTTAAACATGGTTTACAAATTTTCTTAAATTGCAATTAATAAAAATAGACAAAATAAGCCGTTTGGCTTATCTTAAAAGAATCTGTATGCTTTAAACCTCGTTTGAAATGTTGCTCGCGTCTATGGACGGACCTACATAGAGACATAGTGCCAATGCTTCATGGCTTTGTAGTAATAGAAAAATAATTACGTTTTTGAAGGTGTCATCTTATCGTTTTGTTAGGTACACTTATACTTTTTGAAACTAAACTAATAACACAACTTTGTGATGACATAGATGGTTTTAAAATGTGCGAAATAAGGGTATCATTTCAAAAAAATTGTCTAGACAAGATATGCCTTATTTACAAGATGGAAGACCTATTGATATTGTCTTCAACCCATTAGGAGAGTTTGAGTCCCATGTTTGTCAAATTTCTTATTTTTAAGCTTCAAATGCGAAGTTTTTTTTCAAATAGCTTTTATTTTTTGAAAAATCAAAGACAAAGTCACTATAAGGTAACTTGGGATTTTTTTTTTTTTTTTTTTTTGCGCAAAGACAATGAACTAACCAATAAATCTGTCTCAAATTTATAAAAAATAATCAAATGGTATTATCATTTCTTACAAAAAAATAAATATATATTTGGATCCCCCTTAACCCAAGATGTGAAAAAATTGGGACACGTAATTTTTATCCCTTATTTTGTTACGTATAACCATATTAACGAGGTGGGAACATTCTTTTGAGATCATTGCAATTTGTAAGATATGTGATATCTAATATAAATCATAAATCATATTAAATTAAAATCATTGATTTTGTAAGATCTGTGAGATCCAATATAAACCATATTAAATTAATAATTAAATTAAGAGATTAGTATTTTCCTATATCCTATCTCTTCTTCTTTTCACTCTTTCCTTTATTATCTCTCCTCTCATTAACAACATAATCTAACAAAACAAAACTCAACCTACCAAGTAACATATTGTGATCACAAGTGAACACAAAAACGTCGTGAAAAAAAAACTCACATATCCCTAAAAACATTGTGTGAAAACTTGGACACACATTGTGAACAAAATTAATAATCAAATTTTAACACCTGTCAAGCATCTCCGGTGAATCCATAAACAAAAATCTATAGTATCACGATGTGAACCACTATCAAATACAATGTTTCAAATCAACATTGTGACCACCTGTTTGTTTTTTTACACATTGTGATCATCTTATGACCACAATGTGAGTATGTGACACAACAATGCTAAGAACAAGAAACCAAAAAAAAAAATAATAATAATAATTAAAGATTCCTAAAAATATTGTGTAACGACTTGAATACACATTATAAACAATTAATTAATGAATTTTTATGTAGGAATTATGGATTTTCTAATTATTAAGGGAAGAAATTTATCAAATACATTTATGAGTTGGATATCTTTACTAAATTATCTTTTATTTTTATTTTTATTTAATAAATAATGTGTTTATTTTAAATGAGTAATTACGAATTTCACAAATTCTAGTAGGATGTTAAAAAAAACCGTTAGACCGTTCAAACCGGTCGAATCAAGTCAAACTGGACCGTTTTTAACAGTTTGAGCGGTCTGACGGTCCGGTCTGGTTTGGAAAATTGTCAAACCGAGCGGTCCGGTCCGGTCTGCAGTCTGGAGGTTTTTTTGGGCGATTTGAACCAAACCGACCGCCAAATATATAAATATTGTTGGGTCATCTGAAGATTTGAAGATGACCTCCCGATCTTCCATTTTATATCATCATACTTAGAATATTTTGAGGTTCTTTTAGCAGCTTGGTTTCTATACAAATGTTCGGTGAAGTCGAAGATCAGTCGAAGAAGACAAAGAAGGAGAATATCTCTCAAAGCGGATTGAAGATAGACTCCTCAGCCCAAAGCCAAGTATGCCTACTTGATCAACACCATTGGCCAGGATTGTGTCGATCTCAGTCTTCAGGAGCCGAAGACCTCTTCGGCCGAAGACTTCTTCGGAAGCCGAAGATTTCTCAATCTTCGGAAGCCGAAGACTTCTCAATCTTCAGGAGCCGAAGACTTCTTAATCTTCAAGGCCTGAAGATTTCTCTCTTCACATTGTACTTTTCTGACAAAGTATATTTGTGATATCTTGCATTGACGTGGACCTCATATGAAGATCAGATAAAGTAAGCTTTGTCTCCTACACCATTTTAAGGAAAGGTCTACACCATCCTGCAGGTCAACACTTCAAGCCAAAACACCTCAAGACAAAAGGTACATCATGTACCTTGCAGAAGACCTGTGTCCATCCCTTGCTCAACAGGTGTCTCATGCATTAAATGCATGAGGCACTATAAATATGATGGATGTTTCAACATGCAAAAAAACCAGCTCTACTACCTTCAAGTTCTCTGAGTGCCTGGCAACTTTCTCTCTACGAAGTTCAATTGTTTTCTAAGTGTTTTACAATTGTTCTTTATTCTCTATGTGTAAGATTGTTTGAACATATCTCATATGTTCTCTTCCGCAACAATCAAAAGTTTTCTATGTGTAATTCTTGATTTCAAATCAATAAGAATTAAATTAAGTGAAAAACTGTGTGTATTGTATTCAACCCCCCCTTCTACAATATTTTGCTTGTTTACTTACTGCTATTTGGGACCAACAAATATATATATATATATATATATATATATATATATATATATATATTTTATATATACCTTTATTATAAAGAATAGATTATATAAAACTCAAATGTCCAAGTATATACGAAAAGGCCTAAGGTATTTTAACAGATTGAAATCTTTATGGATTGTGGAATACAAAGAACGGAAAAATGAAGAAGTGAAGCCATGGATTTTATTTACATTTTGCATATTACTTTTTTTTTAGTGTTTTATCTTGGGATATTTTGTTAACTTTTGTAGATTTTGTTATTTTGTTGTGAACGTTGTTCTTTATTTCAAGTGGATTGAAGTCAATTAGCCTTTAAAATTCAAAGTTTTATATGTTGAAACTGTAAAGTTCACTAAAAGGCCCAAACCACCTAAAAACCGGTCGACCAAACCGTCTAAACCGTGGTCTGACTTGACCGGTCTGGGCACTTGATGTTAAACCGCTCGGTTTGAAAAAATCAATGAACCGCCACTTGCGGTTTAGTTTATGGTATGAGAGGTTAAACTGCCTAAATCGAACCGTGAACATCCCTAAATTCTGGTGTTCTCTTATGATAACTAGATATGTGTTTTGTGAAAAATATTACACTTAAAACATTATATTTCACTTTACGTAAATAATAATGATTGAGATGTCGGTTGGAGTAAATCAACCACTTTGCTTTCATTTCAATATTTCATGATATTGTTTTTTTCTTATTTTAATTAATTTTATAAGATTTAATAGTGTAAGAGGATTTTAGCAGATTTTCTACGATGAATAAATTAAAAGTTAAAAAATCTATTTAAGATGCTCTAATAAATATACATGAAGGGGAAAAACATTTTTCTGTATATGAGATTTGGTTAATAATTAAATATTTGACTAATTTTTGAATGAATTAAAAAACTCGACAATCATTATTTGTTTAAGTTATATTTTAAATACTTTTTAATTGATGATTATAAAATCTGTAGTTTTGACAGGCTGTTTTTTTTAACATTATTTTTATTTATTTTCCAATAATATTATTTATACACCGTCATTTGCACCAAACAAATTCAAATACTATTATACTTCCAAAATACTCCACTTATGATGTTTTTTTTATTCATATTTAATTAATACTTTTAATTCATTATATAAATACGAAAATAGTTGACATAGCAATAATTATTGATATGATAAAAAAATAAAAATAGAGTTTGACTTTAGTACAAGTGCATCTGAACTAATCATGTGTAAAAGCAATGTATGATTCATACAAATACAAGGAGATACCAGGTTGATGCAGCGACCATATACAGTGTGGTTATTAGGAGGTTTTTTAGAAGGTTTTTGAGAGGTTTTTTAAAAAGCAAAAAAAATTTATTAGGACTGAAAGTCCGAATGAGTTGAAAGTTGTATAACACATTTATAAGGGATTGAATTATAATATGTTGAAAGTTGTTTTGTAATTGGGCCTCAAGCCCATTAGACCTTTCACGCTTAGTATTTATATGTTTTCTAAACCTAGTTTTAGGTTAGAGAAGAAATAATTCATAGATAGCTGGTTGTAAGGTTTGCATTCTCTGATCAGAAATTCTCTCTGTAAACCTAAACCTTTATTGATTATCAATCATATGACTAGCTGTTATGGTTTATTAATTGTTCTTCATTGATCATTATTATTGTTGATTACACTGTATCTGGGATCTACATCTCCTTTTGAGGTTTTTCACATAGTGGAGAGGTTTTTCACTTGATGTTTTTCGTCATAGGTCGTAACTGCATGACCTGTTTTTTCGTAGGTTTTTCGTATTTAATCAGTTTTAATTTTATAGAATTTTATAAAAGTTTCGTATTTAATCAGTTTTATTTAGGGAATTTAATTAAAATACCCTTTTTTGAAAAATCAGTACCCAAAATGCCCTAAACCTTGTAATTTTTGCCAAAATACCCCCTAGGTCCGCGTTTTTTGCCGCGTTTTTTCAAAAAACGCGGGCTGGTACTGTTTGGGTCCGCGTGTGGGTCAAAACGCGGGTTGGATCCGCGTTTCCACTGTTGAACGCGGACATGGGGTAGAGAACGCGGACATGGGATAAAAAACGCGGACATGGCTCAATTGAATTGTGAAATTTAATATATATTTACACTTTATACCCCTATAATTATTTAGTTAGTTTATTTTATACCTTTTACTTTTCTATTTTTCATCTTTATCATATTAACACATAAAATCGTATATTAACTAAAATACGTTAAAATAATACGTTTTAATTTTAAAAAGTTACACCATTATAATCGTCTCTTCAAAACCTTCGAAATGAGCTCTGAATATTTTTGGATTTAATTATTTAATTATATATCATATGTACTACATAAAACGTATCAAACATATGCATATGCTATTTTTCTTTTTACCATAAAACACAAAACGTATTATATATCATATCTACTACATATTTTTTGACAAAGTATTTATAATTTATGTTATTCTTCTTTTTACCATTTTACTAATAACGATATGTTTAGTCCAATGGTAGAATATCGTTATTTTTAGTAAAATATCGTTATTAGTAAAATGGTAGAATATCGTTATTTTTACTAAAATATCGTTATTTTTAGTCCAATGGTATAATATCGTTATTTTTACTAAAATGTCGTTATTTTTAGTCCAATGGTATAATATCGTTATTTTTACTAAAATGGTAGAATAGCGATATTTTTAGTAGAATAACGATATTTTTAGTCCAATGGTAGAATATCGTTATTTTTACTAAAATATCGTTATTAGTAAAATGGTAGAATATCGTTATTTTTACTCAAATATCGTTATTTTTAGTCCAATGGTATAATATCGTTATTTTTACTAAAATGGTAGAATAGCGATATTTTTAGTAGAATAACAATATTTTTAGTCCAATGGTAGAATATCGTTATTTTTACTAACATATCGTTATTAGTAAAATGGTAAAAAGAATAATAACATAAATTATAAATAATTTGTCCAAATACGTTTTATGTTTTATGGTAAAAAGAAAAATAGCATATACATACGTTTCATACGTTTTATGTAGTACATATGATATATAATTAAATAATTAAATCCAAAAATATTCAATATTGGGCTCATTTCGAAGGTTTCGAAGAGACGATTATAATGGTGTAACTTGTTAAAATTAAAACGTATTATTTTAATGTATTTTAGTTAATATACGATTTTATGTGTTAATATGATGAAAATGAAAAATAGAAAAATAGAAAAATAAAAGGTATAAAATAAACTAACTAAATAATTATAGGGGTATAAAATGTAAATATATATTAAATTTCACAATTCAATTGAGCCATGTCCGCGTTCTCTACCCCATGTCCGCGTTCAACAGTGGAAACGCGGATCTAACCCGCGTTTTGACCCACACGCGGACCCAAACAGTACCAGTCCGCGTTTTTTTGAAAAAAGACGGAAAAAACGCGGACCTAGGGGGTATTTTGGCAAAAATTACAAGATTTAGGGCATTTTGGGTACTGATTTTTCAAAAAAGGGTATTTTAATTAAATTCCCTTTTATTTATTAATATATTTAAAGTAATCCTATTTAAATATAATTATTAAATAAATAATATAAATAAATACATACATACATAATGAAAGTAATTATATTTTTAAAATAATATCTAAAATTTGACATATTTATATAATTCTAACAAAAATTTTAATGACCCAATTTTTATTTTCGGTTATACATACTTTTAAGTTTAACATTTTTGTTTAATTTTACATACTTTTTATACAACTTTTATATATTTCTTAATAACCTAATTTTTATTAATTTTATTGTACATACTTTTATGTATTTGTATGAATTTTAATGTATTTATTTTTATAAATAAGAATAAAAATGATATAAAGTTAAAATGGTGGGACCCTGAATATTTTTAAAAAGTAATGAAAAAGTTTGGATGAGGTTTTTCACATAGTGGATATATATAAAGGTTTTTAAGTTGTTGAAGTGGCAATAATGTGTAAGAAAAAAACTATGAAAACATTGATGAAAAAGTCATACACTGTAAATTAAAAATGAAAAATTAATAAAATATCTTAATAAGAAATGTATTCAAAATTTATAGAGTAAATTACATTTTTAGTCCTTGTCGTTTTCACTCATTATCAAGTTTGATTCATCTTTTAAAATAATTATAATTATGGTCATTATGGTTGCCATTTTGTTTCATTTTTGGTCCCTCTGACTAACCATAGTTAAAAATGCAAGTTAGCTTTTGTAATAACCGGGTTAAGGCCAAAGAATTAAAAGTTTAGAGTAAAAGGTTAGAAAGACCTTAGTGAAGGGGTCTAGCGTGAAAATTGGGAAATAGGGTTTTTAACCCTAGAGGTAATAGTGTAGTGTGTGTGTGGCGGCTGAATTTGTTGGAGAAGGGTTCCTTGGCGATTTTGGAGAGACCGAGAAGAAAGGAGGATTCTTCAAAGATTTCAAGTGGGGTTTTGATTTTCTCTTTGAGGTAAGCCATCTTGTAACCTATAATCCCTGTTTACTAAATGTTTAATTCAATGGTGGTTTGATTTGAGGTCCTGTTAAAAATCTAATGTAGGTGTTTTGGGTTGTTAATCTGGGTGTTCAAAGTGTTGGGATTAAGACTTGAAATTATATTTCCTTGTAGTATTTGAGTTATGGATAAGTTTAGATATTTGCTATTGTTAAATTGTGGATTGGATTTTATGTGTAATCGCCATCGAATCAACCCAGGTTGGGGAACCGAATGACCTTGTCGTTGGGCTCCGGTAGTTAGCAAACACCGGTCGAGAAGAGGGAGACCCCGATCGACACATAGGCACCGGTCGGGGGGAGACCCCGGTCCTTTCATCATCGGTCGGCGCTTGGGGGGGACCCCAGTTACGACTTTCCACATTGGGCGACCAATGCAGCCCCGGACCCCAGACCCTGTTTTGTTGGGCCGAAGCCCACATTTAGTTAGAGTAATTTATTTAAGTGTTGGGCTTGATTTGGTTTGAGATATCGGCCTATTATTTTTTTGGTATCTTGCATCGAGTAGTTGGTTTCTAGTGAGTTAAGTGTTTTAGGGAATAGGTGAAGTGGGAATTAGGGTGTTAAGGTTAAATTTGCTAAAATAGAAATAATCGGGTGTTCACCGGTCAATGTTTCCTTTATGGGTTTCAGACCGAATTATAGGAATAGACGCAAAGCTTTGAGCAAAGGACATCAGGTGAGTTTTCTGAACTTAAGTCTCTTTTGACGAAAAGGTTATGTTTTATGCACGTGAATTCAGTTACCAGTTCTGGAATGATGTTACGTTATTAATTACCTGCGAGATTTATTTAAATGTTAAAGATGTTTCTTTTATTGTTGTTAAAGTGGAAATGTATGCATACATGGTTCTAAGTGTGTTATGCTCAAAGTCAGGGGGTGTGGCCCGCCTGTGCTCATACCGGGGTGTGTGTTCCGTTTATACCGTTGGGGGTGTGTCCCAACAAAGGCAGTGCGAGTTACAGACACGCTGTCACCTTAGGGTGGTGGTAGTGTGAGCGGAGAAGTTTGTTGAAAGTTAAAGGTTTTCCTTGAAGCTGAAAATGGTTTATTTTATGATAAATCCTTGAATGTTTGATAAGTTAAAAACTGTTGTAAGAGGGGACTCACTAGACCTTTTGGTTTAACCTTCGATCTTTTCAAATCTAAAACCCTTTTTCAGGTAAAGAGTGGCGGTAGGAGGAGCGGATACGTTTTAAGAGAAGATACGAGCTGAAGCTGAACTAGAGGACCTCCATTATAGATTTCTTGTCGATGTATTCTCAGTTGTGTATTAGGTTGTCTTTCCGCAAACCTTGTATTTTAGATGTTGTTTTGGGCCGCTTGGCATTATTATTTAAATAAGTTGGTTCTGCTTATTGTCGTGCGAGTTGGGTTGTTACAACTTTTTGTCCTTTTCCCTTTTTTGTTTTATCAAATCATATAGTAATTACGATTTTAGTCCCATGCTTTGTCTTTTTTCAATTTTGTGTTTCCAATCATTTTATTTTTTACTTTCCATTTTATACCCCTTATTATATTAATGATAATTTTAACTAAAAATAAATTAAAAATACGTATTTTATTTTGTAAATTAACTTTTAGAAAAGTTTTGTCGGTACCTTTAAAAAAAGTTAAATTTAATTTTATATGCAATTTATTCGATATATATATTTGCAAATACATTTACACTAATAAATAAATATATATATATATATATATATATATATATATTTTTTTAAGTTGGATTTGAAAATTTTATCATTTTTTATTTTATGTAAGATGAAAATCAAAATTTGTCTATGTCTATTAATAAAAAAGTTTTGTTTTCAAATATTTCATTTGATTAAATGTTTTTTTAATATGTATCAAATAAAAAAAAATATAGTATAATTATTAATTTTTTCAAAATATCAACATAAACTTATTGTAATGGAAAATAAATAACCAATTAATAACCACACATTTTTTTATACTAAATGTTTGTTTGCATTTCTTTGGTTTTGAAAAAAATACAATTTTTTATTACAAATATAGTTTAATTATTAAACAATATTTAAGTTTAATATAGTTTAAGTATTATACTATTTTTGAAATTATTTAGTTAATATAGTTTAATTACATTATTAAGATTATATTTTCTATTACTAAAGATTAAGGCCCTGTTCGGTAGCAACTTAATGGGCTGAATAAGGGATATGGCTTATTCGGTCAGCCATATCTGAGTGTTCGGTAGCAGCTTAATCGGTCAGCTGGTGGCTGACCGAATCAGCTACAAAATTGATGTCATTAGTACTCAGCCATTTATTAAATTCTACTTTCCCTATTTACCCCCATCACTTCCAAACTACCTGACCGTCCTCTCCATTGTTTCCATCACCATTTTTTTGATCTCACCCACAGCTACTGTGGGTTACCATCGATTTTGTGGGTTTAAACATCGATTTCTTCTTCAACCTTTGCGTCTTCAACCTCTTTAAACCCATCGATTTCTTCTTCAACCTTTGCGTCTTCAACCTTTGTTGCGTCTTCAACCTCTGTGGCTCCTTGGAAATTTTGAGAAACTGATATGACCCATTTTTAAATTGAAACCATATCTAAAGTTGAAACCATAAATTTCAAGACTCGTGAAATCAAACCTAGATGTTATTCATCTTCTTGGGGTATAATAAATCGTTGAAATTCGTAGGTATGTTCATCGCTCCTGTTCATCTCCTCACTGATTAGTAGAAGATGGGGTAGTGTTATTTTAGGGTTTTATTTGTTATAATCAATTAATATTTAAGAAAATCAAATCAAATTAATTAAAATCTTGTAAAATATAGATAAATGAGAAAATGACTAATTTACCAAATGGTTGTTTTTTATACAAATATAAATTTAGACTGGGGGTAAAATGGTCATTTTTGACATTCAAACTGTTTATTCAGTACAACAACCGAACAACAACTTATCTGTTAACACTCAGACAACTATATACATACAGACAACTATATCCATACAGGTCTTAACAGAAAACGAACCGAACAACACCTAAGTATATAAAAAAGTGTGGTTGTTAATTGGTTATTTAAGGGGTATAAAATAAAAAATAAAAAATAAAATAATAAGAAACACAAAAATGGAAAAAGACAAAATCATATGGACTACAATCGTAATTACTATATGATCTAATAAAACAAAAATAGAAAAAAGACAAAAATAGCTAACTTGTATTTTTAACTATGGTTAGTCAGAATGGTCAAAAGTGAAACAAAATGACAACCACAATGACTAAAATTGTACTATTTAACACAAAACCATCCACATAACTGAAATAAAGATCAAGGTCTTATACATCAGATTTTATCGCCAATATTAGGATCTCATGTCATTTTACAAATGATTAGTTTTGATTTTTTTTTTTTTGTACAATGAGGATATATGTGTTGGACAAGGGATGCTATTTGCTTAGACTTACTCATTTTTCCTTTTTGATATCTATCCTTTTTCATTATTTTAATTGTCTTGGCTATTCAAGAACCCACTATATCAAACAAAAGAAAATGGAACGGATAAATGAATTAATTCAAATCACCATACATACAAAAGACACTTGATTAAAATTCATAATAAATCAGCAGGTAAATAGTCAAAAGAAAGAACAAAATTTTACTTTAGCGCATAAGGCATGGACCTATTGACCATCAATTGATTTTCGAAAGGCACCCGTAGTCCCACCACATAAGAGACATTATGCTACATGGCATGACTTCTCAGAATAACATAAAGATGAGACTCCCTACTTCAAGATGACAATAGATCTTCACATAACTCACAAAACCATAAATCTGTAGAATCTTTGACACTATGATAACAATCAATATGAACTGCAATGTGTTAGCAGATAACATGTTGTTAGCTCTTGATACCATTGGTAGATTAAACTTAATTGGAAGTAATAAAATATCAAAATTATAGAGAGTGTAGAGAGTGCTCGGAAGATAATAAGAACCTTGCTTCTTTTGCACTTGAACTATTCTGCTCATTTCATATGATAACGTTATCATACTTCTATCCGCCATCAATTCTACTAATGATGAACCAGTTGTAACACCCCACAACAAACATCAATAAAATAAGAAACTTAAATTTAATAATCAGGTCCTACCATAACACAGTAATCAGGAAAAGTTTTACAATATCCAATAGGTCTATTACAACCGAGAATCTAAAAATAAAATAAAATTGTTCTATGCCGCTTCTAAGTCCAGCTTTCTGGCTCTAGACACCTCTAACACTTCTCCTTTCCCTTGGACGAACCCGTAGCAGTCCTGTTACCTGAAAATGGGTTTAAGGAAAATAGGAAGCGAGGATTAGACCAGAAGGTCTAGTGAATTCCCAACCTCGTCCGCTTAACAAGTATTTCAAAAATATAAACATTTCGATAAGAAAATATTCTCAACCTTCATAAAATAACGATTAGTGTCATTTTTGCAAACCTTATCGGTAACTCTGGACCTCTCGTCCTCGGGGCCCTCCAGTCGATCCCCATACGGCCCCCTAGTTGATGTCGTTATCAATGCGTAGGAAACGAATTTCGTACACACGACTTAACCATCCCCGATGATTGAGATTTAACCATGGTGTTTATTTCACAACGCAATATCAACCCAAACAAGGAGCAATAAAATGAATTACACCCATAACGTTTAAATGAATCACGTGCATATCATCAATAATAATTCTCATTAAAAGCTTTAAACATTAAGTCTAATTTACTAGTTATAAAGTGGACCTCCAGTTTTGTAAGAAATGTCAAATCGGAACTCACCTGGTCTGAAGAAATTTAGCGTCACGCGAACCATTAATCCCACCAAAGAAGTCCTACATTTAGTAATAAAAACGGCATTACAAACTCTGCTATCTTAGAACCCCCCTAACTGGGTCGATCACAGAACAAGAGATCCAGAAGATACGCCCGGATGACCCCGGTCGAAGACTACTACCGGTCGAAGACTGCTATCAGTCGATTACTACTGCCGGTCGATTACTACTGCCGGTCGATTACTACTACCGATCGATTACTACTACCGGTCAAAGACTATTATCGGCCGATTACTACTACCGGTCAAAGACTACTATCGGTCGATTACCACTACCGGTCGATTACTAGAAGCAGTTCATCCCGTCGAACAAAACCCACGATAAAAACCCTGAACCGACTATAATCTCTCCCTACCCCATTTAATCGTTTTACCATTAAACAAAACAATCCCAAAACTAACGATACGATTCCTTAATCATAGGACCAAACCTTCGGTCCCTACCCAATCGATACTCAGAGACGATTCCTCATCTCCTTTCTCCCAGCTTTAATATCCATAAATCCTAAACAATAAAAACGGGAAATCAGAGTTGGATTGAACACAATACCTCTAGATGATGGATTCCCCTCGCGATTACGATTTATGTTCTCCACACCTAGCTTCGATCGATCTCCCTTCTTCTTTCCTTGAATCGTCGCCCACACACATAAAAAAATCACCTCACACACTCACAGGGAGCATCCGATAAAAAATAAATGAGAGGATACTGGACTCTCTAGGGTTTTGGGCCATTCTATTTCTTATTAGCCAATAATCCCCTTAACTTCTTTATTTCCCATCTTCACCCCAAGATATAAAATTTCCACTTAACTCTATAATTTAACGGTTGTTACACCAGTGAGATACTGCTTTTCCAATTTAGATTTTTTAACTGAGTTCTTACCTAACTCCTCCTTGACTTAATTATCTTGATACGTTGCTGTCTCTCGAGTTACATCACGTGAAGGGCTAAGAAAACTTAATGCTAATGAAGAAATTGAGGATCGTAACATGATAAAAAATATAGTTTATCATGAAGTATGAAAAATAACACTAGGGTGAGCATCGGAAGCGAGTACCCGCCTTTGGAACCGGATCCGCTTCGAAACTGTCGGTTCCGGAACTGGAACCGATATGATTGGTTCCGGTTCCTAAAATATGGAACCGATCGGGACCGGTTCCGGTTCTCATTTTTTGGAACCGTTACCCGCTGGGAAGCGTGACCGGTTCTCATTGTATTAGAAGTTGAGTTAACATGAGAAGCGTGAGAAGTAAATTGAACCGTTGATCATTTTTAATCTCAAGTCCACTCATGAATCGTACTTGGGGTGCGTTTAGTACACTGAACAAAATAAAACATAACATAATAGGGATCACTGTCCCATGTTTAGCAGAACTGTCAGTTGAATAGACAATAACAGATTGGGACAAAAGTGGAACATGCATGTTCTACCCCCACCCCTTGGAACAAGGTGAAACAAATTTATGTTTTACCAATATAATCTCAAAATAAAATCTAATTTTCTTTTAAAACATTAAATACACCTTCTTTTTTTATATTTTATTCATTTTTTAAATTTTATTTTTTTTATTTTATGTTCTTTAAAATTTTACTTTATTGTCCTCAAATATTATTTTTATATAGTTATTATGTTTTGATTAATTTATTTAAATTATTAAATATTAATAGTAAAAAATATATAAAAGGTTAAAAAATAAAAGTTGAAAATATATACATTTTTTATTTTGGTGTCACTTTAATGTATCTTGAAGAGAAATTTCTAATACTATATTTTGTTATAAAAATATTTTTTTTTCGTTATAGTTTAATAAATTACATAATTAATCATATATATATATAATATAAACAATGGTAAATTGGTCATGTTATCTGTTCTGCTATGTCAAGTTCTATTTTACCAAACGTTGAATAACTGTTTTGTCCTGTTCTGTTCTATCATGTTTGCGTACCAAACGCACCTTGATATATGAATTGATCCGATTCATCTCGGTGTATCTCATTCTAATGTGCATCCAACGATTGATAACAACTTATCATCTAAACTCAACCCTGTATTATCAAACGTAACATTATAATTAATACTTAAATTAATAATATAATAATATAAAATAAATAACATTATAAAAGTTGCTGCCTTTCAAAAAAAATAAAATAAATTAATGACATAATAATATTTATATACTAAAATACGGTTCCACATTTAAAAAAATAAAAATAAAAATAAAATTAAATAATAAAACAAGGTTCCCCCACAGAAATAAAAGGCAAAACCCATTGGCTTCCTTCATTAAACAGATATTTTCTTCCTCAATCTGTCAATCTTCATTGTTGTCTTGCTTTTTTCTCTCTATTTCCGCCAATATTTCCCATCCACCCAAAACTCAAAACGCTCATCATTCACACGTTCTTTTAAATAAACACCCAAGAAACAACACAGGAGGAAAATAAAAGATAAAAATGGCCAAGAAAAGGGTCTCAAGAATCAGCAATTATGCTGCCATTGCAGACCCTAATTGTTTTTCATGCACAACCTTCAACATCCTTGCCCCCATCTATAAGCGCCTTGTTCACCAGGTAAAACCCACTAAATCTTTTCATATTTTCCAACACCAAATTCAAAACTTTCTTTATGATCTTATGTTATTTGGGTTTTTTCTTTTCAAGATTTTGTTTCTTGGGAAATATTTCCTTTAAATCTTGTTGGGTTTTGATTATTTCTTTCAAAACATTTCTATTTTTGGGCAAGAACAGGATCTTGCTTGCAGAGAAAGCGAAATCAGAACGTGTTGGTTGAGTAGGAATGAAAGGATTTTGGATTTGCTCTTGTGTGAAAAATCTTCAATCATCTGTCTACAGGTTCCAATAACTTTCATGTTTTCAAACCCTTTTTCTTAATCGTTTTATTTTTTATGGAAATATTCATTTTTTTTTTATTTTTCACTTTCAAATAGGAGTTTTGGGTTGGAAACGATGAACTTGTTAACATGTATGACACAAGGCTTGGTGATGCAGGATACATCAATTTCAAGCTTGCACGTACCAACAATCGTGGTGATGGTAAGTTATTACCCAATTGCAATTTGATTATGATTTCACATTCTCTGTTTGTAATTGGGCATATTGTCAAGTATTAAATGCTCAATCTTTTTTGTTTCTTTTTGTGTCTTATATGTAAAGATGAGTAGGAAAATTTGTCTGCATTACCTACCCATTTACACAACAACATAAACAAATCAAGAATTTGTCTGCAAATGAACTTATTTTCAATCTGGGAATCTTTGATTATTGTAAAATTGAAGACCTTCTTTTTTTGGGTTCTACAAATCTATAAGGTTTTTATTTTTTATTTTTTTTTATGTTGGAATATAACAGGGTTGTTGACAGCAGTTCATAAAGATTACTTTCGGGTCATAGACCATCGAGAGTTTCTCTTTAATGATTTCGGAGATCGTGTTGCTCAACTTTTACATGTTGAAGTAATTGCCCCTTTCAATCAGTGCAGAAACAACACTGCATGCCAAGAAATTCTTATAGTTAACACCCACTTATTGTTCCCACATGATTCGAGCATGTGTTTAGAGAGATTGCGTCAGGTAAACTATCCCCCACGATATATATATATACACACACATATAGAGGAAGAATCATGAGAAGTTAAACATTTTGTGAGAAGGTGAGAAGTGTGATATCATATAGAATTACACGGCCTGTGGATGTGTGATATCATATATGATTAATCGTCTATGAATTGCCAATGTAACATGTGTTTAATCATATATGATTAATCGTCTATGTATTGCCAATGTAAAATGTGTTTAATCATATATAATTAAGCTTGTGTATCATATATGATATCACACTTCTCGCCTTCTCGTAAAATGTATAGCTTCTCGTTTGAACCTACTCCTACATATATATATATACATATATATATATATATATATATTGAGAGAGAGAAAGAGGGGAAGGTTCAAACAAGACCGCTAACTATTTAAGAAAATAAGAAAACACAAATCATGTACAAAATCATATATAATCCAGCATTAACAGCTAAAAACTGGACTTGAATCATATATGATTTTGTATGTACTTGATGTTCTCGTGTTTTCTTAAATATATATGGTTCTCGTATGAACCTACCTCTCTCTCTATATATCCCCTACCCTATATATGCATACAAATGTTTGTGTTATCTGTGTTTGATTAGTGTAAGTGTACCGATTGTGGCCTTGTGGGTTTAATAGGTGTACAAGATCCTGCAATCTGTTGAAGCTTATCAAAAAGAAAACAATCTTAGTCCGTTGCCTATCATTCTTTGCGGGTAATTATCATATTGGTCTATTTACCTTGTAAAGTTTGAGGAAACTTTCTTACTTTTACTTTATATGCTAAATATAATCTTGATATGTTTCTTTGATGTAAGTGATTGGAATGGGAGCAAGCGAGGTCACGTTTACAAGTTCCTTAGATCACAGGGATTCGTTTCATCATATGATACTGCTCATCAGTACACTGATGCCGATGCACATAAGGTCAATTTCATACACTTGTTCGTTTATCTGCAAATGCACATGTTTCTTATGGCGTTGAATGATCGAGATTTCCATCTTTATGCAGTGGGTTAGCCATAGAAATCATCGAGGAAACATATGTGGTGTGGATTTCATATGGCTTCTTAATCCGAATAAGTATAGGAAAGTACTGAAAACAAGTTGGAGTGATGCAGTGTTTGGACTATTTAAGGTACACAGCCTTTTGTTTGAGATTTTTTGGTTTTAATTTCAGTTTGTTTATTAGTGATTAGTTGCCTTTAACCTATGGCTATGAAAGAAAGTTAGTAACTTTTAGATTTGGGGATTCAGTATGGCTCATCGCTTTCTGATGCTGGCTGCCAGTGTTATTAAGCAGTGAGTTATCTCTTAATCTTTTTTATGCTTAATTTGAAGATGGCCTTTCTATTTCTTTCCCATTTTTCCTTTGCTTAAAAGACATTATCAAATATATATATATATATATATATATATATATATGGGTGGGTTCCGTGAGGTACCTAAAATTGATTAGGAACCGGGGGACCGCCTACAGCATCACAGGTGGCGTATTATCAGAAATATGGACGTGTTATTTATCATGAATGTTATAACATATTCATCATGAATGTGTGATTCATAATGAATAACACCTTCATATTCATCATGAATATGTGATTCGTGATGAATATTCATCTTGAAGAGGAACTCATGGCATGCTGTCAATGGTTTCCGGTTTACTAATCAATTTTGGAATCCTAACGAAACTTCCTTCTCTCTCTCTATATATATATTCATTTACTATTTTATATAGTATTCATGATGAATAATGTGATATATATTCATGATGAATAATGTGATATATATTCATGATGAATGTTGTGATATATATATTCATAATGAATAATATTCATTATTATTCAAGGTTATTCAACATGAATGCTACATAGAAGTTCCCAGATTCTCAAAATATTTAAGGTTCCTAAATGAATCTCTCTCTCTATACATATATGCATGATTATATGATTATTCATCTCTAACCAAGACTTTCAATTTTCAGTATCATGTGCGACGAGCTTCACTCATTGAAGAAGATGCATTTGCATTTCTTAAGGTGGACAATGATGGTGATTATATTACTTACTCTGGTTTTTGTGAAGCATTACGCCAGGTACTTACATTATCGTATAGAATTGTACAAAGTACATCACTTACATCGGAAATATCAACCTTTTGTGTCGCTTTTATGTAGCTCAATTTTATCGGTCACCCAAATGGCCTCAGTAAAGAGGAGACAAAAGACCTCTGGGTTCAAGCCGACATTGATGGCAATGGCGTTCTCGATTACAAAGAATTCCAGGTACTAAATTTGCTTTCATTAAACTTGTTATTCATATATGAATGCACAATCCCTTTAATTTCAAGTTTACAAGTAGTAATTACTGCATACATATAGATGCATTTGCATATTTATGTGTATAATGGGTTATGGTTGTATTGAGTTAAAATTGGCCTTTGACAAAGCAGCAACGGATATGGAAACCTATGAAGTACGACCAAACAGAAGACGCGATCAAGATCCAAGAAGATATTGTGAATGGCACACAACTAACAATCGGGTACAACGTGAAGAATGCGGTACTCTATCCATCTGAAGCAGAAAAAGGTACGTGGCCGGATGATTACTCGCTCTCTGATCACGCCCGTCTCACCGTTGCATTTTCACCTGTCAAGATGCCATGCTCTCGCCTCGTTTCTTGATTGTTTACTCAACACAGACGGAACACTTGTCCGAGAGTGAAACAAAGAATGAATGGTTGAGTGAGTAAAAGTACCATCGGAGTTATTGATGGTAAAGTTTGTCAGGTCAAGCCTGACTTCGTGTACTGGCATGACCTGAACCTGACAACGGTTTTTGAAGGTATGGTAAATAATCTCGGAGAAATATGGGCACCGGTGATGGATTTCTGGTCACTGCTTTAAGAGGCCTCAACCTTTGAGACGTGGTATATGCTTATTACAGAATTTGTAGATGTTTGAATGAAATTTTGGAACATGTATTAATGCTTAATGGATTAGAAAGATACTGCTAGAATTCTCTCATTGATTTATATATAAAAATTGTTGATAATCTCAGAACTTTCATATAATATATATATTTTTTTCATGAATTAGTCTACTGATTAATATATATATATATATATATATATATATATTTGGAAGGATATTTTGTAACCCTTAAAAAGGTTGGCAACCCTTGCAATCCACATCTTAACCGTCGGATTCATGATCGGCGGTTATTTTATTTTTATTTTTCTGTTTTTTTTAATTAAAAATATTGGCCCCATATCTATTGTAACCGCCGATCATGAATCTGACGGTTAAGATGTGGGTTGCAAAGGTTGCAATCTTTTTAACCCTTAAAAAAGTTGTAACTCTTGCAACCTACATCTTAACCGTTGGATTCATGATCGACGGTTATTTTATTTTTATTTTTATTTTTTTTAATTAAAAATATTGGGCCCCATTTATATTGTAACCGCCGATCATGAATCCAACGGTTAAGATGTGGGTAGCAAGGTTTGCAACCTTTTTAAGGGTTGCAAATTAAACAATCCCTACTAGTAGTGTACCCGCGCGATGCAACGCGGGTGAATCACAATTCTGAAACATTAGTTTATCCATGAATCATGTTTCTTTATCACTTTCGATTTTATTTCATGAGTTTGTGTGGTTAATTTGCAAGTCAACTAATATATAAAGTTGAAGGATTATATGGTGTATTAGCAAGATCGAATGGAAAAATAATTGCACACGTATTAGGCTTCTAAACCCATATACTCAGAACTGATTACAAAACTTGAAATTCTTGACTGAACAAAGAAAATACAATCATTTGTAAATAATGCTCATCCGTATATCCAGAATATTGTTTAGTTTTCGTGATGCAATCATCCATAAATATTTCCTGCAAAAAACACGCACCGATTTTAATAGAAACATATGGTACAACATTTGTGATAATATAATTGTTGATTGTACCTTATTCATCACGTAAAATTTCTTGATAGACGACGTTTGAGGTGTAGACTCCGGCACGATTGAATTTTTTCGCAGGCTTCACTAACACCTTTGTATTCCCCCATGATATCCCTCTGGACAACGCTACGTAAAGTTGCCCATGTGAGAATACCGATTCCGATAGATAAACACCTACATTCGGAATTGTTTGGCCTTGAGCTTTATTGATAGTCATAGAAAAGCTGAGCCGGATTGGAAATTGTTTTCTCTTTAGCTTAAATGGGAACATGTTATCTTCGGAAGGACATAACGGGATTCTCGGCAGAAATACTCTCTTTCCAGCATGCTGACCAACAACTATTTCTGCATCAATGACGTTTTGTTGAAAGCGTCTACATATCAATCTACTGCCATTACATAAACCATTCGAGGGATCGATATTCCGCAACAAAATTATTGGGCATCCAATCTTGAGACGAAGGTAATGAGGAGGCAAACCACTAACAGTTAGAGAGTTCAAGAACTCCATCGGATAGATGTTATTCTTATCGTCTTCTGCTTCATCAAAACTGTAGTATACTTTTTCATCTCCAGAAAACTTGTCGATCAACTGATCATTAATCTCATCGACATTCTCATTTTTAGTTGATAATATCGCCCTCGAAATGATATAATCTGAATCAGCTCCGTTGATTTGCAGAGATGGAAAGATTGCGTCAATCAAAGCATCTTTTGATTTAACTTTATCAGTATAGGGAACGGTCATGTCATCCGGTATGCGAATGAAGCTTTCGTCCACCGCTTCTTCATCTCCATCATCGACTCTTAACAAAAAAATCTGAAAACCACGGATCAGTGCGTGCTCTCATATTTAGAGTCAACCGTATCTTTTTAATCGTTGACCAAAGTGGTGACATCCATAGGCTAGAATCTACAATCTGTGCTCGGGTTCCACGCCTCACGACCGGTAATACTTGTCTAAAATCACCCCCCAAAACCATTATCTTTCCGCCGAATGGGAGTGCCACCCCTATGATGTCTTGCATTGTTCGATCGAGCGCCTCCACCGCCTGCCTCTTTGCCATCGACGCTTCATCCCAAATGATTATTTTTGCATCTCGAATCAATTGAGCAGCCCCACTTTGTTTTTTTATGTTGCACATCGAGTTATTATCAAGGTTGAGAGGAATCTTGAATCTAGAGTGAGTTGTTCTCCCTCCAGGCATATTATTGGCAGCAACACCTGACGTATATAAGTATTATATAAATCTAGAGTGAGTTTATTTGTTGCATTTGTCGTATATAAATATTATATACTTCAAAAAAAATAAAAATAAACACCTGACGAAGCGGTTGCGAGAGCAATAAGACCACGGGAACGGATGTTGGCAAGCAAAGCTTTGTACAAAAATGTCTTTCCGGTTCCACCTGGACCATCTATAAAGAACACTCCTGGACAACCATCGTCTACGTGCCTCATGATCTCATCATATGTGTATTTCTGGTCGGAATTGAGAGAGTCTCGGGCACACAAATGTTCGTCTTCCACAACTATAGAGCATTCCTCTTGTACCTCACGAAATTGTACAGATTGAAAAATGGCATCTGCATCTACCATTGGAAGATCAAAATCATCAAGACTCTTACCCATAGACTGTAGAAAAACGAGGACATCGGTTAGAACCATATTACGGACTCGATTAACACTTTCACATTGTCGCGTATAATCTTCAGAAAGTGAAACATAGTGGTCATCCCATAACTTGCGAACATCTCCTGACTCACAATAAATCAACATCGTCGCAAATAACCTCCTAAGAGCAGCGGGAAATTGAAATAAGGAGGCATCTGCAAGACATTGGGATAAGTTATCATCGTTCTCTATTAACCCTCTTTTAAGAGATGCTTTACGAAATGTAGGGTGCAATAAGCCATTAACAGTGTACAAATCTTCAAAGCAAGTAGGCCCAGTAATATGAGACAAAAGCAAGCGTAAGTAGAACCGCTCTCCTTTAGCTGGATTTGCAGAAACCAGTCGCCCTTTCATTGATCCTCGTTGTCGTGGATTCCATCGACGTGAACTCCAATTCCACGTGTAGTGTTTTGGAAAATCTTTGTACAAATATTGTCTCGCACCCCTGTCTGTTTTATTTCTATCGAAAAATGCGGTCAACATTGTACGTTTATCTCTCTCTCTATCAACAATATCTGTCATTATATCATCATCTCTAAACCTAACCATTTGTTTGTTAGGGAGATGGAGTTGCAATGCCATCACGTAAGGGTGCATTTGAGAAAGTGTGAAGCTAAAAATTCGCCATATCGCCTCGGGAGGGGAGACATAACGTGCATCTTGGAACCTTTTAATTTCGTTAATAACGACCCTTTCTTCCTCTGAATCGATATGAACAACTTGTTTGTCGTGACCCTTGTAAACATACTTGAAGATATACTTCACAGATGTTATACTCGAGCAAGCCTCAACATTGATATGACAATTGAACATCATTAGCAGCTTTGGGTTATACGGGACGACCCATCTATTATCCAGGATATTGCCTCGTATATTCACATTTATTCCACTATTTCTCCGTCGATATAATGGATATGAGTCATCAGCCTGCTTCGTCTTGTCGTTGAACTGTCTAGGATATCTGGAATGACATTTTTTCGGCTCACCTTGCATACAAGGATTGGACGGTCGTAAATGACCGCAAGGACCATGCATCATGTGTTGGATGACCAGTTGGTGCATTTGGGGATACCTTGTTGGGTCCGGAATTTCAGCACACACACTTTTGTCGTATTGATCTGGATTGGTCATTTTGTGTTCGGGTGTCATTATCAGAAGGAAACGTGCATGCGGCAAACCACGCTTCTGAAACTCGATGACATAAACATATGCCCCAACTTTACCGAGGATGTGCTTCTTGAAGAGTTGGTCTTTCATATCCTCTAGTTTGGCACGAAATACTCTTGCAACAAGGTCTGGCCGATCAGGTGCGGTTTGACCGGGTAATAACTCTCTAAGGATTTCAGTCCACTTTGGATTGCACGTCATTGTAAGGAATATGTCGGGCTTCTCATCATCTTGCACTAAAGTCATGGCATCAAGAAATCGTCGTCGCATATCACGTGGGCCTCCGATGAAACTTGCAGGCAACACAACCCGTTGTCCGATTATGCTTGGTATCACCTCACCGGCATTGACGCAATCCACAACACCTTGGTATAAACCTGCTCTTATTTTGGCTTGTTTTTTTTGACAAAAATCCAAACGTGAAGTCTCGATCTTGATGTAGATATCTACCACGAACTGTTGTAACAGCCTTCCCCCCAATAGAATTACATTCTCATTCGAACGAATCTGGAACTTGTAACAATAGTATTCCCGCATCGTTACAGTATTCTTGTTGCTTCTCACATCAACCTCTGTGTAATGTGTATGTTAAGAAATTAATATAAACTGATGCCAGGTTTGTTTAAGCTGATATTTGTTACCTTAGTTAAAAAGTGAATAAATGCAACATGGTTCGTACCTTCTGAATCTTCCTCCATGTTTTCATCAGCATTAACACTTTGATTCATGCACACGCCATGTCTAGGTATATTAGAATGCCATCCAGGTTCACCGTTGGGAAAGAACAAAGGATAGGACAACGAGTCATAACAACTGAAGTAATATTGAATATTTTGGCTACAGTTAGACCTCCCATACACAACAATACTTCTCTTGTATGCAGTTATGTTGTCATTGCCTTCAACCTAAATACCAGCAACTTGACATAATTGTAGAGCTCAATTTATGTAGTGTATAATGTAATCTTATTTCAAAAAAGATAAACCAAATGTCAGTATTCAAACCTCTGATGTGGTCGGTCGGTTGTACACCCTTTGGTCAAGTTCCACCAAAGCATTCAAAATTACTCTATAATTCTCGAGTGGTCCGAGGTCACCAAGGCTTCGAAATGTTCGCACGTATGGGTTTGTAGAAAGAACACGAGTCAAAATTTCAATGACATTTCTATCAAGATTTGGCCACTGGAGTCTATGTGATAACTCTGATTCTGAATCATAAAAGTACAACTGTAAGTACCTAGGTTGTCCATCCCTTGGCACTAACTGATCGATTTTATGATATACAGCTCTGTGCGCACGAAATGTATATACTCCGGATGTCATGTTTGCCATTGAACTATCCAAGTTTACACCCATTCACGTGAATGAAAAGTTTGTATTGTATGCACATAAGTTGCGCCTAAACATTTCGCCTAATTCAGATTGCGATGAGAAAAGACTGTATAATTCTTCAGGAATAGGTGAGTATGCTAACTTTGTCTTCCCTTTCATGCAACAAAAGGAAGGGAATTCAAATTTTAACCGTTTTGCTCCACAATATTCACATGGATTTTGTTCCTTCAAGACACGATGTTCTCTAAGTATATCATTATAAACAAAATCGTACGGATCCTCTTGGAGGATTTCATGTTGGCTCGACATATTGGCATCGGACCTAGTACAACCTCCTACATGATAAGACACATGAATGTTTACAATAGTAATTAATTTAATTTTTCTCTAGAGGATGTGAAATTAAAAAGTAACTCTAACCTTTGAATACTTGACTGGCAACTTCATCAAAAAGAGGTAAGAGTATACCACGATTACTTTGAATGCCTATGTAAGAAAGAAAACGTAATTTAAAGGAGACTTTAAATAATCAAAATGGTAAAAGAATTAAAAGAATAATAAATGCATGGTTTTACCATTGAAGTTTTGATGTGTCAAATCCGAACATATTGGAGTCGTTCCTTCTTTACCTGTAACACTTGTTCCTTGTGTGTTAACACTTGTTCTATATATGTTATTTTCTTTATTTCGATGATAATAACTTATGTTAACAATTTTTCTCTTTTCAGCAATAGTCACTGCACTGACAGGGGTTGTTTCATTGACGTTCACGTGCGACGTCTCCATAAGGGGCGTAGATTGACTACTTCCTTCACCGTTAGCTATTTTCCTCATTTTGTTCTTTTCCTTTTGTCGTTCATAATATCGTCTGTTGTATTCCTTTCTTTTTTCTGCAACGATATTATTTTTATATAAATATATATACTATGAGTGACTATATCACGAATTAATACCAAATATTATGATATTTACAGTGAGTATTCCATATACCTTTCGTTATATCTACATCAACTTGCGTTACATCACCATCTGCAATTTTGTCATCACCCATCCTCATTGGACACTGTAAATTGATAGAGATAGAATAATATGGTTTTATCTATGAAATTAAGTGTAAATTTTGGAATTGGAATGATCAAAGTTAGGGTAACAAAATTCGAGATTGAACTGTTGTAGGATTATGTGTCATCATCAAAAGGAAATGATTGATATAATATTTTCCTAGGATTATGTAACAAAATTTATTTGTTTTGTGGTTAAACATCTAATGGATTGAAACATCACTCATTCTTTATTGGGTATCTAATACTTTCCTTAGTCATTTTAATTAATAATTGAAAATATATCATTATTAGACAATAAAGAGACCACAATTAAACTTAAACCAACAATTGAAAATCTATCATTACATATAAAAGATACATAGAAGTTCTCAAATAAAAAAAGACAAAAAATTAGGGAATTTAATTAAAATACCCTAACATGAAAAATCAGTGTCCAATATGTCCTAAATCTTGTCATTTTTGCCAAAATACCCCATATGTCCGTGTTTTTTGCCGCGTTTTTTAAAAAAACGCAGACTTACACTATTTGGGTCCGCGTGTTGGTAGAAACGCGGGTATGGTCCGCGTTTGGTGCTAAAATGAAAAGTTGGGGGCTAAAACGCGGACTTGGGGGGATATACGCGGGTATGGTCCGCGTCTCTTAATTGAATTGTTATATTTTAATATATATATACATTTTATACCCCTATAATTATTTAGTTAGTTTACTTTATACCTTTTACTTTTCTATTTTTCATTTTCATCATATTAACACATAAAATCGTATATTAACTAAAATACGTTTAAAAAATACGTTTTAATTTTAACAAGTTACACCATTATAATCGTCTCTTCGAAACCTTCGAAATAAGCCCAATATTGAATATTTTTGGATTTAATTATTTAATTATATATCATATGTACTACAACGTATACATATGTTATTTTTCTTTTTACCATAAAACATAAAACGTATTATATATCATATATAATACATATTTTTGGACAAATAATTCATAATTTATGTTATTCTTCTTGCTACCGGTTACTAATAACGATATTTTAGTAAAAAATAACGATATTCTACTATTGGACTAAAAATATCGTTATTCTACTAAAAATATCGCTATTTTACCATTTTAGTAAAAATAATGATATTCTACCATTGGACTAAAAATAACGATGTTTTAGTAAAAATAACGATATTCTACCATTTTACTAATAACGATATTTTAGTAAAAATAACAATATTCTACCATTGGACTAAAAATATCGTTATTAGTAAAATGGTAAAAAGAAGAATAACATAAATTATGAATAATTTGTCCAAAAATATGTATTATATATGATATATAATACGTTTTATGTTTTATGGTAAAAAGAAAAATAACATATGCATACGTTTCATACGTTTTATATAGTACATATGATATACAATTAAATAACTAAATCCAAAAATATTCAATATTGGGCTCATTTCGAAGGTTTCAAAGAGACGATTATAATGGTGTAACTTGTTAAAATTAAAACATATTTTTTTTAACGTATTTTAGTTAATATACGATTTTATGTGTTAATATGATGAAAATGAAAAATGAAAAATAGAAAAATAAAAGGTATAAAGTAAACTAACTAAATAATTATAGGGGTATAAAATGTAAATATATATTAAAATATAACAATTCAATTAAGAAACGCGGACCATACCCGCGTATATCCCCCAAGTCCGCGTTTTAGCCCCCAACTTTTCATTTTAGCACAAAACGCGGACCATACCCGCGTTTCTACCAACACGCGGACCCAAATAGTGCAAGTCCGCGTTTTTTTAAAAAAACACGGCCAAAAACGCGGACATATGGGGTATTTTGGCAAAAATGACAAGATTTAGGGCATATTGGGCATTGATTTTTCATGTTAGGGTATTTTAATTAAATTCCCAAAAAATTACATGATAACACTAAGCAAATTATTTGATGTCATCATGATTCGAACGGCATCTGCTTCCGGCATGTATGGTTCTAACACGATTGTAGTTAACTCCGTAGAACTCAAAACATTATCTGAAAATAATTGAATATATGTTTTTAATAAAATAGAATATGTAAATAATAAAATAGAATATTAAAAAATAAAAGCAACTTATTACGTACTTGTAGGCAAATGGATGAGTTTAACCCGAGTTGCATATATTATAGATCTATTTACGATTGCACGAGCTATATCCATAAAACGGAATTGTGGCGAGTCATACAACTTCATCTTTATTATATTTCCCCTATTTATGAGTAATAGAAAGGTTAGTTAATATAATAATTTCTTAATGGATTAATAATATATAGACTTAGGGTCCAGCTTGGAGAAATATTTCAAAATGTCCGAATTGCAAGAAACCATGAATTCGGAAAGATTTTACTCGTCGGCCTCTGATGATTTTTCCGACAACATCTAAAACAAATATTATCATATTAAAAATTAGATTTACATTATCAAACATGATTTTTTTGTTTTAAAATTTTAAATGCATCAAATAATTTAGATGTACCGATCATGAACTTTCGCCTACTCCGATCTTGTAGAAAAGTTCTTATAGAAGACGCCAATGGATAGAACGGAAAACCATTTTCGACACCCCCCATCAACGGTATGAAGGTTGTGTTTGGACAAATTAGGATGTAAAATTCACCGAAGGCGAAAACATAACCTTCGTTCCTCACATCACCAAGATTATGTGCAATTGCAAAGCGATTCAGAGAGAAAATGCCTCCCACCAAGTTCATTTGCTTGTATCTTGGAATTAAATAAATATGATGAACAATTGCTACCATTTTTCTCCTCTAAAATATCATAAAATAAATGTTAAATAGATTTAAAATAAAAAAATTACCATGCAAATAAAATGTGCTTTTTTTAACTTACGTTTTGATCAATTAGAAAAATGTACAGTTTTTGTTCCCTAACATCTTCCCAAACGAAGTCCACACGAACTCTCGTCAAGCTCCATCGTGCATGTGGCTCATTTAGCGATGAAAACTCATCAACATTATATGGATTTTCCATTTCTACAAGTTTATTACACTAATCAGAATCTATTTTAAATATATAAATATCTACTTATACTAAAAATATTAGACAACATGTATATATATTTAGTTGTGTATCCACGAAAAGCAGTGGAGATGTAAAATTTTGATGTAAACCGATATGACCATAACTCTAGACACAAAAGACAAACTACTACTTTTCAAAATCCATATAGCTAAATCCATACAGGGGTTAATCAAAATCTAATGGCTCTGCTATTTAGTATGATTCTTTTTTGCCACTGGGTACTTGGAATTTTAGAGGAATGACGGAAGCATTATATTTAATCATATTTTCTATCCGGTAGATGATGTGATGTCTGGGAGTTGCCAAAGGATGCACAAATTACACTTCAAGCATTCAACAAACCTTTAGTTCTCCATTGACAGCCTATGCACAACCTACATAGTTGAATCGTTTTATCGTTTCCATCTAGATGACAATAAAATACCATTTAACAGAAGTTGAGACGTGAGAGAGTGCACTGATACTTATATAAATACTACCTCAGTTCCAAACATATCACCATTTTGAACTTTGTGTTAGAACTGCCACATTTCAGGTTAATAGTTAACACAAAGATATATAAGATGTTTAGGAAAAATAATAAGAATAGTGGACTGTTGAAACTTACTATTTACCAACAATCACATCATACATGATCCTGAATGTAAATAGATATATTATGTAATACCAAATAGAAAATAAAGCAAGTAGAAATACAAAGTACAATCCTTTTGAACTCAAAGTCAAAAGCCACTGAACCATGGGCATAAAAAGCAGCAGCTACAAGTGACAGAGAAAACAAAGCACTGGGAATGTTCAAAAATAAGATCAAAAAGTTTGACTTCAAATTGCAGGTATGGTGGAGAGAGAGAAAGAAATGAACCTGTGAAGATCTATTCGTTTTTGGATGAAGCCAGTGAACCCAAATCGAGCTGCAAATCGTGAACCAATTACAAGTGTTTATTCTTGATTTTAGTATTTAGATGGAACCCATTTAGCCGTTGCTAAAAAATATTAAACCATTCAGGAGCAAATGAACCATTACTTGCAGTTGTAGGGCATGCTGAGTGGTCTCTATCTATACTACATTAATAAGCATTTAAGCAAAAGTCTTAAAAATTATTAAACCATTCGAGTATTATCGATCCCGTGGTGGTCTCATGTTTGTGATGATCTCCTTACTTTTTCCTTATCCAACTGATAGTTGTTGTTTTTGATTGTACGTCTAATATTTGTCACTCAGGTAGCTCTGGTCCCTTAAATCTTAATGGTCATTTTTGAAGTAAACACAAGAACTCATACAGAATAAAGCAAAAAGAAACCCAATAAACACAAAAAGTTTTAAATTCAAAAAAGAAAGAAATCAAACCTCCAAGAAGCTAGTTTCTTGCTCAAGTCTCTTCAATCCAGCTGGAAACCTTTTCTATACTCTTGATTCTGCACATTGGTTGTGTGAGATAGCAAAAATAAAAAACAACAAACCCACATTCAAAGGAGATTTGTTGTGGCAATTAGGAGGATATCGTTTGCCGCTAATGGCTATTGAAATTTGTTGCTAGATTAGGAGATGATTACAGATTTACAGTATTGGTCTTACTGGATGTTCTGTTTAGTATTTCCATATGTTTTTCTATTTATGTTCTGAATCTATATATATCTATTCGGCCACTACTCTTGCAGTTAGAAGCTATATCTTTACAACTACATATATTGTCGTCTAGTAACATCGGGTATACAGTTCTAAATATCGAATTTTATTGCCAATTAATTGTTTCCCAGTGTCCTAACCTAACATCTCATAACATTTTTCTGTCTTGCATTACAAGAGACGTTGAAGGAAGTGACTAATAAAATTCAATGGTGATTAAGCTCAATGTTTTAAAAACCGGTTTTTTGGTTGACCCGGTGTGGTGATCGGGTCACGGTTCAACCGGTTCAACCACCGGGTACACCCGGTTTCAAGAAGTTCTATGTATTTTTCATTTTCTTGCATACATATATATATATATATATATATATATATATATATATAAGCAAGAATTTGATGTCCACAAGTTAAAACATTAAAAATACACATAAAAACAAGTTTTACATCAATTCAAAAACATTAAAAAAAACACATAACAAAAAGTTATACATCAATCCAAAAACATTAACCGGGTTAACCCAGGTTTTTACCGGTTCTTTAAGACCGGTTCAACCGGTTCTATCAAAAAACTGGTGGTTCGGCCGTAATTTTCCAAAAAACCGGCGGTTTGATCTCTTTTTGTTACAGAAAATTCATGTTATATAACAAACATATACATAAAAAAATTCAAAGCCAGATATCAACATACCAATCAGTTAAAAATAAATCATATCAATTCACACGTAAATGCATATGCGTTGGTATTGGTATCACCGTGTATGTAGCTTGACATTCAAATCTAAAGGCATGGCTACTGAACATGCATTTTCAAGAGTAACATATGGAAGAACAAATATCCCTATCAAACCGGGTCAACCACCCGGTTGAACCGGTTCGACCGTGACCCGGTCACCACACCGGGTCAACTAAAAACCCGGGTTTTAAAACATTGATCCAAACACAATTAAAAGCATATATCACCCAAAAAAAATATCCATTTACAGTCCTTAATCTGATCGTTTAAAAGTTTGCTGACTCTACATTTGTCTATCCATCAGTATATCAAGTACTATTTGTTATTAAACATAAATACATAATCTTTGCTCAAAGTATGTAAAATAGTTTGAATAAGAAGCCTACTTGATTTCATGGCATTCCATAAAACATATACAACCAGATTTTGAACTAAATCATTTGCATCAAAGAGATATCAACAGTGTTGCAAACACCATGACATCCATAGTTATGTATCTCACACTTTCTGTTTTTAATAACCCAAGTGTTCCCAGAATCAAAAAGAAAAATCTCGATTGGAAGATGGGTTATGTATATATCTAACTTTGTTTACATTACTATATGTGTGTTACTATCTGTAAATTTCAATCGATTCCATTTTTTCACTCTCTGTAGTAACTTACACACACACACACTCTGTTTTCTTCACCTACAACATACAACACACAGAGAGAGAAATAGAGAGAGAGAGTTGGTGGGTTTAAAAAGAAGTAAAATGTCAAGAAAGAGACGCTAAAATGGGCGATATCACCAACCAACCCATCTATATGCACAAGTGCATATAGCCTATATGCACAAGTGCATATAGCCTACTTCAAATGGTAGCTCAATGTATTCATTAATGTAAAACTTCTTATTATGTGTATTTTTAATGTTTTAACTTGTGGATATCAAATTCTTGGTTATATATATATATATATATATATGTAGGGAAATGAAAATTTCATAGAATTTCTTGAAACCAGGTCAACCACCCGATTGAACCGGTTGGACCGTGACCCGGTCACCACACCGGGTCAACTAAAAACCCGGGTTTTAAAACATTGATCCAAACACAATTAAAAAAATTGGGTCAGACCTTGCCCCAAATCACGATTAGTTTACTCATTACAAACAGCTAAAATCATTTTTACCACCAGATGTATTAAGATATCAAGTCTGAATTGATTTGTAGTAAATACTGGTATGTAATGGGTAACACCAATTCAATGCTAGCTTGAAGATTTCTAGGTTGGGAGTTGTTATAAAAGATCCAAAACACAAGAAATAAGTGTTTGAGAGAAATAAGATGCTACCTCAATCGTGAAACTTCAAGAATTTGATAAGGAATTGATCAAAACAGAGCAAATCCCCGAAACCTTCAAGAAAATGAATAGTATCAGATCACAGTAGCAGATAGTAAGAATCTTCAGGTCCCATTATACATGATAATACATAGAATGCAAAGCAATTGACTTCTATATCATAGTTTAACAATTTTACATATATTTTTATAATAACCATTTTCATTAATATGTATGACCAAAAGAAAAGATGAGAAACAAAAGTTGAAAACACAAAATGATTTCCAACAAAAAGAAAAGAGCAGAGGAGTTAAGATCAAAACACACCTGCAAACTCCATATGTAGTTTCTGTTATGAGTCTGTGCAGATGCCCAAGAGTGAAACATGGTAGATCTATTTACTCTATTCAATTTAGTCTTATCCCAAACATAGAATGCAAAGCAATTGACTTCTATATCATAGTTTAACAATTTTACATATAGAATATGTTCTTAAGCTTTGCAACGAATAGAATATGTTCTTAAGCTTTGCAACTATTCAATGTTCGATTAAACAAACTAAATTGAAGTACACATTTTCTATGTGGAACCACGGTTGCAAAATTTACTTTCACCCATTGTGATGGCCATACTTTAGAAAAAGAACATGACAAACATAAAAACATTATCGTATGGAACTCTTGTGACAAAGTTCTACTCAACATTATGTTGTAATCTTTTATTATCTAGGGTTTATTTGATGTCTTTGTTGGTGGAAAAGTAAAGAGTTTGGAAAGTGTCTTTGTGTTCATGATCCTATATGTGATTTGGCTGGCATAGTGTATTAATATGAGATATGGAATAGGGTTCTCGCAATTTTGGGGGCCCATTATACATGTTTTAGCCTAATTATAATGTTTTAGGCTTTTACTTCTTTAGTGACGATTGCCAGTTCCTACTTTTGAAGAATATTAGAAGAATGATCCTATTCAAGTGAATTTCATATGTTACTTTGTCATTTTAAGACGTTTTTGTTGTTTTAATATAATATGTTCTATTTATTACATGTCGAGTCAATCTATAGCCTTAGTACAGGTGTAACATGGCCTCTAAACATTTCGTCTAGTTTTACGGTTTTACCATGTCAACCTTGATTAAAATTCACCCAGTTCCCAGCAAGCATTTATGGTGGTCTAAACATTTCATGGACTCTCATCTAGCCACAACTCGTTACACTTTGCAATCCATATATTGTACACATCTTTTAAGCTTAACTTTTACCATCCAGCTAGACACAATAATTTGGTAGATGTTAGAAATTCATGCTTCTGTACCATGGTTTGTAATTATTTGTGTCTTTTTTCTGCAGCTCAAGATAAGATTGCTGATTTTGAGATAAAACTCATGGACATTGATAGTGAGCACCTTGGAATTCCTAAAGCAGAGTACCATGCCATTGTTCAGATGCCTTCATCTGAGTTTGCAAGGATTTGCAAAGATCTCAGCAGTATTGGTGATACAGGTAGTAGTTCTTTACTGGATATAATTAATTGGTTTGCTTTACTTGTGATTCTTTGATTTTGTATAAAAAAAAACAAATTTTAGGAGCTGGTTGTTGCTTGTAGTTGTAATTTCTGTGACCAAGGAAGGTGTGAAGTTCTCGACAAGAGGTGATATCGGAACTGCAAATGTTGTTTGTAGGCAGAACACCACCGTAGATAAGGTATATAATACTTCCCCGATCTCATAAAACGACTCCATGTTTAGTTTTAACGTAGATGTTTTACTAATTGTCAGATCAATTAACAACAATAAATGAGAACATTACACTACTCATCAATGAACATTTTAAATAGCTTTAGGGGTTGTTTACCAACACAAATTGAGTAATCGCTAACCGAGTAACCGTTGTATCTGCATCCATTAGTAAATTTAAAGGTCATGATTTTGAAGGGTTTTGATATATTATATTTTTCATTTGAGGGCTTTTGAAATGCAACTCGATATAGTTTAGATGTTAGAATCCTAAATTGCATTGATAAAAGTATGCACAAGCAGAACACCAAATATTATAATTAAAGATCAAGATACTATCATACCAAAACTTAAACCAACATACACAAAAGTGGCCGGCTTGTTAGATATTTAAAGATTATGTAAAAGCTACTAAAAATCTAATTAAGAAAGTGGTTCCTGCAAGAAGTGACTTATTTTCCTCATATATCAAATACTAAGCAAGAGACTACCTCAGTTGATGGTTCCCACAGAATTTACTTGGAATTTTCGTTGGGGTAAGTCAATACGATCAATAACCACTTGTTATACTTGAATCCTATGCTTCTTTTTCTCCCTTCCACTTCTCCACCAGCTCTGGTTTGATGGTTCTGAATCGTGAACCAAAATCGAGCTGCAAATCGTGAACCAAAATCAAAACAAAATCAAAAGCAAAATAAAGAAAAACAAGAGTTACCTATGGATGCAGAGCCAGGTATGGTGGAGAGAGAGAAAGAAATGAACCTGTGTTCGTTTTTGGATGAAGCCAGAGAACCCAAATCGAGCTGCAAATCGTGAACCAAAATCAAAAGCAAAATAAAGAAAAACAAGAGTTACCTATGGATGAAATCAAGTAAAATCAGAAAGGGTTAGGGTTTTTCATACACAACCTGAAATCAAAATCGGAGAGGAGAAGTGGTATAGGTTTCTTAAAATCAAATAGCAGGTAGACGATTTTATATGCCATAGCAGGTAGAAGAAATGATAAATCTTGCAGTTTGTACTCTCGGTATGGTTAGACGTACTCTCGGTATGGTGAGACGTGAAACATCATAAGAAGAAAGCGTGTGGTACTGAAGGTATGGCTGAGAGAGAAGAGTAGAAGGGCTAGACATTACCAGTGGCTGTTCCAAAAAAAGTGTTCCATTTGTACATTATGCATTGAATCTTGTATTTAAGAGTTTTTTGAATTATATGTTTAAATTGGTGGTACATTGTGCTTTAAGAGTTGTGATTAAGACATTGATGTAAATGTATATTAAGGTAGTAATATAATATAATATATATATATATATATATATATATTTGTTTTATGATGTGTTTTTATCACATATACGTATATCACAATGTAAACATTTTTGTATTTGGTAAAACAAAGATACAACAAAAGAAAATTCACATTGTGTACTGAATACATATGAAACAAACATATTGTGAAATAAACATATGTTAATCATTTGAGAACCCATATATTATGATAATTGTGAGAACTATTATTGTAAGCTATTGTTTCACATTAATATATGTATATATAGAGAGAGAGACTCCTTCAAATATAAACTTTTTTTAGTAGAAACTATGCAACCCAAGGGTATTTCAGTCTTTTTACAAAATTTCGTATTTTTAGAAAAAAAACCAACTTCCTTAATTATCTCTCCCTCTCCCTCGATCCACCATCACCATCCACTTCCGGCAGCGACCTCCCCCAATTCCGACGAGTTTCATATGAGAAAGAACATAAGAAACTTCGAAATTTTCACGATTCATATGAGAAAAAAACATATGAACCTACAAAAATATATGATTACTTCGAAAAAATCTGAATATTCATATAGAAAAAAATATATGAAACTTAAAAATTCGATTATTTAAATGAGAGAAAAATATATAACACCATTTATGAAAAAATATGAAGTCGGTTTATGAAAATATATGAAATTATAAAAACATATGATTATTTTGAAAATTTCATGTTTCATATGAGAAAAAACATATGAACCCATTTATGAAAATGCAGAAAACCCATCGGAGTTTAGAAGGTTTCGCCGGAGTTTGGCATCCCTTTCGGGTTCACTTTCTTGTTCATCATGGTAGCCGGAATTTTTCAGAGATAGACGAATTCACTTTCTTGTTCATCATGGTTGTCGGATTCTTGTTCATCATGGTGACCGGATTTTCGAGAGAGAAAGAGAGATAGATGGTTTGCCGGATTTTTGAGAGAGAAAGAGAAAAATGGTGGCCGGATTTTTGATTGAGAGAGAGAGAGAGAGAGAGATTAGATAATGATGGAGAAAATTAAGGAGAGATTATGTAACCATATTTAGATTAATTCAAATTAATTAATATATTTTGAATTTAAAAATGGTTAAAACTATTCCCAAACAACATTTCCCCTATTTTTTTAATAAATTTAAATCTGAAAAATCCTCAACCGTTGATCAAAATTTCGGATGGTCTAGATGGGTTTGTAAGTTTGCATAATTTAAAAAGTTTGCAAATGATTGTCCCTCTCTCTCTCTCTCTCTCTCTCTATATATATATATATATGACTAGATATTAATATATTGATTAACATATATTTGTTTCATATGTATCTAGTTTACAATATGGAACTCTTTAGTTCTATTTTTTGTTTCATAAAGGCATAAAAAATGTTCACATTGTAAAACAAATATATGTGAAACAAAATAAATATTAATCATTACACTGTTGTAGATGAAAAAAAATGTGAAATAGCACATGATGTACAAGTTCCAAAAGTTATCACAATTTTATTATTAATCTCATACCCGAAGCACGATTATTCATTTTGTAACACCCGTAATTTTCGGTAAGTATAGAGCCACCCAGGCATTTCTGTACCTCGTGTTTGGTGGGATTGATGTTGGGAAAATGTTAGTAAAAGTTCCAAAGAGTGTCGAGGGCCTTAGTGTCGAAAAAAAGACCGGATTTTCGGGCTTGGGGAGCCTGGGCGAAAGTGACAGCGAAGGTGACAGCGAAGGTGACAGCGAAGGTGACAGCGAAGGTGACATGTGTGACTCTCGTGTGTCACTCTCACGGAGGGCATAATGCTCGCGGTACACTCTCCGCGAGAGTGCCCGACGAAAGTGACACATGTCACTTTCGCGTGGCATACTCGCCGTCGGCCCAAACCTCTCTTAAAACCATTTTTCTCACTTTCTCACTCATTCCTTCAACCCTACTCTCTCCTTTCTCTCTAAACCGAACCTCATGGCCACCATTGTTGATTTTGAGATTATAATACTCAATATCTCGGGAATCCAAGTGATACTTCATCACCCACCAAAGCTTGGAAGCTAGGGTCAAGAAGCTCCACCTTCATCTTCAACCTCAAGCTCTATTTTTAGGGTTTTCTAGGTTTTCGTCAAAACCTAAGTGGTAAGTGTATCTTCCCATTTCTAAACCTTGTTATAAGATATAAATTTTCTCTTGATGATTTCCTAGTGTTTCGTTTATCAAATTTCGAATTTGATGATTTTGGAGAAAATAGTTCAAAATTAGGGTTTGGTCAAGTTGGGGTTTTTGGATGTAAATGTTTTGGAGAAAGATTCTAGATGGTTGAATATGGTTATTTACGGTTGAAAATTTGTGGATCTAGGTTTTATGGAAGAAGTTGCTCATGGATTCATATTTCTTCAAGAAAGCTCAAGTTGGGGTGAAATCTAGATTTAGCCTAAATCTAGCAAGGTGAATTCAAGTTGATTTGTGAAAACGGTGTACATGCCAAAATGTTTAATTTAAAATGTTTGTGTTTTACCTCAAATTGTTAACTGCTGATAAGTTTTAGTTATTTTGAAATGTTTTGTTTTATAAGCATGTTGAGACACCCATTTTGGGATCTTTGGGTATTTTGGTAAATAAATCATGTTGAAATGTTTATTTGATGATTTTACATATATAATTGGAGTTCAATTGACGTAAGTGTCATTTTGTGTATTTGATCTTATAAACCTTTTCAGAAAATGCATATTATTGTGTTATGAGGCATTTTGAAAACATAAGGGTATAAGTTCATTTGGGAAAATGGTTTGTCTCAACCAACGATGAGATTTTATTTATTTATATTTTTGGTCGTGTTTGCATATTAGATGGTCAAACGGGTTCCAATATTTATATCGATTTTTATTTGGGTATTTACATAAACTGTTAGGTCGTTGGCTCGGTTTTGACTAAATGGAGTCTTGAGGACATTTGTCCGGTTTAAAAACAGTTGTGGAATTTTGGAGTACGATGGCGATTATTTCATGCCATTAGGAGTTACATGTTTTGGGAGTTTTGGTCTTTCAATTGGAGTCATGTAATGTTAGACAGTGTTGTAATGGATCCATAGGCACATAAGTCTGTCTGTTTTGTAAGGCCTAAGGTTTTGGGTTACATTTAGTGACCGTTTGGGTTTGCTAGCGAGTAGGCAGTAGGCGGCTTGAGCCGCTGAGTTGAAACTCGTCTAGATTGGATAGGCATCCATGTCCGTAAGACCTTGGGGTGTAATTCGACGGAGTATGGCAAGAGGCAGCAAACGGTTTGAGGATTGTGATGTCTGGTATGGCATGGGAACTAGGACCGGGATGTGTGGTGAAATCCAATAACATCACGGGTGGCCCCATTTACGTGTTTTCGTCACTCACGATGGAAACGTTTAGATGGCATGCGAGGAAGTTGTATGAGCGGCCTACTTGCATGTTCCTCTATTCTCAAAGTATACGGGTCTCTCCGTCGTAGACCCGTGATTTAAAAAAAAAAGGTTAATGATGTATTTTTACCAACTTTTGTTTGTGTGGTCGACGATAAACGATGGCCTTAATATTGGGTCTTTCCCACATATATTAAGGTTTGAATGAAATGCGTCATTTCTATGTTTCGGTATTTGATTTCGTCCATTTTATGGTCGTGTGAGTTGGGTCTAATGTCCGTGTTCGCGACAGTATTTATTTATATAGATTTTCATCTATAGTTTATGAGTTGTGTATCATGTTCCACCCGTGTTGGGTATTTCGAGTTATAACATTTTTTACCTGCGTTTTACAAAATTGGGAGTTCTCTCTCTATTCTCATTTTGAGCAAGTTTTTGGTTAAATCTAAGTTTACGAAAGAACGTTTTATATTGGGACCTTAGTCTGTAAAACAGTTTGGTTTGATTAACGATTAACTCGGTGTTCCTTTCGTTTAAAATGCATATTTATTAGTAAACGAGTCGTTTTCATAAGCGGAACATATCATTTTGAAAGATTGTGATTTTAATGGCATTTTTCTTTCTTTAAACGATTCATTTGTTTATGTTGAAAACTTTTGAGCTCACTAGGCGTTAAGCCTAACCTTTTATTTGTCGGCATGTGCATCAGTTCCAGTTGGGTTTGGTTCTAGCAGCTATGAAGAGTTGAGCCTTAGCTTTGTGCAAGTGTAAGTAGTTGGTGAAGTCTTCCGCAGCTTGGAGATAGTGACTTTTATTGGCTTTTAGTAGCACACGCCCTTACTTTAGTTTGTATGTATAGAATGAATGCGTGTATTGAGGTTAAACCTTAAATTGTGATTGTAGATGAATCATTTATTGGTGTATTTAGAAAATTTTAATTTAGTTGCTATTTTCAGATTCGAGGGTGTTACACATTTTTCTTCATGATTTTTGTACGATCATGCACTTTTTTCTCCTCATACACGTCAACATGTCAATGCATGACTTGACTTAATTCTGACATTAAAAAGGTATATAAAGCAATACTTGGAATTTTTCCTCTTGTAATAGCTTTTTCTACTTCTTTAATTTGCTCTTTGCTCAGATCTTTGACTTGCTCAACTTCGTTATCTTTTGGCACAAATAAATATGCAAAATAACGCTTTTAACTCAACCAAACCGAAACAATTGGGACAAACGGTCCTTAATTTTATTTCGGGCTAAGACTTGTAACCAGAGATGTATAAGGCTTAGACCATTAAAAAAGAAAAAGACCCTGTGCTTTGCTTTTTCAGGCCAGGCCTTTTCAGGCTTCAAAGAAAAAAAACTTGACAACTAGGCTTTTGGGTCTTAACCGGGCTTTTTCAGGTAGGGACCAAAGTCGGGTTTGTGGTTTCGGGCTTTTTCTACACAACTGTTTGTAACTAGAGATGGTTAAAAACTGACCGTAGGTTGGGCCAAATTGGTCTGAAGAAGTTGGCTTCTAACCAGGCCGACCAGTCACGGTCTCGACCAAAAATATTAGAACTGATCCCAAGCCAGACAACTGGTCCCAAATCTGGTTTTGGGCCCGACCCAATTTAAAAAACAAAATCAAAATTTTTTAATCCTTTTTAAGAAAAATGTTATATAAGTTTTTATAATCATGATTTTTTAAAAATTAAGCATTAAAATACACCTTCAATATTTATTTTATTTGAATTTTTTTAAAACTTGTATCACAAGTTAGAAAAATATTAAATTTACATAAAAATTCGGTCCATATTGTAAAACTGGCCCACGTCCCGCGTAAGGATTTATTTTTCCAAAATACGTGTAACTGGTCCTGCCCGTCAAGCCATAACCGGTCTAAATCGGTCTGGTTTCGGTTCTGGGCGACCCTAATTAACCATCTCTCTTAATACCAAACTGTAAGTTATTATATGCCCACGACACGTGTCACACAGAGATACTGCTGAGGAGTATGTAAACCTATAGGGTCGCACACAAAGAATGCGTTTGTTTCCATTTGTAGAAACCCGGATTTAATGAAAATATGTGTTAATTACAGGGTGAAAACGTAATTATGTTAATTATGGGAAATTATCCGTAATTATATTTTAAAGTTTAAAAGGATAATTATATATATATATATATATATAATTATATATATATATATATATATATATATTTGAATATGATTTGAATATTACAGATAATAATTAAACCTTATTTAATTATTAGTTCAATTATAGTCTAACTATAATTCTTCTGATATAAATAAGGGGTTAAGCTAAACCATTTGACATACAATTGAGTTAGAATAACTTTTTACAAAATACAGAAAAGAAACCCTTTTCTTTTCTGTAAAACACATATAGATCTAGGGTTATTGGGCTAGCACCCGGTGGAATTTCGCGTGTTCGTGTGTGGATACCGCTAATGGAAACCTAGATTGGTTTCTAAGTGCTCAACTAGTTCAACCACAACAGATCTGAAAGGTACATCTCTAAACACCCTATGGTGTGGTTTTAAATTTTAATTAAATACATCATTTGATCCGTTTGGGTTTTAATTGTTCAGAAAAGTTTTCTACGTTGTAACCAAAATTATTTTTAATTTCCGCTGCGTATAACGGTTACAAATTCTTATTAAAACCCCACACAAACATTTATGACTAATACGAAGGATCATATAAGAAGAAAAGTTAAGGTGAAAAGATAAGAAGAGATCTGAACTCTTGATCACTTTTAATACCAAATAAGAGGTTCTTACCTTGGTAAGAGGTGAGTTGTTTACCAAACCAATAATTTTCTTTTATTGCTGATCGAACCTCTTATTGAAGACAAATGTATGATCACCCAGGCCACAGTCAGAGCTCCCTTTTCCTTCTCTACCCATCCCCCTTTTTTTCTTCACAGGCAACGTTTGAGTTTTACAACAATCTTATTTCTATAAAATTGATTAGATTCAAGCACATTCAAAACACAAAAAAGGATTAACTTCAGTCGTTCTTATCCTCTTGTTAGATTTGCCCCCTTTTCTCTGCTTGTTTCTTCTCTCCATCTCAACCCCTGTAATCAATCTCCCCCACCTTTGTTCCTGGTTGGATATTGTAATGTTTTTTTCTTTTCTAAAAATACTCCAAATTATTCTTTCTTTTTCTATTATCAAATCATTTTTTTCTCAAACAACCACGCACATGACATAATTTGTTCTCAAACAACCTGCCAAACAATTCCCTTGGTTCATGAAAATCTGTTAGCCATGTTTATTAATTGAGTTTTGAATTGAAACTTACTTTTCAATGGAGTTTGAGAAGGGCAACAACAAGATAAGAAGTAGATACCGGGTATAGGTAAAAACAAGCAAAATTCAATCCAAACTCGCCTCGTGGTTTTAGGATTAAAGGAAAAAAAATAATGGGGTTGGAAGACAAAAGTTGGGAAATTGGTTTTTACTTTTTAGTAGGGTTTTACCTAATAAATTAAATTATGTAATATTTTATAAAATATTTGGTATCGTCATTTATACTTGGTCAGCATTTAATACAAAATATTAGGTAAACAATAATTTTTAGTCAACTCTTATTTGAATTAGACATCCTAACCCAAATCAAATCTCTTACCCAAATCAACACTTACTAAATTTTTTTGGTAAACAACCCCCAAGGGTGGAGATCCCTTCTTACCTTTCTTACCATAACTTTCATTCCCACAATAACCTAACCTTATGACTAAGGTGTCGTTTGTTTTTTAAGAGGTCTAAAGTCTGAAGTCTTAATTTAGTTATGATTAATAAGAGGTAGTGTGTAAAAATGTCTGAATGATTCAGATTTAAGAGTCATTAAGAGGTTTTTTAAAAAAAACAAACAACCCCTAAGACATGTTTGTTAGTAGCTTAATGAGTTTAATGAGACTCACCGTTTATTCGATCAAATATATATAACTGTTTGGTAATGACTTATTTAATAAGTTTCTTGGATAACTTTATACAGAAATACAAGTTTTTCTTTTAAACCTCCGGTTAAAAAACACACACCTTTCATTTATAAAAAAATCCATCAAAATCTATCTATCTATCTATCTAGGCAGACAAATTAATTCACAAAAACGGGTTTATTACACAGGAAACCAAACAACAGCGCAAAAATATATTAGAGAAGCGATTTATTTACTTGGAGCCGAGATCGAGTCCTGAAGAGCAACGGTTGAGGGTTTAACTAGGGCTTTTCCTCAATACCCTCATTCTCCAAATTTCTTCCATTCTCGATGCCAATTTGATGATAGCAATGAATCGCTTCTTGAGATCCCATGGTGCGATTAACGCATTCAGATCACTCGACAACACCCTACAATCGCCGATTAGAAACCGATCCTTTCTCCTTTCCTCTAATAACTTCAAGTCGCTGTCTTTCTCTCCCTTTTACGTCCGCCATTTTCGTGCCTCTCGCGATCCCTGCAACAGGTAACCTGGATTCACCTTTACTCATAATCATAGACACGCATATATCTTCAATTGCCACACACCATGGTGCTGCTAAGTGGATTTTGTGTCACACATTGGCATGCACCACCATATTATGATCATCATTATGGGGGTATATAATTTATGGCTGCTAGTGTACCTTCGTGTATTTTGATTTTGTTTACTCAATGACACGTTATGATTTTGAAATTTTAGTTATGATACTCCACCACCTGTTAATTGGGGCATCCGTATAGTACCTGAGAAGAAGGCTTACGTGATTGGGAGATTCGGCAAGTACGCTAAGACCTTGGAACCTGGGATTCACTTGTTGATTCCTTTTGTTGACAAAGATTCACATGTGCATTCTCTTAAAGAGGAGGCGATTCCTGTCGCAGACCAATCTGCCATTACCAAGGACAATGTCAGCATATTGGTGGATGGAGTGCTCTATGTTAAGGTCTGTGGAATGCAGTATTGGGTTTAAGATTTACCATGGACTGACTTAATGCTTATTTTTTCTTTTGTGTATTTGAATATATTGTTACAGATGGTCGACCCTAAGCCGGCATCATATCGAATGGAAAATCCACTATATCCTGTCATTCAGCTTGCACAGACTACTATGCATAGTGATCTTGGCAAGATCACCCTTGATAAAACATTTGAAGAAAGAGACACTTTGAACGACAAGATAGTGGTGGGTTTCTCATTGCAGTTGTGTTTTATATTATATGTATATATTTATTATCAGAATGATCTCAATTGTAATTGTGCCGAGTTCATTTACATGAAATATATCTATATGCTTAAAAGCGTGTTGGTCTAGGACCTCAAAGAAAGCATACTGTTAGAACAAGTGATAATTTATAACTGTATATCATTTGAAATTTTATGCGGTATCTAAGACAGGTAAAAACATATTTAGGTGAAAGGCCATTATTTGGTTAAAAGTTTATTGTATTATGAAACTCTTTATGGTTTTCTGCAACTTTTGATATCATTTGGGTGCATGTTTATGTTGTGGAACTGAGCTTCTGCAATGTTTTTCACACATGCTCACATTGTGTTCCCTTTTAATTGTTTATATATAAATTAATCTCAAAACTTTTACATGTTATGATTTTGGTGATGGCAACCCTAACTTATCTTTTTTCAACGAGAAACTATAGTTTTCTAGGTGCTGGAATGAGGATGCATAAAAGGTTAAGGAGAAAAATGGATACCATAGACTTCTACATGGTTGTAAGAGTGTATGTAACATATATAGGTATATTCTAACGAGGATGGGGCAAAGGAAATAGTAAGAAAATAACATACGAAGAATGTAAAAGTAATTAGGGACAGAAGGGGGGAAGCTAGAATTGCAAGGTTGACAAGATAAGAGAAAAGAAGGGAGGGTTTTCAGTTGATAAAACATAACAAGCAGACTTTTTGCTGAAGATGATGAAGTTACAGATGGAGATATCATTCTGATAACTTTTTTTAAATGAAAAGTGGGTTCGTCTCAACAGGAAACATGTGGTTATAAAGATTCAATCTTTATAGATTGTACAAAGCAAACAACCTTTTTAATCTTAAAACCAAGTAAAACTAAATTTGATTGCAACCCTATTCTCGATGAATAAAAGACTAAATGAAAATGATAAAAGACTCAACTAAAATACTGAAGTTGAAAACCTTAATATGACTCCGGGAATCACTCCCCGGTTTGATGCAATATTAAGTAATTTGCACTTTGAGTAGCGGACTGCAACTCGTCAAATGCTAACAGTGAACTGTGCTGTTTGTTGCATGCTGGAATTGTTGTCATACATTTAAATGTTGTATAACAACTCCCCAAGAATGGATTCTCTGATTTGGTTTTGATTGTGTATCTCATTTGGTATTTAAGTTCAGCTAGTGTACATGCTTATCATTACCAAGTTCAGCCACTGCAAAAGGAAGGAAGATATATATATATATATATATATATATATATATATATTCAACAAACAAATGCATGTGTGAGTTCAAGATAGAGTGGGAGGGTAGAATCAGTTCATTGAAGTTCTATAAGGTGTATAGATTGCTGAAAATAGTTAAATTCTGGAGCTATTCACACAACTAGCTATATCACATGTCTCTCTAACCATTTTAAATCTTTGTGAACTGGTTGCCAACATTTGAAAGCATAGTATACACATGCATTTTCTCTTATTGTGGTAATAGCTGTGAAAAAGAGTTGGAGTCCGGATATTAATTTGCACAGAAGTAATAGCTGTGATAATGTACTTTTCTCCAGATAGCCATCAATGAAGCTGCAAAAGATTGGGGCTTGCAATGTGGTCGTTATGAAACAAGTAAATTATATTATTCTGTCAAGCATAATTCTCAGTCAAGCATAGTTTTAAGTTGATAGTTGGAAATAATACTTTAAGTCGATACTTTCCAGAAAAACTTTGTTACGATACTTTGCTTTACATCCGACCTCTTTTGTATATAGGGGATATATCGCCTCCTCGTGGTGTAAAAGAAGTTATGGAGATGCAGGCAGAAGCTGAGCGTAAAAAGAGAGCCCAAATTCTGGAGCCAGAAGGTAATCAAACTCCTCAAAGGTGATGTTTTTATACCTTGAATTTTACAAGGTGGAACATATCATCATAATTAGTCTATTTGTTTCACTGAAACATGTGCTAAAACATGCATGCTTGTCATTTCTGGAAGTTTATACCATATATTCTAATCATCTGTAAATTCATTGAGACATTTCGTAACATAATCAAACATATGGGAAATCTTAGGAACCATCATTCTATTCTTAACAACCTATATTTGCATGCCGTGTCAGTAGTACTGAGAGCCTAAAGATGTATGTGTTAATCCTTTTCATGGATGAATGGAACGTAATAGGTAGTTTGCCATTTGCAATAAAAAATATGTGATTACGAATTTATGCTATACTCATATATTTAACATCTGTAATTTTCTATTTTTCAGAAGAAAGACAACCACACGTTAACATTGCTGATGGAAAGAAGAGCTCGATAATGTTGGAAGCTCAGGGTAAGTTGGCATATGGAGTTAAGAAGCTTAAATATAGGACTATTTTAACCTTGTTATTTATTTTTATTCAGGAGAAGCAGAGGCTCTTTTGGGTAGAGCTCAAGCAACAAACAAAGGAATTGCTTTGGTTTCTCAAGCTCTTAAAGAAAATGGAGGAGTTGAGGTAAGCTCTAGTGGTCTGTAAATCATGTACATGCCTCTTGAAATATCTTGATGTTTTATAGATCTACACTTTCTTTACACTGTTAAAGTTTCATATATGCTTTTCTTTTCTTTCTAATACCGTAGTATCTGGCACCATTAGTATGGGGATTGTTAAGTTTGAGAATCTTCTATATCAGTTTTTTTTCGTCATCCGACAATGGCCTGTCTCAACCTAAAAACACCTGCATATTTAATCATTTTGGGTACCAGCCCAAAAATGATTCCTGCACTTTAATCTCGCACATCCCTTTAATCTTTATTCTTTTCAGTCTTGGTTTAGCTTTTGGAATTTGTGATCCATCGACTTAGGGATCATATTTATATCCACTAATTCAAGAACCAAGCCCACTTCCCAATTTCTGCTTGCCATTTTACACATCTATAATTTGTGATTTTTCTACCGGAAAATTGATTAATTTGAGTGGAAACACTGAATATTTCTCGCACATCATATGTATTCAAGTTGAAAGGTGGTATGATTTGCAGGCACCAAGCTTGCGCATTTCGGAACAATACATTAACGCTTCTGGAAATATGGTGAAGGAGGTGAGTCGCATAAACACTCGATGACTCAATGATTGAACTTGCATCTTTACTCATCTAGGTCGTTGCTCACTACCTTTTCTCGGTCCATGTTTCAAGGGCACGACTTTAAAGCTCCCTATGAATGCTCTAAACCCTGCCAGCATGATGGCTCAGGCTGTGAACGTACACAAAAGCTTAATCTCCCTGCCTGAGTCAACAACAGATGCCAAGAGCGAATCATACGCTAGTGCCGGAGAAACTGCCGTAAAGCAATCACATCCTCATATGACTTCGATCAGTCAGTGCTCGACCCTGAACGCCGAACTGCTTTCCTCGTCGTCATCCTTCTCAACCTTGTCTGTTTTAAAAGCGTGCAAAAACGTTCGAAACCTTGAACAAGTTCATGCCCAAATTGTCCGCAAAGGCTCTGAACAAGACCATTTTCTCATTACCCATTTCATCTCTGCCTGTAACTCTGTTTCTCCTAACCACCTCTCTTACGCCCAAACTGTTTTCGACCGTGTTCTCTATCCTGGTATTTATCTCTGGAACACTCTCATTAAATGCCACTGCACACACTCATCTCTGGCCACATCTATCAATTTTTTTCGGCGCATGAAACAAAGTTATTATGTTGGTGCGGACAAATACACGTTCCCCTCGTTGGTTAAAGCTTGTTCTTGTGCTCTGGCGTTGAGGGAAGGGCAGGTTATTCATGGGTTGATAATTAAGTATGGTACAGAAGCTGATGTGTTTGTTGGGTCTAGTTTGATTGATCTCTATGGGAAATGTCAAGAGATTGTAAATGCTCGAAAGGTGTTTGATGGAATGCCTGTCAGAAACGGAGTTACTTGGACTTCTATGATTGTTGGGTATTCAACTAATGGAAATTGTATAGTGGCCAAGAAGTTGTTTGATGAAATGCCCCAAAGAAATCATGCCTCGTGGAATGCCATGATTAATGGGTTTGTTAAGTCTGGTGATTTGTTAAGCGCTAAATTATTGTTTGATGAAATGCCTTGTAAGAATACGGGTTCCTTCACCACGATGATTAATGGTTATGCTAAGTCGGGGGATATGGCGTCAGCAAGGTCTTTGTTTGATCAATCACCCGAGAAAGATATTGTTTCTTGGTCAGCTATGATAGCTGGGTATGCTCAGAATGGTCAACCGAAAGAAGCTATAAAAATATTCCTCGACATGCGTTCTAGGAATGTTAAGCCAGATGAATATGTCATGGTGAGCCTGATGTCAGCGTGTTCACAAGCCGGTGACTGGGAGTTGGCTAAGTGGGTTGATTCGTATATGACTGAAATTTCAATTGACCGTAGCCAAAATCACGTGGCTGCAGCGCTGGTGGACATGAATGCAAAGTGTGGGAATTTGTTGAGGGCAGCAACCTTGTTTGAAAAAATGCCTAGACGGGACTTGATTTCTTATTGTTCAATGATACAAGGATTGTCCGTTCATGGCCATGGCGTTCAAGCTGTTGCCCTTTTCCACAGGATGCTACAAGACGGGCTGACCCCAGATGATGTGGCCTTCACGGTCATCCTGAGTGCATGTAGTCATGCCGATCTTGTTGAAGAAGGCTGCCGCCTTTTTGATTCTATGATCAATGAATACTCTCTAACTCCTTCAGCTGATCACTACGCATGTAAAGTCAATCTTCTTGGTCGTGCAGGAAGGATAAGAGAGGCATACGATATTCTTAAAGAAATGCCTGTTGAACCTCATGCCAGCGCTTGGGGTGCTCTTCTTTGGGCTTGTAGGATACATGGTGATGTATCATTAGGTAAAGAGGTTGCAACTCGGCTTTTTAAGATTGAACCTCAAAATGCTGCAAATTATGTGCTGCTATCTGACATGTATGCAGCTTCGCATCAGTGGTCTGATGTTAACCATGTAAGGAACCAAATGACTGAGATGGGAATCAGAAAACTTCGTGGGTGTAGTTGGATATAGTACATATAGTGCCTCGTTAATTTCATCTGGCCAATTACTGTCGAGGAACGAAATCTGAGTCGGTGTCTCATGGACATAGAATCTTGACATTGACCATTGTAAATATGGATATTTAGTTGCTTGGTGCCTGTGGACTTCTCAACAACTAATGAAGCTAAAGATATCATCAGAAACCTTTGTTTGGTATCATGTTTGGGACACTGAAATGGCTGCTATTGATTTGATCCCATCTTGCAGGTTTTGCTTCTAACTATTTTGACTCAAAACTTTTTTGTCATATGCATATTATGTATACTACTCCCTCCGTTCCAAATTAATAGTCTACACTGAAAAAAAAATACAGTTTTAGAAATGTGTAATTATTACACTTTTTTAGTTGACTAAATGACAATTTCACCGTTCATAACATAGGAAATAACAATGTTCTAAAAAACTCGCCGCACAACCGTCATGGCGCGCCATGGCACCAAGGCTTATGTCTCACGCCACGTTAAGCCCGTGGCACGCCATGGCCTAATGCACAATTTCGTAATACAATATTTGATTTTTCTTTACGTTTTTAATGTCTTATTTGCAAGTTTTTTAATATATACCATAATTTAACTTGCTTATTACTATTGACTCATTGAGTAATACTACAAAACATATGTTTTTATATATAATGATAAATGTGAATTAGAAAAATGACACCATAAGTCACGCATTGAAAACGCCATGACTTCGCCGTGGCTCCTAAGACTTGAGGCTTGGCTTCGCCACCACGCCTCGCCTCACGCCATTTAGAACCTTGGGAAATAGTGAATTTTTTTATTTTATAATTAATGGTGGAATTGGAATTTGAAAGTGCTTTTTGGTGTTATTGAAATATCTAGGTCAAAATCTAGGGTTTGAATCTATGATGTTTTATATGATGTGATGATTCAAAATATTGTTGAAACAACAAACATGGATTAGTTATGTATTGTGAAAATGGCGATGATAGATGGTGAAATGATTTACGGAAACTTGGTGTAGAGTATGATATGTTAACATGCCCTATTGTTGGGTATAATGAGTGTACATGGAAAGATATGTTATGTGAGCATGTTAAATTTATTCTATATGAACAAGGTACCATATGAGATTCATGTGTTTGGAATTCATAGCAACAATGTATAGTGTTTATTGATGAATCATATGGTTTGGTATGGAGAGGACCCAAGGTAAAGATCCATGTATAGGGTTGAACTTGGTGCTCCTTTGGGGTAAAGACTTGGAAGAGTTGAACCCATATTTACATTGAATTAAAGATTCAAGGATAGAGTTGATGTTCTAAAGGCTAAAGATTCATGAATAGAGTTGATGCCGGTAAATAACCATTCCAACTAATTTGCTCCACATAGGTTGTGGCCTACTTTTGTGTTCCGCCGCAATCTATGGTGGAACGGGTCTCCCCGTCTCGCATAAGATTCACTGTTGGAGAATCCATTTATTGTTGTAAATTAATTATCCGTGCTTATTCATTAATGCACCACATTTTATTGTGCTTATAATATGGATGTTCTCACTAGGCTCCAAGCCTAACACTCGTTTGCTTTGGTGTTTATATCAAGATCCGTTAGTGGTGGGGTGACGAGGCCTTGAGTGGAGGGTTGGGCCGATTTTTGGAGAAATAGCTTTTGACGAGACATAGAGCGTACAACTATACTTGTCGATATTTTGGAAATTGATGACGACACCCAATTATAATCTAAATTAGAATGTTTAGATAGGTTGTCGGTCCTCTTTCCATTTCATTTGAAATTTGTAAACGCTTATACTTCCCCCAAATTGTTTTGGGATGATGTCATTTGTGAAACTTTATTTTCATACAAAATGTTCCAGGTTTAAGTTCCTTTCAACTTATAAACGTTATATTGCGAAAATTTTATTTTTTTGGAAACCACCAATAGTTAATTAGTTCATATGTGAATCGGTTAATTAGTTCATATATGAATCATAAAGGTTTATATATATATGAATCAGTTAAAAAAGTTCATATGTAAATTACACTGATTCACATATGAACATACAATTCATATGTGAATCATACAGATTCATATATGAACTCAGCCCGTTTATTTTGTAAAAATTACGAAACTGACAAACTGTCCTTCTATTTTTGGAATAGCCGTAACTTTTGATCAGTCAAAGCCGCAATTATTGACCAGTCAAATCCGATATTGATTGTATGAATGACTAAGATTACTTCTCTATTTCTCATATATTTACCATTTCTCAAATGAACTTAAGGCTATATATATCTATCTATCTATCTATACATATAATAAATAAGTAACGGAAGTGACACGTGTCATCTTCTGGTGACTCCATTTTTTCATTTTCCCGCCTAAACATGAATCTGGACGCATTTTACACTATAAGTTATTTAGCAAATCCACATTCATTCAGCAAATCCACATTCATTCCTTATTTAATCTTTCCTTAATTCAAAATTTTTAATTTATACATTACATTTACTACCCTTATAATTAGATATGTAGTTTACTTTTAATCTCTTACTTTTTTATTTTTCATTTTAGACTCTTATCATATAAACATAAATAATGTATATGAACTAAATTGCATTGAAAAAAAAACATTTTTATTTTTTACAAATTATATCATTGTAATCGTTTCGTCAATACCTTCGAAATGAGTCCAACATTGAATATTTTTGGATTTAATTATATAATTAAATATCATAAATATATACGAATTAATATGTCGTGATTACTATGGAATTTGTCGAAATTAGTATGAAATAAAAGTTGAAAATGAGATTGCATATGTTCGGAAATCCAATTTAGAAATCAAAATTGTAATATGATGAATATCTTTTATTGAATTAAAATATATTATATTTTCTAAAAATAAAATAGAATATATTTTATTCTAATACAAATTGAAAATCAAATACTATTTCATATTATTATTTTTGTAATACAAATTGAAAATAAAGTATTATCGAACATATGCAAATCCTTTTACAAAATTCATTTCAACTTTTATCTCACAAATTTTAATAATTGATTTTCAAAATCAATTATTAATACAAAAAAAAAAGTTTTTTGGCATGATTTAACCAGTTGCAAAAAAACAACAACTTTGAATGGAAAAAAGTTTGGAAAAATAGCATCGTACTTTCGATGATCATTCATATCTGTAAGATAAGTTTTTTGGCATAATTTAATTTTTTTAAATTACCCCGTGTAATACACGGGGGCGAATCTAGTATATATATATAGGGGAGCGATCAAATAGAAACCACTCTAATTTTGAAAACCGTGGAAACCCTCGATTTCATTGGTTAATTTAATGAAATTGTTTTATGAAAATGTTTAATTCGATGAAATTGTTTCATATAATTCTTTTATTGATGAAATTGTTGCATATATTTGTGTTTTTTATGTAAAAATGAAAAAGTTTCATCAAATTGCGAAAATTAATGAAACAATCATCAGAATGAGAAAAATAGATAAAACTACATAAAAAACACAAATATATGAAACAATTTCATTAACAAAAGATTATATGAAACAACTTGATCATATTAAACAACTTTATAAACCAATTTTATTAATTTAACCAATGAAATTGATGGTTTCCAAAGTTTCCAATCTAATATGGTTTCCAATTGAAACCACCTCTCTCTCTCTCTCTATATATATATATATGAATGAATGAATAATTTTTTTTTTGATTTATAAAGTATAGAATATTTTGGACCTAAAATTTGATTGCTACCTTAGTGAATATCGGTTCATGAGTATATAACGGAACAGTAAAAATATGATCATATCGTCTTCTGAAAGCAAACACATGATCCATAGAAACCTCATAATTTGATTCCTTTAATCATTTGTTTATAAAATCTTAAAAGAAGCATGCCCACTCTCATAACCAATTTTCTTTCTTCCATATTCTATGCATTGTTAACAATATATATATATAGGGGTTGTTTAATTTGCAACCATTAAAAAGGTTGCAACCCTTGCAACCCACATCTTAACCGTCGGATTCATGATCGGTCAAGATGTGGGTTGCAAGGGTTGTAACCTTTTTAAGGGTTGCAAAATATCCTTCCACTATATATATATATATATATATATATATATATATATATATATGCAGGTTCAAACAAGAAGCTAAACATTTTGCGAGAAGGCGAGAAGTGTTTAATCATATATGATACACAAGCTTAATAACATATGATTAAACACATGTTATATTGACAATACATAGACGTTTAATCATATATGATTAAGCACACCCACAGGCCGTGATATCATATATGATTAAACACTTCTCGCCTTCTCGCATGATCCTTCCTCTCTCTCTCTCTCTCTCTCTTTATATATATATATATATAGGGAGAGGTTCATTTGAGAAATGGTAAATGTATGAGAAATAGAGAAGTAATCTTAGCCATTCATCTGGTCAACATTTGCGGCTTTGACCGCGAAGCACCGGATAATTCCTTGCATGGTCTATAGAAGGTAGAGGAGTAGTTTCGTAAAATATGCGGGATGAGTTCATATGAACCTATATGATTCACATATGAACTATACATTCAAATATGAATCAGTTAATTTGTTCATATATGAATCACAAAAGTTCATATATGAATCTGTTAATTAGTTCAACTGATTCATATATGAACTTACAGTTAATTAGTTCATATGTGAATCAGTTAATTAGTTCATATATGAATCACAAAGGTTCATATATGAATCAGTTGAAAGAGTTCAGATGTGAATTACACTGATTCATATATGAACATATAGTTCATATATGAACACAACCCGTGTATTTTGTAAAAATTACGAAAGTGTCATTCTATTTTTGGAATTGCTGCAACTTTTGACCAGTCAAAGCCGCAACTTTTGACCAGTCAAAGCCGCAACTTTTGACCAGTCAAAGCCGTAATATTTGACTAGTCAAATCCGATTTTGACCATATGAATGACTAGGATTACTTCTCTATTTTTCATATATTTACCATTTCTCAAATGAACCTAAGGCTATATATATATATATATATATATATATATATATATATATATATATATATATATATATAGGGGAACGATCAAATGAAAACCATTCTAATTTTGAAAACCGTGGAAACCCTCGATTTCATTGGTTAAGTTAATGAAATTGTTTAATTTGATGAAATTGTTTCATATAATTCTTTTATTGATGAAATTGTTGCATATATTTGTGTTTTTTATATAAAAATGAAAAAGTTTTATCAGACTGCGAAAATACATGAAACAATTTCATCAGAATGAGAAAAATAGATGAAACTACATAAAAAACACAAATATATGAAACAATTTCATTATTAAAAGAATTATATGAAACAACTTGATCATATTAAACAACTTTATGAACCAATTTCATTAATTTAACTAATAAAATTGACAGTTTCCAAAGTTTTCAATAAAATAAGATTTCCAATTTAAACCACCTCTCTCTATATATAACAGCGGCGGAGGGAGTAGGGGGGCAGAGGGGTGCCCAACCCCCTCCAATGAACCAACTTCATACACCATGCATAATATAAAAAACAATCATATGCTCTTAGTGGATTAAATGGATTAAAACTCTTTAAGATACTTACACGTGGAAGCATCCTTAATTAGTTACTCTTGTTTTAATCTTTTTTCTAAGGGTGTCTACAGTTCGGTTCGGTTCGGCTCGATTAGTAAGAAAAATGTGAACCGAACCGTATAAGGCGGATACCTGGTTACCCGAACCGAAACCGAACTGCAGGATTAACCAAACCGAACCGAACCGAAATTAGCCGGTTACCCGAGGTTCGGTTCACGGTTAACCGAATTTATAATAAAATATTATTTTCAATATAAAAATAATACCAAAATAGAAAATTTAAACCAATTACATAACAAATACATAAAAATAATCCAAGAAAAAGAAATTGAAATAAGTTTTTTTGTTTAAAAATATCCACTATTTAGTTGATTATTATCTAAAAATTAAATAGTTAATATTAAATATAATATTGTCAAGTGTTCCATATATACCGGTTCGGATCGGTTACTCGCGGATACCTACAATTTAAAACCGAAACCGACCCGTGAATACCATGTTTTCCGGTTCTCGGTTTTTTCGGTTTCGGATCAAACGGTTCGGCTCGGTTTTCCGGTTTTTTTGAACACCCCTTCTTTTTTCCCTCTCATAACCAATTTTCTTTCTTCCATATTGTATGCATTGTTAACAATATACATATATACATAGGGTTGGGTTCATGTGAGACCAACATGTTTTCGTGAGACCCGTGAGACCAAAATTTTACATTTGAAACTTCACAGCAAACACTGTGAAGGTAAAAAAAATCCGAACCTTCACAGTGTTTTGCTGTGAAGGTTTTTACTTTCACAGTGTTTGTTGTGAAGTTTCAAGTGTAAAATCTTGGTCTCACGAAAACAGGCTGGTCTCACATGATCCCAAATCTACATATATATATATAGAGAGGTAGGTTATTATGCAACTCTTTTACTTGGTACAACCCATGCAACCCCATTATCTACTACTTATTTTATTTTTAGTTTTTTTCTTTTTTTCTTAATTACAAAAGTGAAAATAAAATAAGTGGTGGATAGAGGGGTTACATGGTTTGCATCATGTAAAGAGGTTGCATTTGAACGTCTCTCTCTTTCTCTCTTTCTCTATATATAGGGTCAAATTCAAGAGAAAATAAAAAAACCCCGGAAAACTAAGGAACACCCGGGTAGCTTTTCATCTGGAAAGTATGCATTTGTGCATACAAGTAATTTGTAACATGCATACGTACATAAAAAAAACAACAACTTAATTTACTTGTATGTACAAGCCGTGCATACAAAGGTGTCCCTTAGTTTTCCATTTTTTTAAAGTTTTCTCCTGAACCTCCCCCTCTCTCTATATATAACTTGTTTTGTAACCTCAATATATGACATATCTTATATATACAATTTAATTAGTTAATTAACAGAGTTCATAATTGACAAATTTTCAACTTTTGGATTGCATTATTTTCTTGAAGTCAATCCAAAGAATGATCTGAGGGTCCAAGTGTTGGGAAGAGACAAGGTGTTCAATGATTCATGTTGGATGTCTGGAAACTTCATTGCTTTATCAAGATTTTGATTTCCCCACCACCCAAACACTTAACACATGTATATTATATATATATATATACAATCTTTCATATATACATTTTCTGGACCACTTTTCTGCAGGCACCATAAAACAAGCTGGCTATCAAATAGCAATAGCATGCAGTCATTGATCATCCTTTATATATATATGCATATCGATGATCATGGCTGCTAGCTCCATGCATGCATGCTTATGCTTATGCTTTCTTCTTCAGCTTTCTTTCATGGGTAAGCAATTAATTAATTAATATATATATATATATATATATATATATATAGTTGATCTCTCCATTACCACCTACTGTTAATTAACTGTTCTTGCCCTTTCTTATCTTTGTTCTCACTCTCTTCCACTTTAGATTTTCTGGAATTTAGACATATACGGTTGCATAAATTATTCAATTGCATAATTGTGCTCAACATATGGGTTGAATTAATATCAGTAATTAGTTACATTCATTTTGATTGATTGCACGGTGATTAGCCTGCTTTATGTTTGATTACAGCTTAATTTACGTACTCATGCATTGAAATGTTCTCCACAAATGTAGCTTCTTAATCATTAGACTCTTTTGGAAGATTAGGGAAAATTATTAATTAAACCATGCATGCCCGATGGATGATATGAAACTTTTGTTGTGCATATATATGATAAACGCCGCATTTGCATCAATTTATGTATGATTCGAAGAACTTGGCATTTTTACAGTAAAGCATAAACAGCTTTTGACACTTGCCTTAATTCCCTTTTAAGTTTTAAGGTTCAAGTAAAAGTATCCACAGTTGTTTGTGAAGAACTTTTTGTCACAAATCAGATAAAAAACGAGGATGGTTTCCCTCTGCCTTCAAAGGAAAGTTCTGTTGAGTAATTATATGTAACCAACAAGCATTCTCTCTCTCTCTCCCACATTCACCACCTCCCTATATATCTGCCCATGTGTTGTGGCAATCTTCATTTCTAAGCATACTGCAATCTATTTTTATATGACCCAAAAGGGCAACATGGCATTACCTTAACTAATCCAAACATATGTGATGGGTAAAATATTTGAAAATATATATATATATATATAGAGAGAGAGAGAGGGGTTCAAGGGAAAACCTCAAATAAATAAAAAACTAAAAAACACCTTATCAACTGTTAGATTAGATGATCTGATGGATATGATTAAACAGACGGTTACAACAATATTTTTTAAATTAAAAAAACTTTCACCCCCTATTTTTTATTCGAAAAAATACGAAAAATGAACAAAATTCGAGCGAAATAAATTACACCAAATAAACGATCATATTTTTCTCGTTAATTTGACATCCATATTCATATACTTTTTCATTCGTTTTTTCGTAGTTTTTCGGTTTTCCATTTATTTAGAGTTTTCTCCTGAACGTTCATTTATTATGGTCACGACTTTAAATTAGAAAACATAATAAAATCAGATATTTAATAGACTTGATGAACGACTAAGATTGGTTTGCAAAGTTTACACGAATTACTTGATTTTCAAATGAAACGCACCCTATATATATAGAGAGAGATAAAGGTTCAAACGAGAACGCTAACTATTTAAGAAACAAGAAAACAACAAAAAACAACAGATCATGTACAAAATCATATGTGATTCTACACTAACCCGAAAAAATCGGACGCGGGAGGATGTGGGTCGCGCGCATAGTCGCGTGAATCATCTATGTTTTGTATGTATCGATTGTTTTCATATTTTCTTAAATAGATGTTCTCGTATGAACGTTCATATATGTTAACCCACCTATATATATTTATATATATATATATATATATATATATATATGATCTGCAGGCCTACACTCTTCTAGACATTGAAGGGCTATAATACATCACATGTTCAGTCAAATATCATATATATATATATATCTTCTCATGAAAAGATTTCTGGTTATAAAGATTGAAGTTTTATATCTTATATATGGGGTTATGAATTGATCAAGATTTATATGTCTTCTATATATATAGTCTGTTGTTAATTTGTTTAAATTTCACATAGAGATTTCTTCTTTTCTGCTGCTTTCTTCATTAAATTTGACACTGAAACATATATATATTTTCATGATCTTATAGCCTTCCACATATTGGAGCATATTGTGGACAGTTAAGTGGATGATAAAAGTTTAACACTTAAAGCATGGTTTCCCTAGGGTCTCTAAAGAAATTGGAGCATGATGTTAAACATAATTACCATGGTTAAAAAGTTATCTTTATCATATAGAAAACAGTTTTATAAAAATAACAGCGCATGCAGCTGCAAATTATGGGCAACATAATGAAGCCCATTACACATAACAGACAATGCTGTAATCCCAAGTAATCATAAAATACAATAGCACCCTCATACCTATCTTGATGGTTTTAGTTACAATAATTTCCCATCAAATAAATTAATGAGAGTGCTAATCAAGGGGCATAATAATACTCTCTATATATAAGCTAGGTACAAGAGTTAATAAGGTTACACAGATCATGGAGCTAGCACTTTAGGTCTTTTATTATGTACAAACAAATAATAAGACTTTGCTTCTCCTATATTTCGGGATTAATAATTTCAAGGAAAATAAGGGATTTTTTTTCCATTATTTCCACAGATCTATTTGGCAACTGGAGATTGAATTTGATCCTCCTTCTGGCACTACCATTTGTTCTTCTTCATTTGGGTAGGATTCCACATGATTTCCCTTCATCGAAACATCGCCTTGGTTATTAAGTAATTGCGATGCAACAAACTTGTCAAGAACCCGCCAATCCGTCATTTGATCATTGAAGTTTTGGCCTTGATGTTGTTGGATATTATTGTTATGGTCTTGTGTGAGCAAGGAAGGCTGCAAATTAATGATTCCTTGGTTTATGTCGATACCATAAACGGGCATTGAAGAATTGCAGTTTGGGAGCAGTTTTGGACTCTCTAGAAGAGGGAGTTGGATGCAATGACCTGGGGTAATCTGGTAATTTTGCATCTGGTCTAGTTCTTTCTTGCAAGAACCATAAGGGTAATGGTTATAAGTATTGTTATCCAAGTTCGATCTAATGTTATTCTGCGTTGGTGAGTCGATTTCGGGCATGAAGGAGACTCGATGATCATCGTACCACATAGGTTCATGCTCACTTGCTGATCTCCTCATTAATGTGGGTAGTCTTTTCTTGAACACCCTGCATACCACCCACCCTTCTTCCTGTTTTCAAATACAAAAGAACATTGCATTATACCGAATTGTGAAGAATATTGCTTTTCTCCAAGAGAAGCAAAATCTAACAATTTTGATCTTTATGGGTGTTTGGTCAGAGGTATTAAGCAATAATCAATGAGAATGATAATAAATGAAAACTGTTTGTTTTAAATAATATAATAGGTTCCAGATTAAACTAAAGGGAATGAAAATTCATTTCCTTTAGTTTAACCTGTCATTTTCATTTTCATTCCCATTTTCTTTCCCCAGCATGAACCAAACAGCCCCTTAGACTTGCCTGTGTTGTGGTTGCATTTTCATCGGTTTCAAGGCGATACTCATGCATGATCCAATCCGATTTTAGTCCATTAGGCGCACGACCTTTATAAAAGACCAATGTCTTTCTCATTCCAACCAAATCTTGCTTCGAGTAAATAGCCTTATCCCTTCCGGTTGCCTTCCAAAATCCGGCTGCGGTAGCTCTATTTGTGCGGGAACCAGTTGGATACTTCTTATCTTTATGACTAAAGAAATACCAATCATTTTGCTCTTCTGTACCTAGTCTGCATAGCTCTATTTAAGTTTACAAATTAGCATATTTCAAGCAAGAAATTAAACATCATGAATATATAAGTTGTTAAGAAATTATAAAAAGTTGACATTAATGTTTTCCTCCATTGCTAGTATGTATGTATACCTTGAAGATCCCATGGCTCAATTTTGTAAAGATCGACATCTCTGATGACGTCCAATTCAATTGCTCTCGAGTTAATCTTTTTCCTAAGGTAGTAATCCACGAGTTCTTCATCAGTGGGATGGAACCGAAAGCCAGGGGGAACATGTGAAAAAGTGTTCATGTTTTCCCTTTCGATCTATTCAGAACCTAAGACCTGCAATTCAACCGTCATTTTGAATCTTGATCAGTTTATAGTTATGTTTCACGATTAAAGAGACATAATATAAATTGCAAAGAAATATATATATAGAGAGAGAGATGAAGGTTCAAACGAGAATAACTATTTAAGAAAACAAGAAAACAACAAATCATGTACAAAACCATATGTGATTTTACATCAAGGGCAAAACTTAATGCTGGCGACTTTGGCCGCGACTCAAAGTCGCGTAAATCATATATGATTTTGTACGTGAATCATGTATGATTTTGTACATGATCGGTTGTTCTCGTTTTCTTATATATATAGTTAGCGTTTTCGTTTGAACCACCCCTATATATATATATATATATATATGTTAATTAACTCTAGCAAGTGGGTAAAACTGAGAAGATAAATTATAATGCCACTTGAAACCACTGTGCTCTAAGCTGAATATTTTGCTTCTACTCAAAGGAATGGAGTATTGAAAATGAAGATTCATGTAATGGACAAATCAAGGCTATTTGAAATTGAAATATTTTGATCTTATGGAAGAAATGCAGGTGAACATCATTAACCAAAGAACAATATCTAACCCTTTGCCGTTAAATTTGTGGATGATCTGTAGTACAGTCGAAGCACTTGTAGTCGACAAATTAATTAGGCAATGTTCAAAAAACCAACAATGCAAGAACCAATTAAACATATTTAATTTTTGCATTCTACTATCATAAACTCTTCTTACCGCCAAAAAAACTCTATATACAAATGTAGCATTTATATATGCTAATATGCAATTAGCAATCCAAATGGGTACCTCTGAATTAACCTACAAAGCTTCAACCACTTGAAAAAACGAACAAAATGCCAACATTTTCCTATCTTAATTGGCCAATTAATTCGAGATTGAACAGAAAACTTACTGTTTTAAGATGCATTCTAGTTTAGCTCCTTAAAGTTCACTTACATGAAATATGAATCAAAATCGAAGCTAAAACATTGTAAAACAAGTTGAATGACATTAAAGAGAAACACATAATGATCATATATATATTTTCTCAATAGACATATATACAGAGTTAAAATTTAATCGCCAACTCTATCAATAACCTTTTCCCATTCCACATATATAGAGAAATTATGTTCAATCAGCAAAGTGCATAGAGCAAACTCAATGAATCATAGTCGATGATATATAATAGCTTTCGGCTATATGAACAAATCGAAAAGAAGATGAAAAGCTTAAAAAACAAAAGTAAAAGCTATAGAGCTCCATGTGATAATTAATTAGGTTGCATGCTATATTTATGAAAAACTTCAACATACTGATCTAGAAAATATCCATTGAACATTAATTAACAACAGCTATATATCATGACTTGATAAGATAAATCAACCACCATAGCTTGCTTACAAACACACAGATATATAATCGATCAATCTACTGATCAAATGACCCTTGATATATGAAGTATGATCGGATATATAACAAATACTTCAATTTCAATCAAGATGGATAGGGAGACTTACAAACAAGACCGAAATCGATGTGGGCAACTTAAGAAAAATCTGATCTTCTTGGAAGTGATGAGGAGTACTGCAGTTCCTCTAAGCATATATATATATATATAGCAACTCAAATTAAAGACTTAAGAATTTAGGGTTTCAAAAAAAACTTTAAGGGATTTGGTAGATTCAAGAAAATACAAGAAAGATACTGTCTTTCCTTGGGATTTGAACCTATTAATCGATGAAATGGTTCATACCCCAAGGCAAAGAATGTGATTGGATGGGAATTGAAGGTGCTAAAAATGGAAAGCTCAAGAAGATGGATTAGGGTTATATAAGGTGATGAGGAGGACGGTATGTGTAGAGAGAGAATTAAAGTGAGACAAGAAACCCTAATGATGAGAGATGATGACATATGGGTAAGTAAAGGCTAGCTAGAGTTTGCTGTATCATGATGATGATGAATATGTGTAGCCTATCTTTGTCTTTCACTATCAGAGATATATATATATATATATATGGGCCCTGAATTGGTGCCCAAGATTTTTCTTGCCCTAAATATCTGTGACTAACACCAACCCACCAGCAACTGATCGAGACCACCTTGTTTGTATAATTAAACTTTTCCCACACAAATTACACGTATCCAATATGTAACTATCGATCTAAATATACTCGGTTATCTTGACAAATGTTAGTTGATTCAAAACCGTATTATCATCGACACAATTATCTGTAGAGAGAGGTTCAAATGAGAAAAATAACAAAATAAGAGAATAAGAACACAGTCGAGTCATTTGCAAAATCACTTGTGATTTTACATTAACGGTCAACACAAGGGTGAGCGAGCGACGTGGCCGCGACCTGTAAAGTTGCGTGAATCACATGTTGATCTTACACGTGATTCGACTATTTTCTTTAATTTTTTAGGGTTGTTTTTATGTGTATAGATTATGGAATCTTAACATATTCAACCTATGTACACATTAATTAATGTACATATATATAACTACATTGTTTTGATTAATTTAATTATTGGTTCTGCATGTATTTTCATATTCTCTCTGTATTTTTCATATATATATATATATATATATAGGGGTTGTTTAATTTGCAACCCTTAAAAAGGTTGCAAACCTTGCAACCCACATCTTAACCGTCGGATTCATGATCGGCGGTTACAATAGATATGGGGCCCATTATTTTTAATTAAAAAAAAGAAAAATAAAAATAAAATAACCGTCGATCATGGATCCAACGGTTAGGATGTGGGTTGCAAGGGTTGCAATCTTTTTAAGGGTTGCAAAATATCCTCCCACTATATATATATATATATATATATGTTCATTGGTTTAGAATCGAAATTAAAGGACTTGATTAATATTAATATCTGTGATAATTAATATCTTTGGTTATTCAGATGGTAATTAATCGACTTAAGGAGATATTTAACTTGCGTATTTTGGTCGATGATAATATAAAGGCTTTGCTTCTACAGAGAAGATGAGACGCTTAAAATGAAAGTGTTCGCAATGCATACCGAAAGAGATATGCTAAAGGATCACTATCAAGAATATATATATATATATATATATATATATATACAAAAATTTTACCACCATGTTTTTATAAAAATATATATTATAAATATTTGATTAAATTATTTGTCAAATTAAATGATACAAATAAACAAAAATATAATTACGTAATGTACCATATCCATTTTATTTATTATTAGAGTAAATCATTCTACCTTAAAAAAAATAGTTTCATATAATTGTCTTTCTTGTTTTGTTCATGGACAACAAGAGACAATTAAAGCATTTAATTCATTTGATCCTCCTATGTTTTCGTTATTCAAATATAAAAAAAAGTTAGTTTGGTGGTTAACATTTGGAATATTTGTTTAAAATTTAAATCTTTACTTACTAATTCTTAAGATATTCTTTTTCTTTTTATGTTTTTTAAATTATAAATTAATTAATATATATGTTATATATATATATATATATATAATATAAAAAAGAAAAAAAAAAGGTTGTATGGAGCATGATTTAACGGACCGCGTTGAACTGATCGTCACACATACGACTCGCCTCCACCACCGACGGTAATCATGCCACCACCTTCCTTCTCTCCCCCGTGCGCCTATTTTAACAAATTATTACTCATTTCCATTCCCTCTTTTTTCTTTTTCTTTTTCTTTTTTTTTAAATAACTTTATATACATATAGGTACATGATATATAGTATTTTAATAAAATTAATTAGGTTTATAAATCAAATTTGCTATTTCATAAAATTGGATCAAATACCAAGTAATGGTATTATATTGGGATTGGTACGGAATTTTACATTTAGTATCGATGACGAATGATCGTATGAAAAATGAGTTAAGGTGAAATATTGTAAGAAATGATTTTGACCATTAATTATTTTTAATCTTAAAATAACCCATGAATTACGTTTTAGAAGAGAATTTGATTCAATACATCTCATTAGTGTTGATCTTCAATTAGAATTGATTCAACGATGGAGATCAATTTTTACCGTTATCATAATAACTTTCATTCTTACCCGAACTCAACCCTAATATCAATAATCTTACAACTTCTTACCTACTTCCTATTAAATTTGATTAATTTTATTATAAATAATCCGAAAATCGAAATTATTATCAATTTTGTTTTTGCACTCGAAATTGATCATTGTAACGTCAATTAGTAGTATTAATTAATCTGTGTAAACACACATCACAAAGACTTGTTTATGCGTTTGGAATATTTTATAAAAATTATATAACGTTAATATTTTTAGTAGGATTTCTTTTGCTAAACAATATACGAAAATAGCTTTAATTTCAATAATGTTATGTTGATCTATTTGCTCTATCGAAAAATCGTTATTTACTCAATGACAGATTAACCAACATACTGAAATCAAGAAAAAAAATACACCCCACACTTGAGCTAAGTTGCCCATCGAAGTTAATTGAAAGTTCAAAAAGTCATAAATCTTAGAACCTTCGATCACAAGCTTAGCAACAACTCCAGGCCAGAGATGATACAAGAAAATCTACTAGACTAATATAGGCTATGTTTGGCAAACTAGCTGATAAGCTAGCTGACAGTTGATAAACTAGTTTTTCAAAACACTACTATGAGTAGTTTTTCAATAAGCTGACTTTTATTTACCAAACAATGCCTAAGAGTTCAACATCAAGTAAAATTATTAATAAGTAAAATGTAATTTAATTAGATAAAAACTTACATAGAATGAAATTCTTTTTTTAAGTTTTTGGCAAAAACTAATTATGATTCTATTTCTTTTTTAAGGTAAACATAATCAAATTTAAAGAATGAATCGTAAGAAAATTGGATTGTTATATTAAAGATAATTTTGTTTTTGTTTTTTGCTCAGGTGGAAATAAAAGTGGGCCCCCAAACCCGTATGATTAACGTGGCCGTATGTGGGTGGCTGAATCGTAACTCAACCAATAAGATTGCGGCAACTTCAATGTTTGTTGGGCCCACATGTGTAACCAACCCCGTTCCCCCTCGTCACCTTCTCTCTACCCTTCCCATAAAAAGAAATTTGGATAGAATTTCGATACCTTTTTTTTAATATATATACTTTACATATGCCTTTACGATACAACGGAATTTAAGTAAATAACGAATAATTAATGCTTTTTTCTTAAAGATATGTCATCAACAATCAATCATGATCTAAAAATCACAATTTATGAAACCTTAAACCTATAAAGATATTCAATAATTAGTTTATATTACAATTATTGACGGAAAAAATTATAATGGTATAATTTATAATAAAAATGAAACGTATTTTATGATTATGTATTTTTAATGTGCTAACGGTGGAAAATAATAAAAACGTATGAATAGAAAACAAATTAATTCGTAAATATTCATGATATTTAATAGTACGGTTAAATTAAAAAATATTCAATATTGGGCTCGTTTTGAAGTTATTGACGAGACGATTATAATGATATAATTTGTAAAAAAAGAAACGTATTTTTTCATTGCATTTTTGTTCATATACGATTATTTGTGTTAATATGATAATGTTGTAAAATGAAAAATGAAAAAACAAGGGATATAAAGTAAATTAAATAAGTAAGTGTAAGGGTGGTAAATGTAACATTGTACAAGAAACATTTTGTAAAAATAACCATTTTAGAATCTTTATAATATATATATATATATATATATATATATATATATATATATATATATATATATAGGGTCATTCATTTGCTAACCAACGCATTAGTGCTAACCGTGCTAACCGATTTTGACCAATCAGAATGCTCCTAAAGATGAGGTAATGCTTTTGATTATATTAAATATTCAAGGGTATTAATGTAATTTAACTAATATCGCCCATCACCATTTTAGTCAACCAAATCGGCAAATTAATGTATTCCATATTTATATCAAAGTTTGTTATGGTAATGATATAACTCATTAAATACAATTCTTTGAAATTTAAATTTGTTTATGATTATCTTGAATCTTAACATATCTTTTATATATATATTTTTTTTCATTCCATAACTTTTTATATGGGGTTATCAATCGGATCGGTCAATAAGTTTTTTATAGATTTTTTGTTTATTAAGTTTGTGAATTAAACTTTTTCGTTTATATGTAACATCACAATGAGCGATAATCGAATTACGTCTATTGTTGATAACGAGAGTTTAATGGAATCGATTTTCGAGATTGAAGAAGTTGTTCCGTGCAGACGGGTTGATTCCGATGTTCAACCGTTGAATACCGGATTACCGTTAGAGTTCGATAATTCTACAGGACTTGATGACATCTCACTCGAGACCAATTTCCAGAATTTCCCGTCTTCTAGTACAATGCATCCAGAATTTAATACATGTAAAAGGAACTGAAATTTATTTTCTATACGACAATGTTCATATAATTTACACAGATTCACAGCGTGGAAAAAAATTCGCATAAACTCGCACATACCGGTTTGAAATCTTCATTCACAATAATTTGGTTGCACATATGCACGTGATATTACATATATGCAAAAAGACATTTATTACTTCATATTGATTTCAACAGCCGACCATGTTGTTTACATTTATAGACAACTTTAAAATTAATTGGTTAGTGCATAGATACTCTACCATGCCGTTTATTTTTTAGCACCATCTGATTCCTTTTGCATCTACACACTAGTATGAATGTTTGCAAGAGGTGTCATATTATATCTATATATCCAAATCGCAGACATGTCGCAACATATTTACACAAGGCAATTTAGGTACACAATCTGTAATCGTACATTGTTAATAATGCACAACTACTAAATATGCACATGTGCATACATATGCACTTGTGCATAAACTCAATCCATCATTGTTGCGTGTAGTAATGCATGGTTGGACATGCACATTTTGAATTTTTAGAACTATGCATTGTTGCATATGTTTAAACTTAATTTCAAAAGTTGTCAGAAATTTATATGCACTAGTTTGCAAGTTTGTACTAGGTGGTATATTATCTGAAGATATCAAAATTGCGGACATTTCCCAACATACACAAACTAGGCGGCTTAGATACTGTAATTCATATTAACAATATTTAATGGTACATTGTAAAGAATGCACAATTACTCAATATGCATATTTGCATACATATGCACATGTGTACAATCTAAATTCAACACTGTTTCCTAGAGTTATGCATGGTTGCATATACGCAAACTTAAGTTCAGAATTATACATGGTTGCATATACGCAAACTTACGTTCATTAGTGTTTAGAAAATACTATGAATTAGTATCCATATTTTCATTAGATGACATATTATGTTTAGATATCAAAATTGATCACATATTTCAACATACACACATTAAATACTTTAATACACGTTTACAATAATTAATTGTACATTGTATATCATGCTCAATTACTAAATATGCATTAATGAAAATATGCATTGTTGTATGCATTGTTTGGGGAAGCTAATTTTAGGGGATAAAATCCCTAATTTGTTGGTATAATTAGATTAGAGCGCGACTTACCAAGTTAAAATATTAGGGTACTTGGACAAAATTTCCCTTGTGCATAGATTCAAATTATTTTCATTAATCATTTTCCATATTTTAGATAAATAGAAAATCAATTAAATCTGGACCATTGATCTAATTAATATACGGTTGAGATTGGTTAGCACGGTTAGCACCAATGGGTTGGTTAGCAAATGAATGAGACCATATATATATATATATATATATATATATATATATATATATATATATATATGTAGGGGCGTAATCAAATGAGAACTGTTTAGTTTGTGATAACTGTGAGATCCAATGTGAGCCACTCATTTTAAAATAATTGATATAAAATTAAATAAATATAAAAGGGTATCTTAGTAATTTTCTTTTTACAACTAATTAAGTTAATCCATTAATTTCTCTCATACGTTTCTTCTCTCTATACCCTAATTCTAAAAATGTCCCTCTTCTTTCTCCATATCAGAGCCGCCACCCATACTCTCCATACACCCATATCATCTTCTTCATCGAATCAGCTAGTTCTTCATCAAAACTGGTTACTTGGCTTCTTTTTTCTTATATCTTCTGGTTCGAATCAAACCCATATGAAATCATGGTCCTCGTCGGCAGTGTTTTGGTCACCGCAACATCACCGTCAGTAGCTTCGCCACCATCGACGCCCCTTCCCGTCCCCCTCCCCCGACCACCGTCATCATGGTACGTCAATTTAGCCTCGTCCCTCTCTCTATCTCTCTCCCCTCGTGTAGATCACTGAATCCAAACAGGTCTCACCGGTGCTCTATTACGCCACCTAGATCTTGACGATGTTGTACAACACAGATCTCGACAATGTACCAAAATCCATACCTCGCCGGAGACCTCGACGAAGCACCAAAACTTAGATCGATTTTATTGTTATCCTCCTTGCCGATCGAACTCCGACCACCACACCAGTCGTAGAGGTGTTGTAGTGGTATCACCCTTGTTGCTATTAGAATGGGTGTGTATCACAATATGTATCACAATGAGTTTATGTCTTAAAGTTTATGATTAATGGGTATCATAATATGTATCATCGCTGTTTAAAAGGATATCACAATGTGCACCATCTTTATTTTTGTTGTTTATAAAGGGTCACATTGTGCATCATCTTTATTTTTGTTGCTTTATAAAGGGTATCATAATGTGCACCATCTTTATTTTTTGTTACTTTAAAGAAAACATCATTGTCTTGGTATCACAGTGCATCTTGGTACAACATGAAGGTTAATACAACAAGAGTAGAATAAGGATGGATTGGTATCACATTGCATCTTGGTATCAAGTAGGTTGGTGGTATCACAGGAGGTCGGAGGGAGGTAGGAGGCCAAAGAGATGAGATATGAGAGATGAGAAATAATATTTTTAAAATAACAAAAATGCCCTAAAATTTAAATTTCAAATAAAATTACCAAAATTAATAATTTCCTAATTTATTCCTTAATATGTGGTTCACATTGGATTTCACAGTTATCACAAACAACCGAGTTCTCCCATGAATGACCCTCTATATATGTATATATATATATATACCAGAAGCGTACTCGCACAATGCAGCGAGATACATCACGATTTTAATGTTTCATTTTATTTTTTTGTCGATTTACAGTACGATTTTGGATAATTTTGAGAAAGTGATAATGTTTTTTATAAATTTGTTTAATTTAGGCTTAATAATATAATTTTTTTATATAAAAAAATTAAGTATTTTGTTAGAATTCAATGATTATCTTATATATTATTTTAATGACATCTAGAAAAAAATAATCAATTACATATTTAATAATATAATCAAAACAAATTTATAGTAATATAATATATTAATTAATAGTGATACATGAAAAAGTCTGCATAAAAGGAAGGTCCTGCACATACCAAATTGGTGCGTGTTAAAAGTCTGCAGTAGTAATATTATTTTGTGCTTTGATACTTGTAAATTAAGAGATTTTTAAAATCTTGCATAAAATGATAATACTTTGTGCTTAATAATTTGTATTTAAGAGATTTTTATCCATGCTTTATAATATAGTATATATATGGGAGAGATCAAATGAAAACCACTCTAATTTTGTAAACCGTGTTAACCATCGATTTCATTGGTTAAGTTAATGAAATTGGTTCATGAAATTGTTTCATATATTTGTGTTTTTTTATGTAAAAATGAAATTGTTTCATGTATTTTCTAAAATCTAATGAAATTGTTTCATTCATTTTCTCAATCCGATGAAACTTTTTCATTTTCACATAAAAAACACAAATATATGAAACAATTTTATAAAAAAAATTATATAAAACAATTTATCAAGTTTCACAAATTTATATATATATATATATATATATAGTTATATGTCCACGCAATGCGACGGGTGTAAAATTTTATTTGTATCTTTCAAATTTATTTAAAAAGTTAAATAAATGACAAAAGGGACAATTGAAGATAGGCGTAAATTCCAATAATTTTATGCATATAGTATAATCAAATGAAGTATAATAAATATCACTTCGCTATACGGAATAGTTGGTGATTTATATGAACTATTTCAATAATTTGTTATGTGTGTTACAATATAACTTTTTCAAAATAAAATGAATTGATGAAACGTGTTTTTAATATATTTTAGTTGGTTTACGTATTTTTAATATGCTAAAGGTAAAAATAAAAATAAAGTGTAAGGATATAAAACAATCTTATTTGTAGATATTCATGATATTTAATAGTACGGTTAAATAAAAAAATATTCAATATTGAGCTTGTTCGTATATGATTATTTATGTTAACATGATTATTTATGTTAACATGATAAAGGTATATAAAATGGAAAATAGGAAAACAAGGGATATAAAATAAATTAAATAACTAATTATAAGAATGATAAACGTAACATTTAATTGAATTAGGAAGTGGAATTAATATGGGGGAGAAAATTTTGGCTTTCAAAGGTTTGTAAAAAACTGTATTAGAATTTTTATAATATAGTAGAGATTATAGTGATATAATTTATAATAAGAATGAAACGTATTTTTAATATATTTTACGATTATGTATTTTTAATGTGCTAACGGTGAAAAAAAATAAAACGTATGGATATAAAACTATTTAATTCGTAGATATTCATGATATTTAATAGTACAACTAAATTAAAAAGTATTCAATATTTGGCTCGTTTTGAAGGTATTGATGAGACGATTATAATTGTATAATTTGTATAGAAAGAAACGTATTTTTTCATTGCATTTTTGTTCATATACGATTATTTGTGTTAGTATGATAATGGTGTAAAATGAAAAAGTAAGGAATATAAAGTAAATTAAATAAGTAATTGTAAGGGTGGTAAATGTAACATTGTTAGGGTGGTAAATGCTATTGTACAAAAGATTGTACAATAACCGTTTTAGAATTTTTATATAGTAGTATAGATATGCTAGAAGCGTATTCGCGTAATACAACAAGATACATCACGATTTTAATGTTTTATTTTATTTTTTTGTTCATTTACAGTACAATTTTTTATGGTTTTGAGCAAGTGATAACTTTTTTTTTTTATAAATTTGTTTAATTTAGGCTTAATAATATAATGTTTTTTATATAAAAAAATTAAGTATTTTGTAAGAATTCAATGATTATCTTATATAATTTTAATGAAATCTAAAAAAAATAACTAATTACATATTTAATAATATAATTAAAACAAAATTATAACAATATAATATATTAATTAATAGTGATACATGAAAATGTCTGCATAAAAGTAAGACTATGTACATACCAAATTGGTAGGTGTTAGAAGCATGCAGTAGTAATATGTATCTTGTGATTTGATACTTGTAAATTAAGATATTTTTAAAATCTTGCATTAAATGATGGTACCTTGTACCTAATAATTTGTATTTAAAAGTTTTTTATCCGTGCTTTATAATATAGTATATAATATATATATATATATATATATAATATATATAGAGTGTGGTTCAAATGCAACTCATTTACATGGTGCAACCTCATGCAACCCCTCTATCCACCACATATTTTATGTAACTAAAAAAAAGGAAAAAAATAAATGTAAAATGTGTGGTGGATAAAGGGGTTGCACCATGTAAAAGGTTGCATAATAACTCACCCCTATATATATATATATATATATATATATATATATATATATATATATATACTAGTTGTGTACCCACACGATGCAGCACGGGTGAATAATAGTTTTGAAGTCATTAACTAAATTGTCGAACATGTTTCTTTTTTCAATCCATTCTTCGTCCCTCTTGGATATACTATCACGAGTTTGTGTTGTTCAATTGCAAATGAACTAATGAAAAAATGTAGGTGAACAGAATGCTATTATCACACGATTATTTGATTAATGATCAATTATTACCTAATTAGATTTGCAAGAATTAATCCATGCATCAATATATGTTGTGTAAAGATTCTCAACGATTCATGTCATTGAAACTGTGCAAACACTAATAGCTTGTATCCATTGAAACAATTACCTGCAAAAGGTAGAATTTGTAACAATCGAAGAAAAATCTCACCACAACTTGAAACCTTAGTTGTACCAAACTCAATATAATTGTAGGGGGATTAAGCAATCAATAAGAAGAAATATAGAAAGCAAAAGATGATACAAGCAGTAACCAAAATCTACCAGATCTTGTATATTAGAACTTGGAACTTGAGAAGTTATCATACCACAACTGAGCACTACATGATATGCACAGGGAACCAAGCTTGCAACCGACAAACACCCTTAGTTCTACTATAACTTATCCCCAAATATCAGAATTTGAAAATGGTTCCATCCATTATCCTACAAACTTTACACAAGATCAAGTTTTTGTTAATAATCACGAGTCCAGTGGTCATCATACTAAACTTTGGGTTATCTGTTAACATTTTTGGCTACATATGTGTTTATTTTTCAACTTTCAAGTAATCAACAATATGAAAATGCATCTTTCGACTTCAAAACAATTAACCAAAAGGGTAAAACATACGAAAACATAATTGTTTTAAATTTCTTAATACAAACCATTTCAAAATTCATAACTTGAAAGATAAAACCAATAAAGATGAAAAATGTAAGGAGACGAGTTTAAAATACTACAAAATCCACTTGATAATTATATATGGATGTATGGATGGATGAGACAAGTTTACCCATAAGACATAGCTGCTGATTTTTACCCACAACAATCCCTTTAGCTACCAATTTCGAGCCTGCCAGTCCATAAACCAAGGTTGCACCATGTTGCTGTTTCCTGGACTTAAAACAGAACACAAACAGACCCGAATGGACTTACAAACCTGATTACAACAACAGTAGTATTAGATAGGTAAGACAGACATATACAAAGCCCATAATCTATAGGCCATATGGAAGTCAAAAACTAAAGAGTCAAATGAATGCATTGAGCTTTCAAAATGAGGGTGGGAGAAGAAACCCCTTTTAGCAATTAGAAAAATATACCAATTTTAAAACCATCAACAGAATAAAATTTGCTTGTCAATGTCCTCAATTGTAGCAAGTTTATTTGAAGAAACATCCAAGACCTGGAAATTTGCCAAAGTTGACAGGCCTTCCATTTTCACAATACCATTATGGCCCACGTATAGTTCTTCTAATTAGTTACATTCCTGGACATAGTAAACCCTTTATACTTCATAAATAAATAGTTACCTCTAATCCTTTTATATATGTTAGTAGATTGCTTTGCAGACTGAGTTTCTTAATGCATTTTAATGCACATAAGATGATGGCCTTTATAAGATTACGATCTAACCATAGCTCCTGTAAGTTCTGCAGATCCTCAATTACCTAAATGAGCAAAGAAATTGCTTGTGGGCTTACTATTACTTGAAGGACCGGTCAACACCAAAAACTCTCATTGGAAACTTTGATTGAACACTTGGTGTTCATAAAAAAACAAAGAAAGTGAACACAAGATATCTAAAAAAATCAAATTGTGATGAGAAACCCCTTTACAGGGAACATACCTGGACAGGATAATCCACAACATTCTTCACTCTTTGATCTCTTTTTCTCTTCTTGCTTTTTGACAATACGCTCTCGACCTTTTGTCATCTATGGAACCAACTTCACAACCAATTATAGCAGAAGAAATAGGGTATCTAAGTGAAGAAAATCACTCGTAAGTTCACGAGATTTAAACCAAATTGTAACATATAAACATATTTCATGAAGAAGAATACTCATAAACAATTGTACTGATTGAGAGGGACAATTGAAAATTGTTACATTTGATGTAACTATGGAAGGCTATTACTTACGATCCTTTTTTGGTGATGACGATTGAGACTGAGATTTTGAAGAGGAAGATAAATATGGTATAAGATTCAAAGATATGTGGGATAGCGTCACAGATAAATCTAGCTTTCAGGAAATATTTTGAATTTGAAACTTAAACCTTTATCGGAGTGTTGTTTGAGCGGGAGTCGAATAGGGAAAACTCTGTAAGTCTGCATCCAAGAAAGTAACGTCTGACTTTGGTGTTGGCGGTGCATGCATAGCAAATTTGTTTAAACCAAGATCAGCGTCCTATCACCAGTAGCATATCCAACCATCAATATTGGTTTCCAATGAAGAGGGTAGAGAATGCAATAGATTTAATAAGGTCATAATCTCACATGAACAGACTAAATCAAACTGGAACCCAACTTTCATTCTAAATAGACTAAATCTTACCCTTCTCACCGTAACTTTCATTCCAACCAGAACTGTTACACCCTTAAATCTAAAGATAACAACTTATTAAAAAAAATTTAAGTACATCAATAATTACTTTGACTACAAACACAATTTGAGAATTAACCTCAATACACACATTCATCCTATACATATCATCTATGAAAAGGACGGGTGCTACTAAACCCAATAACAATCACTATTTCCAACCCGCGGAAGACTTCACCAGCTACTCACTCTTGTATAAAGCTAAGGCTCGACTCCTCATAGCACTTGCTAGAACCGAACCCCCGACAGGAACCTGATGCACATGCCGACAAATAAAAATGTTAGGCTTAACGCCTAGTGAACTCAAGAGTTTTAACATGAATGAATATATCTTTAAAAGAAAGGAATTCAGTTTAAAGCAAGATCCTTCGAAATATTATACTTCAAAATGAAAACGACACATTTTCCCACAATATGCATTTTTAAAGACAATGCTTCCAAACACACATTTCTTATAAAACGATGCAACCCGTAACTCACCCAAAACGGGGTCATAGTTCGATACTCAAATTTGTGAAAATGTATATAATACTTCATATCGCAAAACACCCAAAACTCGGGTGGGACATAATACTCGACCCTTAAATAATGGAAAACAATCCATATAAATATGATACGCCATTAAAACATGGAACTGAAACGTAAAACTCACGCGACCATAAAATGGAATGAAATCCAAATATTAAAGCATGGACAATTAAATATCCAAAATACAACGGGCCGACAACCGAGGATACTCGTATCCGTTGAGAGCGGAGGAACACAAAAGTATGTCACTCAAACAACGTTGATCGTATGACACTTCACGACACGCTAGCCCAAGTGCCCTTACGACCTCTTGACAAGTTCACCAAAAGAGACAGTTGACCTTGGTGGCCGTTACAAAGTACTCCACCCCAAAAGGCTCGGCACACCAGGGACTACAACTAAGGAAATTCCCCAAGTGGCTCGGCACATCGGGGACTACAACTAAGGAAATTCCCTAAATGGAGGAGGTCACAATACTCACCTCCCAGGTAGCACTATCCAGACTCAACCCTCCTAATGCCTCCTTGTCAAGTTTTGGTCATAAAACATGAGTCCCGGGGTCGAACCCCGTACCACCCAATTGACCATCGAATAAGACTGACTTATGTGCCTATGGATCCATTACAATACAGTCCAAGATTACATGACTACTCATGAATGACTAGAGCACTCGAGCCTGTAATTATCAATAATATGCAATAAAATGCATTAAGACGTAAATCACAATTTGGACTCTAAATCGAGCCATTAAAACCGGACAAATGTCCTCAGTACTCTTTTACGTCAACACCGAGCTAAAATGCCCAAAATCCATTTGACCAACAAATAACGGTCCTCCAAATGATGAAATGTCTTTAAACGATGTTTATGCAGACACATACCTCAAATATGTGATTTACCCAACTCGACACGTGTTGGGACCAAGAATCATCCAAATAGTTTATAAACCCGAATATCCCAAAATGTCGTACATCATAAGTTAGACTTCGCTTGTACAAAATCACCGAAGATGCATAAGTCATGAAATGAACTCTATTTGTACAAAATCGCTACGAATGTGTAAAACATGCTATTTGTTAAAACATTAGAACTCAAATATGAGCATTTTATGGAATTAAGCAACCCAAGTTTACCAACTATGAAAACTTATCAAAATACTCTCACTTTGACAAATTCCAAGTAAAACACATTTTTTTACTTCAAAATACACATTTTGGCATGTACACCGTTTTAACAAATCAACTTGAACTCACCTCGCTAGATTTAGGCTAAATCTAGATTTCACCCAACTTGAGCTCCTTTGAAGGGCACTTGAATCCTCAAGCCGAAAACTTCCAAAACATAGATCCATACATTCCAAACCATAAATACCCATATTTAACCATTTAGAAACATTCCCTAAATATTATTTACTAAAATCCCCAACGAGATCAAAACCCTAGTTTCTCCAAAACTATCAAATCCGATATTTGATAAACCAAACACTAGGGAAACATCAATGGAGCATTTATAACATTAAATCAAGGAAGCTTACCATTCTAGATGATGAGACTTTTCGAGGACACCCATTCCAACTCTTCAACCCGAGCTCCCACACGTTGAACTTGATGAGGAAGATGAAGATGGAGGTTTTGTGGTTCAAGATCCCACTAGCTAGATGATGAAGAATCATGTGGTTCAAGGGGGAAACCCTCAAAATGGGTTAGGGTTTGTGGGGAAGAGAGGAAATGGTTTGGGAGAGAATGGGAAGGAATTAGAAGTGAGAAATGAGAAGATTGGGTGAAAATTCGGACATTTTAGGAGACAGGGGTCGCGGACGACCTTGCCACGCGATAGTGACATTGTCACTATCGTGATGGCACTCTCGCGGGGATTGTACCGCAGGTGGTACTCCCCCGGCGATTGTGCCACGCGATAGTGACAATGTCACTATCGCGAGTCACAATCGCGCCACTCGTACCGAACCCAGAAAAGGGTCAAAACTCGAGATTCTCGCATGGGTCGACTTAAGGTTCGAAAGCACAACATTTTCCACCAAAAAAGATAGGCGGAAAGTGGAGAGATTACCAACGAAGGACGGAAACTTACTTACGAAAAACCGGGTGTTACAAGAACCCAACCTTACCTTATATATATATATATATATATATATATATATATATATATGAATATGTACCTATATATCTCAGCTTGAAACAACACCATTAGGTCATCATCAATAATAACTTGAAACACAAAGGAAATGTACAATCAGTGGATACAGACTCATATTCCATAGTGGTTGATAACTCAATTTCGAAGATGGATATAAATATTGTTTTCTTTACCTTTTTTGTTTCAGCTATGGATTTAAAGCGCCAAAAGAGATCAATAAACTCCTTTCCAGCAATGTTGTGAACAAGCTTGATTCATCCAATCCTAAACATGAAACAAATAACGAACTTTGAAACAAAACATTAAGCGCCAAATAATGAACTTTGAACAACCCATGGAGCAACAGACTATGAAACAGATTCTTCCAATCCCAATCATGAAACCACCAATTAAAACCAAAGACCTTGATAAATGCAATTCAGTCACTGGTCATTGCAATCAGATAATAGATTCTAACCCAGCAAATGAAATATAACAAGATCATAACCTTTTCAAAAGAGCTTTTTCAAAAAAATAATAATAAATGAAACCCAAGACAAGTGAGTCAATATAATAGTTAATTTAACAAAATTCCAAATTAAAGTACATATAGCCTTGCAAATTGATCTCTCTTTTGAGTTTGTGTCAATTCATTAACAAAAAACCCTAATAAAGATACAAATTCAGCTTTAAAAATTGAATCTTTAATGTAATCAAACACCCATTAGAATAGAATTTATCCCAAAAAATTTGGAATTTTTTGGATTTTATAGCAATTGTTGCAAGCAATCTCTACCTTTGGATTAACTTTCAAAATAAAGATAAAAACAGAGAGAAGAATTAAAGAAACAGCTAGCAAAAATTTGTTGACCACATAAACATAATTCATGAACTTGTTGTCTTGGAATATGAATAATCTTGAATTTAAAATTTTCAAGAAATTGACGGTGGAAATAAAAGTCAACAGATCTACAAATTCCAGAAATCACTCGTTTACAGCTTAAAAATTGTATTGTCAGCAAAGAACCAAAAGCAAAAAAAAAAAAACTTAAAAAACCAAGAAAAGTGATTTCTGATTTGGGAATAAACATGAGTTCATCCCTAAAAGCGTATCTAACACATCCAGTACACCAAAGATATAAAGAAAAGTAAATAAACAAACTCAAAGATTATGAGAATTTAATCAAAACCCAAATCGGCATTTCATCAAACACCTTACATACAATATCAAAAACCAAACATTTCAAAGTAAATACTTCAAGGACCGAAATGGGTATGAAGAAACGAGCTCATATCCAAATAACTACAAAGAAATAAATCAAATTACACATTAAAACTCAATAAATCCAATTAAAGAATACAAACCTTTCCACCAAGATAAATGGTTTCCATATCAATAGAGACGGAATCACTTGAATCCACCATGACCGTAACTTTTGTTAGGGTTTTACCTCAAATCAAGAGTTAGGGTTTTACCTCAAATCAAAATCGGACAGGAGAAGGAGAAGGAGAATCGATACGATGCGTGTGAGAGAGAGAGACGAGATTGTGTGGATGAAATTTTCTTTGAACCCATCATCTTGATTTATATGCAAAAATAGCGTGTGTGCAAGTAGAAGAAGTACCGAAGGTATGGTCTTGAAGCAGTGGAAGAAGAAAGGGTATGGTTGGTGGGTATGGTGGAGTGGAGATGTGAAGAAGCAGAAGAGGAAGTACTAGTATGGTGAGGGGGCGACTTATTTTATGCATGTGAGTGTGAAGAGGTAGAAGAAGTAACTCATGTTGGGAATGCATTCAAACACTTGTATCTCATGCTTTATAACTTGTAATTAAGAGTTTTTTGAATTTAATGCTTAAATGAGTTGTAAATTATGCATGAAGACTTATATATATATACTAGTGGTGTACCCGCGCGATGCAGCGCGGGTGAATCACAATATTCCGAAACATCAAGTTGAAGGTTAATATATTGTATTAGCAAAATTGAATGGAAAAATAATTGCACACATATTGGGCTTCTAAATCCATTATTCAGAACTAAATACAAAACTTGAAATTCTTGATTGAACAAAGAAATACAATCATTTGTAAATAATGCTCATCCGTATCTCTAGAATGTTGTTTAGTTTTCGTGATGCACTCATTCGTAAATATTTTCTGCAAAAAAGCACAATGATTTTAATAAAAACATATGGTACCAAATCAAGCTATTAAATTGAAAAGGATGTAGACTATTTACCTTCGGAACGAAAAACAGATTCGAGGTCTCGTATTTTTGCTCTTTTTAGTCCGAGTGAAGGCACTTCTTCAAATTCTTCAAATAGATATACAAAAGATTATTGTAAAGTGAACGATAAATTTGACAACCAATCAATTTGACAACCAATATGTTATATGTTGACAAATTGGGTGATCAAATACAATCAAATTTTTTTTGATTTAATTATATTATTATATGTCATATATTGTACCTTGGTTAATCAATTTTTTTATTATTCATTTAAATGAACATAGTCACGAATATTTTTTTAAACGTATTTTAGTTAATATACGATGAATATGGTTAAACGTATTTTAGTAATAACAATATTTTTCATTTGCCACTTTTGAAACGTATGAATATGTTTATTCGTTTTTTATACCCAAATTGCTACAACAATTGTTCCTCAACCTACTTTGCCACTTTCTGATTATTATATCTGGTTTACTTTTAATATCATTATTATTCTAAAAACTTTTAGATATGACTCGAAATTCACAATTTTATGATATTTTGGTTATCGGATTTATCGGTTTGATATATAAACATACACTATCATACATGTAAATATGAACATCTTTGAACAAAGAGTCCCTTTAAATCATATCATAGAAGTTGAATGATATCTTCTTTCTATAAAGCAAATCAACTTTGACATTTTTATAATGAAATTAATTATAGTTTTTGATAAACATTTTTTCTTTTCATCAAATGTTGATTCTTAGTTATAGAAATGTAAACCCTCTTATAAATTGATTTAAAGATATTTGAACTTGAACTACTAATAATAATCTTTTATCATGATTTTAAGTTAAAAATGCAAATTCAATATGAAAAATGAAATTGCAATGCAAATAACGTTGAGCCATGTCGAGTGAAAAATGCAATTGCTATACTCCATATCAAAACGTAGTTTTAAACGTATTTTTTGACATATTTTAATATATAATAAAATAATTAAATTAAAAAGTATTCAATATTGAGTTCATTTTAAAGGTATCGAAAAGACGATTATAATTGTGTAATTTGTTAAAATTAAAATTATTTTTTTAAACATATTTTAGTTAATATACGATTATATGTATTAATATGATGATGGTGTAAAATAAAAATTAAAAAAGTAAAAGGTATAAAATAAATAAATAAAAAGAATTGAAGGACCAAAATTGTAACTATTAATTCAAATATCTCATTTCACACTAACCCCTTCCTTTACCGACAACACCCGTCCCACTCTTCCAAATCTCATTTGAACTTCATTTCATTTGCATCTGTATTTCATTTCTATACGTTACACATAAACACACATAACATAATCTCTCTCTAACCTTTCATTTTCTCTCTCTAGAATTCACTCACTCACAACTTCTCTCTCTAAACCCTTACTGATATCCGGCGAAACCAACCCCCCGCATCACCCACCAGATCGATTATGCAGGTTTGTTCACCCATCTGATCCATGATGCAGGTTTGCACCACCCCAACCAAACCCCCTCGTTTTATACGTTCTCGATTTGGTATTGGTTTTTTTCACGAGTTTTTTTTGCAACCATGAGAACCCAGATCTGGTATTTAGGGTTTACACTTTGATTTATGATTTTTTTTTTAGATTTACATTTTTGGTTTGATTTTTCGTTCTAAACCGTAATGAACTCACCCTACTTTATTAATGTTTTTGTTTTATTATATTTGTATGAGGAACACGACTACATTTCAAAATTGGGGGTTTTTATATAATTTGTTCTCTCTTGTATGTATAGATCTGAAGTTTAATTAAAATATTAAATGAAATAGGAGTAGAAACCTGTATCAGCATATCGAAGTTTGTAATTAGCTTTTGACAATAAAGGTATTTTCTTTTGACCCACATATATCAGATATTATGTTCATATGTTACATCTTTTTATCGTGGTTAGACAAAAAGCCAAAAGGGACAACTTCTTTTTACAAGTACCGACAAACTTTATTCAACAAAGAGTGTTTTAATCCCTCATTAAGTATTTTTTTTACAAAATCCAAATTTCAAAAAAGCTTAAATCAAATACGACAATGAAAAACATTTATATTTTTATACCCCAAAAGGAAATAAAAAATGTTCATAATTATTTGCAACTTTTACTCAAGAAAAACAATAGTTCATCTGGTGGTGTTTATGGGTTGGGTTCCACCAACACCAACAGGTAGCAGTGTGCATAGACTAAGTGGAATCTCTCTGACACACATTATTAACACACACACACACACAAATCTCAGTCGTTGTGTAGAGCACCCATCTACAAGATTGTTTTTGAGCTTCAAATCTGTATGACATACTTGCTGCAAAATATTGATGCATAACTTGGGGAAGAAGAAGAGAAAAACCCACAGAGTAGTTAAGAAGAGAAAACTATACATGTTAAATTTGTTGGTGATTGGTATCGAGAATTCAAAAAATGAGCGGGAATCAACATAAAATCTGAAAAGAACTGAAAAGTACATAAAGCAAAAAGTAAAAAAGTATTTTGGGAATACAAACATGCATTAACGGCTTGTATACCATGTTTAATCAGTTGCACTTTAAAAGATTTTAAGACTTTCATGCTTGAAAGGGTAGTACCATTTCTCTCTTTCTTTTTCTTCTCTTTCTCCTTGCTCTCTGATTCTTCTTGAACATGTCTTTCCATCTTTTAGGTGCGATGAATGTCGTTGCCGAGTCGAAAATGGGTTCGGAATTCAGGTCAACGACGGTGGTTATGGTTGGAGGGTTAAAGGTGGTGTCTTGTTTATCAGGTGGGTGGTGTGAGTTAGTGAAGGGGAAGGAGAACACTGCCGGAGAACAATTGGAAGGTTTCAGGGCAAGAAGGATTTCTGACCATCCAGAACTCGAATTCCGGTGAAAAGAGCAAAAAGCAAAAAAGGTAGCCATGGAAAGCAGCTTCATATTTGAGCATTTGAATTTGAATTTGAATTTGAATTTGAATTTGAATTTGAATTTGAATTTGAATTTGAATTTGAATTTGAATTTGAATTTGAATTTGAATTTGAATTTGAATTTGAATTTGAATTTGAATTTGAATTTGAATTTGAATTTGAATTTGAATTTGAATTTGAATTTGAATTTGAATTTAATCCAGGGTATGGTGAAAGGACATAAAGCTGTGTGGAGTATGGGGAGGAAGGATATATTGAGTTAAAAGTATTGGGTGAAAAAGTTTGTATTATATACTTGTACATTGTGCTTATTAGATTGTACTTAAGAGTTTTTCAAAATTTATGCATAAAATGGTTGTTCTTTGTGCTTTTTGGGTTGTAATTAAGACTTTTGGTCTAAACCAATATTAATGTAGTAATAGATATATATAGGGGTGGGTTCAAACGAGAACATAGTGTATTTAAAAGAATAAATGGACGATTTTCAGCCAATCATTTTTTAAATTAACTCCGAAAATAATAGTTTTTAAAATTAAGAGTAAAAGTGCAATAATGTCATATTATGCTATGGATAATTTAGGATAGTATTAACTTTCAAAAAACATGGATTATAATATTTAATTCAAATCAAAAACCTATTTATCATTTTCCTTTATTAAAGCAAATTCGGTTAATCCATTTTGGTAGTTTATCTGGTCTGTTTGTTTTTTTCAAGCAAATCCCGAATATGTAACCTAAATCACAGATGATTATATAGTGTACAATATGCAATCCAAAAATCATTTATGATTATATTGTAAAGAAACTTGATAGATTGTTTAAGTGTAGTATGCATGAGATGTGATTATACCTTATAGTAAATGATGTAATTAACCAAAATCATATATGATTTTGTACTAAATAACTTGGCTATAATACTTGACACCAAAATCACATGTGATTTTGTTTTAAATACATAACACCAATTTCATACTTAACACGTACTAAATAACTTGGCTATAATACTTGACACCATTCTAAATACTTAACACCAAATTCATACGTAACACCAAAATCATATATGATTCTGTACTAAAAAACTTGACTATAATACTTAACACCAAAATCATATGTGATTTTGTTCTAAATAACTTAGACAAAATGTTTCCATATAAGTTGGATATGGAAAAACAGAATAGTCGATGTTTCCATATAAATTGAAAAATACAAACCCTAACTCACGTCCTCAAATGCACAAAAACAGAAAAATACAAACCCTAGAATGCATCTTTAGAATCTCATGGACGATTTTTCTTCAATATCCGCATCCATGGACCCTTTTCTTCAATTAAGTTTGGAGAGAAGCAAGTTCAGATCGCTCCTACAATTGCATCATTCAAGAGGAAGATTCCGTCGGAAAACGAGGCATCATCGTCACCAAACACCTCTTCACAGCCGCATCCACCGTCGTCGAGTCAAACGTCACCACACTCGGCACGCGAATCCTTCTGGTTTCGCCAGAAAACTCCGGCCAACGGCGAATATCCAACGGTACAAACCTAATTACGTCGGATCTATCGAACACTTCCTCCCTCACGTCGGCGTGATTGTTTTATGATTAAATGGAGATAGATAGAGAGAGAGAGAGCTACTAATTAGGAAGTAAGTTATATTTAGTAGTTGAAATTATCCTAAAATAATCAGGAGTAAAAAAAGACCAAAATACCTTTTTTGTTAAAGGAAAATCCAAACAAAATAACAATAGAATAGAGAGACAATGAAATCTATAATTCTCATTAATCATAAGCCCTTTAAATAGGGAGGAGTTTACAAAGAAAATGAAACATTCATTATGGTAAATTCTAATACTAGGAAAATATTATGTCAATCACTTCCTTTTGATGATGGCACATAATCCTACAACACTCCCCCTTGTGCCGAGTCAAAGGGAGGTGCACAATTGTTGCCTCGTTAAAACCTTACGCCAAATTAAAAACCCAGTGGGATAAAACACTTGGTAAACACACTTACCCGGACAACACTTACCCGAGTCAACACTTTTAACCAGACAACATTTACCCGGAAAGAGTTGGTAAACAACCCTGTTAGGACTGAAAGTCCAAAAGGTTTACAAGCCCCTTAGTCATCTCTGCTTCGCTGCGTGTCAGCACCTCCGAAAGAAACGGAGGACTTCATTCAGTGACCCCGCGATCGCCATCTGAACCTCAGAATAAGGTAAAGCTTGAAGATAAGTTTTGTACTCTATTAATTTCTCAGTCCAGCAGAGCTGTCTTAAGAGCTAATCCTCGTTGGTAATAAGTTTCAAATTTTCCTTCTGGTTGGACTCTTCCCAAAGAGACGACGACCTTCTTCCCGTTGCTCTATATCATTGTTCATGTTCCCTAGCAATTGGAGGATTCTATTAATCCAAGACCTATATGTAGACCGGGGCCTCCCCCGCTTTCAGTTAAGACTTAATATCATTAAAATAAATATTTTATTTCCAAACTTAATGTTATTCTAACCATTGTCTTTATGATTTAAAAGATAAAAACAATAAACCGTTTAATATTTAATAGAGTAAAAGTTCAATTTTGGTCCCAAACATTTGTAATTTTCAATGGATATCGTTCCAAAACTTAAAAAACTCAAACTTGGTCCCTCATGTTTGTCAATTCCCAATAATTTTGGTTCCTCTACTGGTTGTTAACTTTTTCGTTAAGTCCAATTAAATTAGAGGTATTTTTGTCATTTTCACTATTTTCTTAATTCTACAAATTACATTTTAACTTTCAATTGTTAAACAAAAAAATAACCTTCACATTTTTCGTTTTTTTTTACAATTTACAATTAAAAATATAATATGTTTTTTTAATATGATGAAAATAATAAAAATGACTAAAATACCCAAGTTAACAAATGGACCTAAACATTTGAGAATTGACAAACGTAACTTACTTAAGAGACCAAATTCCAATTTCTAAAACTAGAAGCGTACTCGCGCAATGCAACGAGATACATCATGATTTTAATGTTTCATTTTATTTTTGTTTTTTTGTCGATTTACAGTACGATTTTGGATGGTTTTGAGAAAGTGATAATGTTTTTTTTAATAAATTTGTTTAAGCTTAATAATATAATGTTTTTTATATAAAAAATAAGTAATTTATTATAATTCAATTATTATCTTTCATATTTTAATGAAATCTAGAAAAAATAATCAATTACATATTTAATATAATTAAAACAAATTTATAGTAATATAATATATTAATTAATAGTGATACATGGAAATGTCTACATAAAAGGAAAGATTTGCACATACCAAATTGGTGGGTGTTAAAAGCATGCAGTAGTAATATGTATCTTGTGCTTTGATACTTGTAAATTAAGAGATTTTTAAAATCTTGCATAAAATGATGGTACATGTATTTAAGAGTTTTTTATCCATGCTTTATAATATAGTATAGATATAGATTTAAGTACAATATTCTTCCATCGAAAATTAGAAACGTTACTTTACTCTATTTAATTTTTATTTGTTTGGTTCATTCTTGGGTTAATGATCAGCCCATTATCTTTAAGGCCCAAAGGGCCTATTTTATGTCTTTCATTTAAAAATCCTAGTAGATCTAGATTGGGCTTATTTGTTCCATTTTATAAAATCAGCAAATTTATTGAATAAATACGAGTTGTATTGATTCCAATATCAAATCAAAAAAAATGTACACAAATAATTAATAAATAACACATATGACTTAAATTCGTCTCACAATCCTGGACTGAACGGAATGCCGGTGGCCGGCAGCCATGATCTGCCGGCGATCAGCCTCTCCACCGTGTACTGAGATGCCACACTCTTGCTTGTTATAACTTTATATCCCGGCCATTTCACCCGTCTTCTCGTCGAAGCACCGGGACCAAAACACGCATATTCTCCGTAAACCAACGTTTTAAACGCGAAATCGGTATTATCCCACGATGACCATCCTTGTGGGTTAATATGACTATCAATGAAAGTTTTCATATAAACTGTCCTCGAATATTCTTGCCATGGGCGGCCCAAATACGTTTGAACCGAACCCATCACCGGCCTTAAATCCGGTGCTGGCATCACACGGCTATTATGGATCGAAATTCCCGTGTTTTGAAACGGATCGCCACGGCCTTGAGCCGTTATAATGTTCGCTTGTCCTTTCAACGGTCTTCGTGCTAAGATCATGCAATTTTGGAAAACCACGGCCGCGTTTCCGAATATGAAATCGATGGTGCCGTAAATGTAGCAAAGTTTGTAGAATTGTCGTTGAGCCAGAACAAAGAGTGTGTCTTGATAACCTTCGATACTACAAGCGTAAAATACCGAGAGATCAGATGATGATCGGAGAGCCACGGCTTGGCTTTTTGCCGGACCGGCGGTGTTCCGGAACGTTATGCCACGGGCAATGAATCCAATGCCATCCACTCCTGAATTTCGTCGGATTTAATTAGAAAAATTGATTGAATAATTTAAATTCAACAACAAAATCAGGTTTATAGGATACAAAAATTCCTAAATTTTCTAATAAACTACTTTATAGAATATAAGTTTATACGACCAAATATTTGTGCGTCATATGTAAAATTGTTACCATATATTTATTTTACATTTTTGGACTAAGTTTATACGACCAAATACTTGTGCGTCCTATGTAAAAATGTTACCATATGTTTATTCGAGGTTTTAACAAAATTTTACAACAATTTGAAATTAAAAACATTTTACTATTTTTTTTATAAAACATTATTGGAAAATGACTTACAAAAATGTACGAGCGTATTACAAAAAATGCAAAATGGTTTCTCTCTCACACCTTTAGCATGTGTATTTGTGTGTGAGAGAAAGTGAAGCTATCATTATCCTCTTACGCAGCGTATTAAATATTAATGATAACCAAACTGCATGGTGAAGAAATAACATGCAACGTACGTAATTAGTTAACACCATGCACATATATATCTTCTTACACACATTAATCATCTACTTTACTTTACTTAATTTGATCATAGCATTACGTATAAACTTAAAAACCATGATTATATATAATTAATTCACTATTTTCTAGATATTATTATAATTAACTAGAAATTAAGATTTGGGATCAAGTAATTTGCCGGAGTATAGAGAATAATTGATTTTACCGACGGTTGCCGAGCTATAAGTTGTGAAACCGCTGCCGACGCTCCGCGAACCGGTGATAATGGTGTTTTTTGCTCCATCACCAAGAAACATGATGTTGTTCAAATTGTTTCCAATTTCAATGTTTTCCCTATAAACTCCTCTTCTTATGTAGATGATATATCTCTTGTTTCTACGATTAATACCGGCGGCATATTTTAGTGCCGATTGAATGGTTCGAAACTTACTCCCACGAGCTTGATTCACGACCAAATTAGCCTTTGTGCGAAGCGAAGGTGTTTGTAACAATTTCCGATCATGGGGTGTTACCCAATTTGGAAAATCATCATTTTGATCATCGCTTTCCAACTTTTGCTTCACGAAAAACTGGTTTATCGCCAAACCGTTGCTTATCATCTCGGTGAGGTTATGTGATTTAATTGGAGACACGAAGTTTGTCAAGTTAAAGTCTTGAGAACCCGAAAAACAGGTTTCAAGATTGGTGAGGGAGGCGCTGAGCCAAGTCTGAGCATCAAAGTCCGAGCTCTGGTTGTGTTTCAGGCCAATTAGGGTTTGGTTGAGTTGGAGAATGGTGTCGTTAACAAGCTTGTCACAGTCGAGCCACACAGCCTTCTTTCGTTTGCTCCTACACTTTTCCTTGAGGCCGTTAGTGCAACTCTGGGCCTCTTGGGCCTTCTCCAAAGCAATCTGCAAAACCAACATCCGAAAGTCTTTTCTGTCCCGTGGGACATTATAGGTCCCACGGCTCAGAAAGTATTTACACTGTTGTGGATGAGGAGTCGTCTCGCACCACCAATTAATGTCACCACCCGAATTTTCTTCTTCTTCTTTTTGTAAAGACGAAGAAACCAAAGAAAAGAGAACAAATACATATAATAAAAAAGACAAATATAGCTTAATGTTAGCCATTTGATGACTAGGGTTTTTTTTTTTTTGTGTTCTTGATTTTGTTTTAGGTATGAAAAATGAAAATGGGTATTTGAGAAGGGATCCCAACAAATATGTGATGGGGTTTGAATTTATAGTATGATGATGATTATAAAATATATGTATAATGAAATTAATTAAAGTATGATCAAAGTTTAGTGAAAGTTGACATTGAAAAACCCTAGAAACGTGTTAAGTTATTAATGGTGAGATCCTTGTTATACGGATCGAGCTGCCATTTCATTTCATTGAGAGAGAATCGTGGGTTTATACAATTAATATTGGTGTTAATAAGTCATTAATTATGCCATCATTGCAACATGTAAATTTCGATGCACCATGGTCATTGGTCGTCCTCCTCTTCATCCGTCTACTTGATTTCTTCCTCCAAAATAAGTTATATATGTTAATTATAACTACGGATATTATAATATTTGACTATACGATAGAAAATTGTTTGGGAATAGAAGTTAAAGTGAGAAATGTAAAACGGGATTTGAATCTTTAATCACCTTTAATTAGTGTTGATTTAATGGTTCAGATTAAGTCCATAATAACTTTGAATTAGATTAGCAAAGAAGTTTGAATTCATTTTTTCAATTATTTTTTTTGAACGGAAGGATTCATTCCACCAAAAAACTAGCAAGGAGCTAGATTACAGAAGGAAATCAATACACGACAACAGGATTACTACTCCAATTATCCCAACTGAGAGTCTCCCCCCTTTTACATCTATTCTTAATCCACAAGAAAGAATTATCCCAATCATTTTTTCAATTATGATTGATAAGGATGAAGAGCTCTTCTTGCCTTTCTCGCGATAACCACTATTTTTACCAGAAACCAACTCTTAATTATACATTTTAATAATTAACTAGACATAAAGGTTATGTTTCACAACTAGTTAATAAGTAATGTAATGTCTATTGAAACCGGTAAATTAGATAACAATATAAAATAATTTAGAAAACATGCTAAAGAATAGGAAATAAGAACTCGTGGGCTTATTAAAAGGCTATCTAAAATACATTTTAAAAAAACCAGCTTATAGTTTAACTTACATAAAAACTGAGTTTATAGGACATCGAAAATGAAAAAAACGTCTTAATTGATTATTATATAAGAGTTAAACATTGGATTAAACTATATACAAAACGTCATATCTAAAAGGGTTAATAAAGTGTCCTATTAAAAAAAATATGACACTGTTTGAAACAATGTCAATGTTTCTATAAAAAGTTTTGTTCATGTAACAACTTGTCCCACATTAATAAAAAATGAGATTTGTGACGTTCTTTTAAGCCTTAAATTTTGGGCTACTGATTTCCACCATGATCTAAAGGTGGATTAGAAGTTATTGGGTTTGAGGTGTTATTAATTGTTCATATGATACTTCTCAAACGTCTGGTAAAATATAGAAAGTCTATAAATTTATTTTAACACTATTAGATAAAGCAGTCTATATAACACTGACATTTTTTGGGTCCTATAAATCCAATTATGTTGTAACGTTTATCTAACAGATCTTTTTAGTTGCCAATTAACATGATCATATTAGAAAATTTAAGTTTTGTTTTGTGTTGCGACTCGTTAATTTACTCAAGTCTTTTAAATTGTTGTTTTCATTAATTAGCAATCTGTAAAACCCACAATTACGAGAATATCATCAACGTGGAAATTATTATATATATCAATGCATGATTACTTGTATCATAAGCATATATCATTCAAAGTACTACAAACATACATGTGGATGATCCTAGCTACAAGAATTTGGAAATTATCCGGCGGCTGTTCATGTAAAAAGTAAGCAACAACAATGGTGGTTGATACCGTACAGACGATGATTTCTTGTAATTGTAGATAAATATTCTCCAATTTTTGTTTTTAAAACCATAATTAAGTGATCTCTAAGCAACTTAATTAATTGTTTAATTTGTCAAAATATATAATTTCCTTTTCAAACACCATATTCTTAGGAACAAGCTAGAACCTTTTCCTACCATGTGATTTTATCGACTTTTTCTGCATTAATTCCTATAAAAAATTTATGGGCTCAAGTTGACAATAAATCATATTGTTTTTAGAAATAAATAATTTTCCAAAAGATGTTCGACTTTGGAACTTAGAAAACCAATTGAAGAATGATCGAGGTTTAAAACGAGAATAATAACCAAATAAGAGAACACGGAAATGGTTAAATTGCATGCACAATCACATGTAATTTTATACTAACGTTCAACGTCGGCGTGTGAGGGCGACGTGGCCTGCAACCGCAGGTCACAGTGAAAGTCGTATGAATCACATGTGATTTTACACGTGATTTTTGTATAAAATCACATTTAATTCGACCATTTTCTTATTTGGTTAATCTTTTTGTATGAACCTAACTTTATACATGAATATGTATACATGTAAGTATATATGAAAAATGATAGATAAATTATTAAATATGGTAGAAAAGATGATTTGTGTTTCAAGAAATTAATCTTGAAAATTGATGGTAATGTAAGTTAAATAGAAGGGTAAATAATAAGTTAGGAGGGTTGTTAATTTAACAAGTTAAAATCTTGAGGTTTTTGTACTTTTATATTTATTTCATCATAATTACAGCCTTCAAACTTTCGTTGTTTTTTTTTTTCAGAATTTTACCTAAACTTAATTTGACCAAATAAATTTGCGAGGATTAATATTATAAATGTGGACAAAAGCTAAACACATTGTAAATACTTTTTTAAAGATACTATTATAATTTGTGAACATATTATGAACTTTTTTTAGAAATACATACAATTATAATTTGTGAATACTATAACATCCGGAAATTTTAGTAAGTAAGATTTACCTTCTCTCCTTATAATAAGTTATGTTTATTAGTTAACTTTAGTAGGAGACCTTGTTGTTATGTACCTTTGTTGATCGAGAGTGTTCCGTAGGGGAAAAGTCAAGTTTTGGGCATCGTACGTTGCATGTGATTGTGCCACCTATAGTGCATTTGGGCACAGTCACATGGCATTGTCACTTGGGGTAAAAAACCTTCGGTACATGTGGGGCGACAGTGCCTTGTGAATGTGCCAGAGTCACTATCGCTGTGTCATTATCGCACCGGGGAGGGAGCATTAAGTATACTGGCGCCGATTATGCTCTACAACTGTGATATGGTCACTATCGCCTGGGCATGCGGGCGACCATTCGGGTATTTGAAGCCCAAGTCTGATTTTTAAAGGCAGAACCTCATTTTGGTGCGATTTTTCTCTGATTTTAGGATGGCCCTTTCATCTCTTCCATCTCTCTTCATTAATTTCTAATTGAAGACACCCAAGAACATTTATTGTTCATCTCTAGGGTTCGCTTATTATTAAGGGTGAAGCAACTAGGGTTGTAAACGAACCGAACGTTCAGTGAATCGTTTGGCGGGAAGTTCGTTTATTTAATAAATAAACGAACATGAACATAATTTTTTGTTCGTTTAGTTAAATGAACGAACATGAACAATGGTCTTGTTCGTTCATTTACGTTCGTGAACGTTCGTTCATTTATATTCGTTAATATTCGTTCATTTACGTTCATTTATGTTCGCTTACGTTTGTTTATATAAACAAATATATTTATATTATAGAGTGAATTGTGGATTTGGTCCCCGTGTTTTATTACTTTCTTTGACTACGGTCCCTATAGTATGTTTATTGTGGATTTGGTCCCTGTGGTATTCAAATTATCTTGGTCATGGTCCCTCTGACTAACGCATTCGTTAACTCCATTAAATTAAGGACCTTTTTTGTCATTTTGCCTAATTCGTGTCTTTTTATGATAAGAAAAATAAAAAATATATTTTTAACACACACACATATATAGATATCAAAATAAATAAAATAGAATGTTATTTTATGACTTGATTCTTTAAATTTAAAAAAAATTTAATTATATTAAATATGATTTAATTTTATTATTTTATTGTAATTGTGGAAAAATATATGGTTTTATTGTTTTAATGTAATTAAAATTTTAATTTAAACAAACTAGATCATAAACTATATCTTATTTTATTTAGAACGAATAAAATAAGATATGTTTTTATGATTTGATTTATTAAATTAAAACTTTAATTATGTTAAAGGCTATGTAATTTTATTGTTATTTTACTATCATCACAACAAACAAGTTTATTATCGATATTTTGACACTAAAATCATTGAAAACCTGAGAAATGAACTCTAATTTTATCATCTTAAAATTAGAGGTTCTAATTTTCATATTGTTTTTCAGTCAAAAACTAAAAATCAACTGTTTAGATTTTAACGAAATAAAATATTTAAGTTACGAATATTTTAACTCACAATAAAATTAACAAGTGAAATAAACTAATAATTATACATTTCTAAAACCGTACCTTTTTTATTATGAACATTTATTTTGAGACGGAAGAAGTATTGAATAGTGATAAGACAATGTCGTATCTTTCTATTGATGGATGTTGTAGCTGATCTTCGCTATTTTCTAAATTCTAACATGTTTTAATGTTGGAGTTACCTGACATATGATGCTCTATGTTTTGCCTTGTGGCTGTGAGTTAAAATATTCGTAACTTAAATATTGTATTTCGTTAAAATCTAAACGATTTGTTTTGAGTTTTTGATTGAAAAACAATATGAAAATTGGAACCTCCAATTTTAAGATGATAAAATTAGAGTTCATTTCTCAATGGTTTTCAATGATTTTGGTGCCAAATATCGATAATAAGTTTGTTTGTTGCAATAATAGTAAAGAACAATAAAATTGTATCGCCTTTTAACCACTGTTCTAAAAAAACTCGCCGCACAACCGCTATGGAGCGTCATGGCACCAAGGCTTGTGTCTCACGCCACGTTAAGCCCGTGGCACGCCATGGCCTAATGCGCAGTTTTTGCAATGCAATATTTGGTTTCTTTTATGTTTTTAATATCTCATTTGCAGGTTTTTAATATATACAGCCTAATTTAACTTACTTATTACTATTGACTCATTGAGTAACACAGCAAAACATATGTTTTTATATATAATATTATATTTAAAATAGAAATTTAACGTCATAAGTCATGCCTTGAAAACGCCATGGCTTCGCCACGACTCCTAAGATTTGAGGTTTGGCCTCGCCGACACGCCACGCCTCACGCCATATAGAACCTTGCCTTTAACATAATTAAAGTTTTAATTTAATAAATCAAATCATAAAAACATATCTTATTTTATTCACTCTAAATAAAATAAGATGTAATTTTATGATCTAGTTTGTTTAAATTAAAATTTTAATTACATTAAAACAATAAAACCATAACTTTTTTCCACCATTACAAGAGTGAATTACACTGATGGTCCCTGTGGTTTGTTTAAATTTTGGATTTGGTCCCTAAAACAAACTATCTACATTAATGGTCCTAAGTTTTCATTTTCATAACACTCATGGTCCCTCCACTTAACAAAATTAGTTAACAACCATTATGAAGGACTAATCGATTTTTAAGCAAACTATAGGGGACCAAAAGTGTAATCTTCTCTAAAATTAATGTGATTCATGTTTTTTTAATTTCTTATTATTTTTTTATATGTCCAATCATAAATCAAATTTATTAAAATAAAATACATATTAAATATAAAAATTTATATTTATTTAAAATCTATTAAAATCACAAAAACATTTAGCGTAAAAACAAATGAAATCAAGATAAATTCACATATATTTTAAGTTGAGAATTGAAATATGCGAGTGAAATATTAAAAATTAAGTTCGGTTAACGTGATATTATTAACATATAATCAAATAACAACAAAATAAAAATTATAAATTAAGATTAAGAAACACTGGTTATCCAAACGATTAAGAAAAATTATTACTACAATAAAATTATGTTTATATGACGCCGAAAAAATTAAACATCTTAATATACTACTTTATAAAACTTAATATATAAGGCAAAAACATAAAACGTTTTATCTAAAGACATTGCAATAAGTTTATAGAACGCTTTTGGACATTCTAACAAGTTTTTAAGACATTTATAATTAATACAGAAATCACATTAACATATTTATATGACACTATTTAAAAAAGTTCTCTATAAAAATAAACGTCATATAAAAAGATAGGTGTTTAAGACGTTTAAATTTTTTTTTTTTTGTATCATATAAACCTAATTTGGTTGTAGATTGATAGTTTTTCTAAATTGGCTGAATAATCACTGTTTTTCTAATCTTAATTTATAATTTTTATTTTATTGTTATTTTAATTATTTGTAGTTTGACTATATAGTAAAAATCTCACGAACTTAATTTTCAATATTTTGCTTGTATATTTCAATTCCTTAGAGATATACGAATTTATCTTGATTTCATTTGTTTTTCTTAACTTGAGATTTAACACTAATTTTTTTTTGTAAATATAATAGTTTTTAACTAAATATAATTTTTTTATTTTAATAAATTAGTTTTATGATTAAATATATAAAGTATTTTTTAATAAAAAAAACGTGAATTACATCAACTTTTTGAGCATATTACACTTTTTATCCCTATAGTTTGTTTAAAGATCAATTAGTCATTTATAACGGTTGCTAACTAATTTTGTTAAGTGGAGGGACCATGAGTGTTATGAAAATGAAAAATTAGGGACCATCAATATAGATAATTTGTTTCAGGGACAAAATCCAAACTTTGAACAAACCACAGGGACCACGAGTGTAATTCACTCCCATTACAATAAAATAATAAAATTAAAGCATATTTAATATAATTAATTTTTTTAAAAATTTAAACAATCAAGTCATACAATAACATTCTATTTTATTTATTTTGATATTTATATGTGTGTGTGTGTGTTAAAAATATATTTTTTATTTTTCTTATCATAAAAAGACACAAATTAAGCAAAATGACAAAAATGGTAATTGGTTTAATGGAGTTAACGGATGCATTAGTCAGAGGGACCATGACCAAGATAAATTGAATACTATAGGGACCAAATCCACAATAAACATACTATAGGGACAGTAGTCAAAGAAAGTAACAAAGCACGAGTACCAAATCCACAATCCACTCTATATTATATGACATTAATAGGTTAAATCATTAATTAAATTAATTTTTTAGAATTCAGTTTTATACCCTAAGTTTACTCGGGTTTTCATTTTATTATGTTATTTTTTTACGAACGAAATAATGAGTAACAGTGGTTGTTTTTTGTTCATTTGTGTTCGTTCGTTTATGTTCGTTTAGCTCTTAATGAACGAAAAAAAACGAACACGAACAAACATAAATTATTAACAAACGAACATGAACACAAAAAAATTCGTTTGTTTACCGTTTGTGTTCGTTCGTTTATTCGGTTAAGTTAAACGAACGAACACGAACAAGCCTTCATTCGTGTTCGTTCGGTTTGTTTACAGCCCTAGAAACAACCAAGCTTCAAGTGTAATCAACCATCTTCTAGGGTTTCATCACAATTTTAGGTTTTCTACAAAATCTAACAAGTGAGTTCATCCTAATCTTTTCTAACGCTTTATACATGTCAAAACCTTGAGAGTTTTAGTCTCCTAAACATCTCTTATAATATTTTATCATTTTGATGAATTTTAACGTACTTTGAGTATATTAGGGGATTTTAGGGTTTTTACTATTTTGGTGAATAAATGATGAGATTTATTATATGTGTTATTAAATGAGGTTTTAAAGGTATATTCATTGTTGATACTTGGATAGTTCATTTTCGGATACATTCATAACCTTCATATTTAAATGTTTACTTGACAAAAGTAGGATTTTGGGATGAAATGGATGAATTATTTTTATGAGTAAACTAAGGGTAAGGGCATTCTAGACCTTGTAAACCTTTGGAAAATTGATTTATGGAACATTTTATCTTGGGATGGAATAAAGTTTCGTTTGGATATTTGTGTAAACTTAGTTTCCGTATGATATTGTTTATGCAAAGGAAGTGTTTTATGGGAATGATTGATTTTTGAAAGTTATATGTGTGATTATAGCTTGTCACGGTGAAAATGTGACGATTTTAGACTAATGCAAATGGATCCATATGCATAGGAGTCGGCTTTACTTAAATAGGGATAAACTGCCTTTGTTACTAGTTGAGACATTGGTTCATACTTCATCGGGGGCAACTTGATACGGTCATGTGAAGCCGGATACTAGCCATTGACTATAAATGTAATTTTAGTGAATGAGTATGATTAAGATCATCGGGGCCATATCTACACATATATTACGGGTTGGAGAACTCGTGGCCATTGATCCTTGTATGAGCTCTATAACTTGGAAAATAGATTACTTTTGTGTTCCGCAACATTTCATGGAAATCCGGTCTCCCCCGTAATCGCAAGATGAATTTTGGACCGAATAGTTCTTATGTGATTATGTAAAAAATGAGATTTATATCTAACTTGTGAACTTTCACCGTTTTTCTTATGAATTCTTTATTTATAAATATTTGTTCTCATTAGGCGTCAAACCTAACTTTTTCTTAAAATGACGTGTATATCAGGTTCTCTTAGCGGCGGGGATCCGAAGTCTTGATCGAAGAGTCGTTGTCGTTAGAGGCAACTTTTGGAATAGTTAACTTTTGGACAGATCGGCGTTAAGTTCAAACATCTGACAGATTCTTTTAGGAGATCATAGTGATATCCGTCTGTAATCTAAGCTTAGAATAGTTTAGATTAGTAGGATCTCGTTTATTGTTTCTAATTATTGAGTTGTAAACGTTTTACATTTTCCCCTCTTTGGGTGATTACATTTATATATATGTCATATTTACGTCATATTTCTGGTTTAAATTTACCTTTATTTTTTAGGGGTGTTACAAATACAGTGTGAACACTTTTTTTTAAATATTATTATAATTTGTGGACACATTGTGAACACGTTTTAAATCTACGAGATCGGATACAACTTATGAACATATTGTGAACATCAATTAAAACAACAAAACTAATCTAAACATATCACTTGTGAACACATTGTAAACACCCTATTACGAAACTTTTAAGGTTGTTTTCATTATGTTTGCAATGTGTTCACCCTATGTACATATTTAATTATGCATATGTGTATGTAACAAGATTGAGGAGAAAAATATATTTTATGGAATTTAAATTTTCTTAAAATAATGCATTAATTATCGCATTAAGTATTTTAAATTAGTTGTTTAGACTTTAGAATGGATCTCACAAATTATGGAGTTCTTACATAATTAAAGACTAAAACACACACACACACACACACACACACACACACACATATATATATATATATATATATATATATATATGTATAGATCCTATCAGGTTCAGGGGAAAAAATCAAAAAAAAAAAAAAAAATGAGAAACACTCTGGTAACCTTCATCTGGACAGTATGCACTTGTGCATAAAAGTAGTTTGTAACATGCATACGTGCATATGTACAAGTGCGTCATGCACAATGCATAAAAACCAAAAAACAACTTAATTTACTTGTATGCATAAGTGCATACCGTCCATATCAAAGGCTATCAGGGTGTTCCTCAGTTTTCCATTTTTTTAAGATTTTTTCTTAAACCTTCCTTTATATATTATCTCATTAATTAATAACATTAATTGATAATATTAATTATCCTAAATTAGTGGATTAAAATGTATATCACAGATCTCACATTTTTTTTAGTTCATTGAGCCCATATATATATATATATATATATAGGTTGTTTCATTTGCAACCCTTAAAAATGTTGCAAACTTTGCAACCCACATCTTAACCGTCGGATTCATGATCGGCGGTTACAATAGATATGGGGCCCAATATTTTTAATTAAAAAAAGAAAAAGAAAAATAAAATAACCGTCGATCATGAATCCAACGGTTAAGATGTGGGTTGCAAGGGTTGCAACCTTTTTAAAGGTTGCAAAATATCCTTCCAATATATATATATATATATATATATATATATATATATTTGGTTCATTTGAGAAATGATAAATATATGAGAAATAGAGAAGTGATTTTAGCCATTCATATGGTCAAGATTGGATTTAATTGGTCAAAAGTTACGGCTTTGACTGGTCAAAAATTGCGGCTTTGACTGGTCAAAAATTACGGCTCTTCCAAAAATATAAGGGTATTTACGTAACTTTGACAAAAACACGCGCGTGTTCATATATATGAAGCATACAGTCATACATGAATGCATGCGTTCATATATGAATGTTCGTAATTTTAAATAAACACTGACTGCATGCCTTCATATATGAATGCATGCGTTCATATATGAATGCATGCGTTCATATATGAATGCATGCAAAAAAAAAAGGTGACATTCATATATGAACGTCTGTTTTTTGCATGTCTTCATATATGAATGCATGCGTTCATATATGAATGTTCATAATTTTTACATAAACACTGACTGCATGCCTTCATATATGAATGCATGCGTTCATATATGAATGCATGCGTTCATATATGAATGCATGCAAAAAAAAGAGTGACATTCATATATGAACGCCTGTTTTTTGCATGCCTTCATATATGAATACGTACAAAAAAAATAGTGACATTCTACTAACATTCATATATGAACTTCTGTTTTTTGCATGCATTCATATATGAACACACACGGCTAAAAAAAAGAAAAAAAAAAGTGATATTCATATCTGAACGCATGCGTTCATATATGAACGCGTTTGGATAATTTACAAAAATACCCTTCGAATAATAAAAAATGTGAGGAACACGGGAGTGGACCATGGGAGCAATTATCCCCTAATTCTCGGTCAAATCCGCCGATCTTGACCGAATTAATGGTTTAAGATCACTTCTCTATTTCTCATATATTTAGTGTTTCTCAAATGAACCTTTCCCTATATATATATATATATATATATATATATATATATATATAATACTATGAGTTTGAATTCAAATAGAAATCTCAGATAATAAATTATTTGATTCAATGATCAGCATGTGCATGGAATATTTTTTTATTCCGATGATCAAAATCATGATCGTACCAGTGGGTAACCTTTCTGTACATACGAATATAAAAGTTGTAGTCTTGTGTATAATTATTCAAAAATGCAACGAACTTATAATAAAAATAACAATTTCCAATTATATTATACGTGGACCATGACGTAATTTGAGGTTGAATCCAAAATCAAAGCTCGTTAAATTCACATGTGAATATGTTATATAGAGTCGGGTTCAAACGAGAACGGTACCTATTTAAAAGAACATGAGAACGGTAAATCATATACAAAATCATAAGTGATTTTACATTAGCAGGGAAGTCGTGCAAAATCACGGTATGCGGGCGACTTTTGCCGCGACTTAAGGTCGCGGGAATCATATGTAAAAGCACTTGTGATTTTGTATGTGATTTGTCGTTCTCGTGTTCTTTTAAATATGTCTGCTCTCGTGTTCTATATATATAGAGAGAGAGAGGGGTGGTTTCAATTGAAAATTCCATATTATATTGGAAATTTTGGAAACCGTTAATTTCATTGGTTAAATTAATGAAATTGGTTTATAAAGTTGTTTAATATGATCAAGTTGTTTCATATAATTCATTTGTTAATTAAATTGTTTCATATATTTATGTTTTTTTATGTAGTTTCGCCTATTTTCTCATTCTGATGAAATAGTTTTATGTTTTTCGCAGTCTGATGAAACTTTTTCATTTTTACATAAAAAACACAAATATATGCAACGATTTCATCAATAAAAAAATTATATGAAACAATTTCATCAAATTAAACAATTTCATTAGCTTGACCAATGAAATCGAGGGTTTCCACGGTTTTCAAAATTAGAGTGGTTTCCATTTGATCGCTCCCCTAAAAAAAGTTGCAACCCTTGCAACCCAAATTTTAACCGTCGGATAATGATCGGCGGTTACAATTGATATGGGGCCCAATATTTTTAATTAAAAAAAACAGAAAAATAAAAATAAAATAACCACCGATCATGAATTCTACGGTCATGATGTGGGTTGCAAGAGTTGCAACTTTTTTAGGGAAACAATTTCATTAGCTTGACCAATGAAATCGATAGTTTTCACGGTTTTCAAAATTAGAGTGGTTTTCATTTGATCGCTCACCTATATATATATATATATATATATATATATATATATATTAAATGCATTGGATGATGAATTTATAAAATATTTAATTATATAATTAGTATTTGAATTGCTAAAATAGAGTAGTTGTTGGAATTTGATATAATTTTTTTTAAAATTTTTGATTTTAATTACTTTATTTTAAAAAATTATAATATAAGCGTTAAAAATGCTCCGAAAGGAAATTGAAATGATGTAAAATGTTATTAATCAACACATGCAACTGGAATTACAATTCATAATATTTGGAATTTCATACTTAGTATAATGTATATGACGACATGTGCGATAAGCCGATAAGTATTTAATAATAATAGTAATAATAACATGAATAATAATATAATAATAATATGAATAAGAATAGTAATAGTAATAAAATAATAATAATAGCAATACTAAAATCAATAAATATATTAAAAGTTCATTACAAAATACTTTTTACTTGCACCGTACGTTATTGAATGTGTCATTGTTTAGTTAAACCAGTTGATTAAGTAAAGCATTTTTTTTATTAAACAATTCAGAAAAAACAGATCCATAAATTAATGGGAATTTAATTAAAATGCCCTAAGTTGAAAAATCAGTACCCAATATGCCCCAAATCTTGTAATTTTTGCCAAAATACCCCCTAGGTCCGCGTTTTTCACTGTTACACGCGGACCTGGTCCGCGTTTTGGCCGCGTTCACTGTTACACGCGGCATCGAGCCGCGTTTTGGCCGCGTTTCCCCCTACACGCGGACCTGGTACGCGTTTGGCTTCGATGCGCGTTTGGTCCGCGTTTAGTCCGCGTTTTGTCCGCGTTTTCTCCACGTTTTCCACTATAAAACGCGTATCTGGGCCGCGTAATTGACTGTGGAACGCGTACTTGGGGGCCGGCCGATAGCATTGTTTATTTAGGGTTTAGAGATCGACAGTGTGGATTGTTTCATTTGTTAGGGTTTGGCTCCTATAAATAAGTGAGGTCCCCCACCCATAACCCCACCACCATCACTCTCAAAGGTATCCCATCTATTTCACTCTCTCAAATATATCGTGTATTACACACGCTCGGATCTTGGCTCGGTTGGTTAGCATTTATAAAAGTCGGATATGGGTCGACCACTTTCTTCGGTAAGTTTCCTTTAACCGCGTTTTAATTTTATATTTATTTTAGTGATTATGTGTTGATTTTAGAGTGTTGCGTTTATGTTGATAATATGTTAGAGATTGCGTTAATTTTAGTTTTACATATTACGTTGATTTTAGAGATTGCGTTAATTTTAGGATTGCGCTACTTTCATAAAAAAAATTGTAGAGATTGCGTTAATCTTAGAGATTGCGTTTTTTTTTGTATAAAAAAAATGTAGAGATTGGGCTTGTTTTAGGGATTGCGCTCATTTTATAAAATAATTGTAGAGATTACGTTAATCTTAGAGATTGCGTTTTTTTTTTGTATAAAAAAATGTAGAGATTGGGCTTGTTTTAGGGATTACGCTACTTTCATAATTGGGCTTGTTTTAGGGATTGAGCTACTTTCATAAAAAAATTGTAGAGGTTGCGTTAATTTTAGAGATTGCGTTTTTTTTTGTATAAAAAAAGTGTAGAGATTAGGCTTGTTTTAGGGATTGCGCTCATTTTATAAAATAATTGTAGAGATTGCGTTAATCTTAGAGATTGCGTTTTTTTTTTGTATAAAAAAGTGTAGAGATTGGGCTTGTTTTAGGGATTGCGCTACTTTCATAAAAAAATTGTAGAGATTGCGTTTTTTTTTTGTATAAAAAAACTGTAGAGATTGGGCTTGTTTTAGGGATTGCGCTAATTTTATAAAATAATTGTAGAGATTGCGTTAATTTTAGAGATTGCGTTTTTTTTTTGTATAAAAAAGTGTAGAGATTGGGTTTGTTTTAGGATTGCGCTACTTTCGTAAAAAAATTGTAGAGATTGCGTTAATTTTAGAGATTGCGTTTTTTTTGTATAAAAAAAGTGTAGAGATTGGGCTTGTTTTATGGATTGCGCTACTTTCATAAAATAATTGTAGAGATTGCGTTTTTTTTTGTATAAAAAAACTGTAGAGATTGGGCTTGTTTTTGGGATTGCGCTCATATTATAAAATAATTGTAGAGATTGCGTTAATCTTAGAGATTGCGTTTTATAATTTTTTTTGTATAAAAAAGTGTAGAGATTGGGCTTGTTTTAGAGATTGCGCTACTTTCATAAAATAATTGTAGAGATTGCGTTTTTTTTTGTATAAAAAACTGTAGAGATTGGGCTTGTTTTTGGGATTGCGCTCATTTTATAAAATAATTGTAGAGATTGCGTTAATCTTAGAGATTTAATAATATGTAAAGCTACGACGATTTAATATGTAAAGCTACGACGATTTAATATGTAAAGCTACGACGATTTAATATACTTACCGCACATCCAAGTGCAGCGAAACACAATTCGAAACGTCCGTTTGAATCCGTTCTTATTCTGGTGCGTGTACCCGGATTCTTCAGCTCCAAGTTATATAAATACGCAGGGAGTCGTTCGTACGACTCCTCGGGAATGCCTCTCACCATTAGTAGTGCCTTGCATCGCGCACGCCATCCTTGGTGGTAACCAATGTTTATCCCGTACTGCTGATTTATATCGTTGACGATGTCCTTCGGCCGAAATGACCTGCTAGCGTCAAGAAACTTGTCTTTCAGTATGTGGCCCAAAGTCCTTTTGTTGGCCTGCCGGTGGTTGGCATTTAGTTGTGTCCTCGAACATGTGTGTACGTCGTTCAGCTTTCTAACGACAAACAGCCCTCCTTTAGGGCCCACGGACTTCGCGGACATACTCCATACACAATTTTGTTGGTCACATACAGCCTTGTATCTGCGTTTGTCGGATTTCTTCGCTCTAAACACGAAACCCTCTCGCAAGAACTTCATTCCCAACTGTACGGTCATTTCCTCCTTCGTATGAAATATTTGACCTTCATGTATAGTTGTACTACGATTGTAAGGTGCGGGTTGGTAGGCTGGTATATGGGTCTCCGGGTTAGGAAGAGAAGAGGGCATATCAAAATAATCGTTTAACGCACCAAATGATTTATTGCTAGGGGTATATGTTTCTTCGTCCTCGTCATTATCGGTATCTGATCTGTCCAGATCAGATATACCAGTTGTGAAAACATGTGTTTCGTCATCAGCAACTCCAACAAACCGTCTTTTTGGGTCTTCTGCTTCTTCTTCTTCTTCTAGTTGCGTCTCCGGAACAACTTCGGGATAAGATTCGTTAGGACGATATGCATGATCAGAATAAAGTGTGGTGTCGTAGGATGCCTGAAATTGAGAGTCATGCTCCAGTTGACTACCACTGACATGGATTTCGTCATCATCTTCGTCATCACCTTCGTCATCATCTTCGTCATCGCCCATCGATGGTGCGACATACACAAAAAGTTGTGGAGGTATTTCTGAATCGGCTGCAAGTAGCATAAAACCAAGGATTTCGTCATCGTTGGTTATCTCCATCAGTGAGCCATCTGCACGTCTGAACACCAACTTGCAAGCAGCAGAATCTCCGATTCCACACTTTCCCACGACGTAATCGATAAACGTCTTATACGCAACCATTATTGGAATATATACACCATGCTTTGTGTAGCCAATATAATCCCACCCATTGTTGTTTTGCACCCATTGACCATCGAAACATAATAAGACTCTAGTTTTTTGAACAGATGAACTCATTTTTTCAGTAGTATGAAAAATGAAGCAATTCAAGTGGATGTGATGAACGATTTTGCATCTAATCTTACAAATCTTTATAGGAAAAATTGAATGGAGAAAATGAATGTGAACCACATATTCAATGACAATGGTACACTTATTGTATGAGAATCAGACTAAAATGTGGAAAAAACAGTAAAATCATTCAAAAAATACGTCACAAACAGTTGACCACACATGAAATCATAGGCCTGAAACCCTAATTTTCAAAACCCTAATACGGTTTACACTATTAAACGTGGACCTAACCCTCGTTTTTAACAAAAAACGCGGCCCAGATACGCGTTTCACAGTGGAAAACGCGGACCAAACGCGTACCAGGTCCGCGTGTAGGGGGAAACGCGGCCAAAACGCGGCTCGATGCCGCGTGTAACAATGAACGCGGCCAAAACGCGGACCATGTCCGCGTGTAACAGTGAAAAACGCGGACCTAGGGGGTATTTTGGCAAAAATTACAAGATTTGGGGCATATTAGGTACTGATTTTTCAACTTAGGGCATTTTAATTAAATTCCCTAAATTAATTATAGAAAATAAGTAACTAGATCCATATTTTTTGAAATTGAGTGAGAGTAGCTTTTCCTGGCAAGAATGTAAAGAACATTTTAAATCTTTAAATTAGTTATCTTTTTTATCCGACTGTTATAAAAACATGGACCTTCAACTATCTTCATGAATCGATGGTTCACAAAAAACACAGACTTTCATCTACCTCGAGTCCTCAAGGCCGGCCCTAGTGCTAGGCGAGTTGGGCGACGGCCCAGAGCAACACGGGCCCAATGGGCATCAAATCATGAATTAGGCTTAGCATGCATTCTTGCTACATTTAAAAAAATTGTAAAATGTTAAGGACAAGATTATTTCCTTATTCCCTTTTATTAAACACATTGATTTTTGTCCCCACTTTATAATGATATATTTGTTTGAATTGAAATAAAAAAAAACTAAATAAAATTAATAAAATGAAATCCATAAATGTTTTTGTTTTTAGAAAATACTATATACTTGAAAAATATTACTTTTATTTTGTTTATGATTTCATCAAATATGTTTATATAAGAAATTGGTAAGTTCTCTTTTGTTGTTTCATCTACTAAACATGTATCTTTGGTATGCATTTAGCTTTTAATTAATTATATAAGTTTGCTACAAATTGACTCTTTTAAACCTTGTTTGAGAACCGACTTCAAAAGAATCATTCACAAGCAACGAATATTTGATTGTTTTAAATAGTTTCTTAACAATATGTTTGCTACTTTCCGTTACGTAGTAGACATAAGGATGGGTTTTTCTATTTTCTATTCTATTAAAATCCTTTGTCTCTGTTGGTCATGGGGTAATTCTGGCCATGGTTGTTGAACATAATATTTTTTGGGTTTAACACTTTAGAAGCTATTGCTCGGTAACATCATTTTTGACATTGTGACGAAACGTCAAAAAAATTAAGTTTTTTTTTTAATTGGGGGCACTTTTAATTGATTTTGCCTAGGGCACCAAAAACTCTAGGACCAACCCAGATCTACCTTTACATGTATATTAGATCGTTAAAGTTTCAGTCATGATCATAAGAAATGGAGGTGTATAGACGAAGGTTTATGAAGTCATGTAAATACATATGGATGAAGGTAAATAACGGTGACAAAGGTATATGAAAACTTATGTATTCTCACCAAAAAATCATCCTCGTGTTAAATAATCAAGAAATATTATTTTATGGGAAAAGTTCAAAAAAACCCAATGGACTTTAGTATTTGGAGTGATTAAGTTCTTGGACAATTTTTTGGAACAAATAAGTCCTTAGACATTTCAAAACACACTAAATAAATTCTTGAACTTTTCAAAACTTGTTAAACATATTCTTATTACTTAAAAATGTAACTTGCAACCTACATAACAGATAAAACTACAAATTAAAAAAAAAAAGATGTCCCCTATATTATCCCCCTACAGATTAAAAAATGAGAAAATTAACTAAAATAGTCGATCTCATCAACCAAATTCATTTTTTAAACACTTTCAAAATCTATTTTTAAAATAGTCTAAGTTTATGCATAATTTTTTTTTGCCTTAAGAATTGTTTTTGGCAAAAAAAATTAGAAAACATTTTTATAATATGTTGTTTAATTTACTTTATATCTTCTTTTTTTTAATTTCGGTTAATCATTTATTATATTAACACACATAATCGTATATTAACTAAAATATATAAAAAAATATGTTCTTTTTTCATATTACACCATTATAATTGTCTCGTCAATGCATTTAAAATGAGTCTAATATTGAATTTTTTGAATATAATCTCATATTATTAAATATCATAAATACGTACGAATTATATTTAATATTTACACTTTCTATCCTTTTATAGTTATTTATTTAATAATATAAGATTAATCTGTAACTATAAGTATTAAAAATAGTTCACGTATTAACCAAACGATTATAATGGTGTAATTTGTAAAAGAAGAAACCAATTTTTTTATATATTTTATTTAATATATGATTATGTGTGTTAACATAATAAAAATATAAAATGAAAAAGTAATGCATATAAAATAAATTAAATAACTAATTATAGTTTATAAGGATGCAAAGTGTATCTTTTTTTTCTAAAACTATAAGCAAAGTGAATATTTATACATACAATTTTCTATGTAAGGATGTTTTTATTTATTTTTTGGAAAAAAACAATCCTTACGTAGAAAAAAAAACATTATGTGCAAACTTTAACTATTTTAGAAAAAAAAAGGTTTGAAAGTGGTTAAAAAGTAAATCTGGTTGATGAGGTTGACTTAGTTCAGTTAATTTTCCCATTTTTTGTTTGTAGGTGGATAAAATATGTGACATTTCTTTTTTAATTTGTAGTTTTACCTGTTATGTAGGTTGTAAGTTACATTTTTTAAGTAATAAGAATGTATTCAACAGGTTACCAAAAGTCCAAGGATTTATTTGACAGGTTTTGTAATGTCCAATCACTTATTTGTTCGAAAAAATTGTTCAGGGACTTAATCACTCCAAACCTTAAAGTCCGTTGAATTTTTTTTTGAACTTTTCTCTTATTTTATTTGATATAGATTAATGTGAAATGGAGAATAAGAAATATGCTAGAAACTATAGTTAAATAAGACAACAATATAAAAAAAATACGTAAAACGAAGTTAATAGAAAGAATTTGAGTAAACTACTTTCTTGGTCCTAGTGTCATTCTTAAATTTTGAATTTGATACCTAAAACGCATTAAATATACCAAAAATCCTCATTTTGTGTTTTGTATAATAAATTGGTCTCTCGAGTTAACATAGTTAACTTGAGATCCATTGATCCAATCATGTGGCTCTTCATGTGAGAGGCAAAATCGTCCTTTCAGACATCTTCTTCTCCCCACATTCTTCTTCGTTAATTCAAGAACCCTAATTTTGTTATTTGGATACGCAAATTGTTTTATGTAAATCCATATTCAAACCTGGATTCAAACACAATTTCAAAAAACATCATACTATAAATCAACTTACAACCCCCAAAACTCAAGTGAACAACTTGCAACCTAAATGAACAACACTTCAAACCTGAAAACCATCATAATGTCCAAACAAATGATGAACAAAACAATAATACATTCAAATAGATGAATCTAGGTCGATGTGTTGTTTAAAAAACTAAATACAAGTCATAAATTAAATTTATAAGATAAAAACCCTGAACAAATTTATACAATCGATTCATGAAAATCTTGAATTTGGGATTTCGCAAATCAAATCAAAACCCTATATTTCTCCATGCATATACTTTGAATGCAATTACGTTGATGACTTGATGTGTTGCTTCGAAATCCAAAAAACACTTGAATCGGGGTTCACCCTAACCCTTCATTAAATCGAGTTCACATTTGCTTTAAATCAAGGTTCACAATTACAACCAGAAAGGGTTGTGGCGTAGTCTTAAGGCTCTGGGGGATGTGGCGGAATATCGCATTTGTCCATGGTTCGAATCTAGGCATACACAACAATTGTGGCCACTGAGTTTATCAGGGTTGATTTCTTGCAGTCAAAATTTGCAAGGATTAGTCTAGGCATAGCTTATGTCTCATGATACCCTTCAAAAAAAAAAGGTTCATAATTACTTTGAATCGACACCTAGACTTGGATCGGGGTTGAATGAAACCCTTCTACTTTTATGTCGTCATCGCCTTCCAACATTTCCTTTAAATTCGTCACGTTTCAGAAGTCGGAAAATGGGGACGAAGGGAGAGAGGTTCATCGTGAATAGATGAGGAGGGTGTTAATGTATAATCTATACTATATTATAAAGCATTTATAAAAAAAAAACTCTTAAAAACAATTGTTAAAGCTTAATGTAAAGCTATTTAATACTAATTACTTAAAATCTTTTAAAAACAAGCATTAAAGCTTTATGTATTATATTTAATATTTATCTCTAAACATTTCAATGCCCCTAAATTCATTCTCTGCATAACTAAATACATGATAAAAATCAAATTTTAAATATAAAAAATCTAAAATATAATTAAGAAAATCTAACAGAATATTTAATTTTAATTTTATAAAAAAATATATTATTAAACCTAAAATAAATTATATTATTATTAAACTATCGAATAAAACTTTTAAAAACAAGTTTTTATACATTAAGTAATGTTTATTGATACACATTATTTAAAATTCAATATTACAAGTCATGATGCATGAATATGAATTTCTAAAACTATATTTTTGAATTCATAACTAACTGATAAACATAATCAAAATAGGATAAACATCTCAATTTAAATACATAAAATTTAAAATATATAAGATAATCTTTTAATTCTAACAAAATACTTAATTTTTTATGTAAAAAATATTATATTATTAAACTTAAATTAAACAAATTTATAAAATAAATCATTATCACTTTCTCAAAACCATCTAAAATTGTACTGTAAATCGATAAAAAAAACAAAAAATAAAAGGAAACATTAAAATCGTGATGTATCTCGCTGCATTGCGGGAGAACGCTTCTAGTATCAAATTATAGATAAATACTAGAGTAAACTACGATTTTTGTCCCTGTGGTTTTATGTTTATAACGATTTTAATCCCTGATCTTTCAAAACTGCTTTTTTCATCCCTATAGTTTCTATTTTGCTTCCATTTTCGTCCTTCCATCCAACTTTGTTAAAATTAGAGTTAATTTTTCATTAAGAAAATTACATATTTGGTCCTTGTGGTATATCAATTTTTACATTTTTATCCATAAATGATATAGTTTACATTTTTTATAAAAAAAAATGCAGTTTACATTTTTACATTTTTACAAAAAATTGAAAAATTGAAAAAAAACGAGTTTTATTTTACAAAAAAAAATTGAAAACAAATTTTGGGCCATATTTTTTTTATAATTAATACAAAACATAAAAATAAACAAAAAAAATACACTTCAATTTTTTTAAAATAATACAAAACATAAAGGGGGTGCTATTTGCACCAAAAGGTGCAAATAGTCAATGCTTTGGGATTTGTAATCCATCAACAATCAAATCAAATACATAATATATTTTATTCTATTATTATTGTACTATTATTATTATTATAATATAATATAGTTTATATTAATTAGTATAATTATATATATATATATACATATAGTGTTTGGTTCATTTGAGAAATGGTAAATATATAAGAAATAGAGAAGTAATCCTAGCCATTCATATGGTCAAGATCGGATTTGACTAGTCAAATATTGCGGCTTTGACTGGTCAAAAGTTGCGGCTATCCCAAAAATAGAAGGACAATTTCGTAAATTTTACAAAACACACAGACTGTGTTCATATATGAACATGTATAATTCACATATGAACTATATATTCATATATGAACCAGTGCAATTCACAACTGAACTCTTTTAACTGATTCATATATGAACCTTTGTGATTCATATATGAATCTGTATGAATCACAAAGATTCATATATGAATCTTTGTGATTCATATAGATTTATATATGAACTCATCCCGTGTATTTTACGAAATTACCCTTCTACCTTCTATAGACCACACAAGGAATTATCCGGTGCTTCGCGGTCAAAGCCGCAAATGTTGACCAGATGAATGGGTAAGATTACTTCTCTATTTCTCATATATTTACCATTTCTCAAATGAACCTATCCCTATATATATATATATATATGTGTGTGTGTGTGTCTTATATATTGTGTTGTATTAAATATATTATCTATATTATACAATGTAAATATATATGTATATATATTGCGATTTTTTTTATCTATTTTATTGTATATATATATATATATATATATATTATATTATATATAGTTCATATTGATTATTATTATTATTAAATACATATATCTTATATATTATGATTTTTTTAAATATATTAATATTATCATATATTTTGATACTCAAGAACATCTGTGATACTATTGTCCTCTTTTTGGTAAACTTACTCCGTTCAAACTTATTTCGACATACATCACCGTCATATATATTGTGATACGCATACTTAGGGGTGTTCACGGGTTGGGTTGATCGCGTTGAAAGCATTTCAACAACCCATAAGACGACATTATATATATTTCGACCCTACAAGTTTTGTAAAGTTGTAATATATATAGATTTGATATGTATAAGTTATCAATCGGCAATAATGAGCAATGAAACTCATAAGACGACATTATTGAAAAGTTATATGTAATACCTTAATATTTGATGAATGATGGATTGTATTTCAAAGAAAAATTTCATTATTTTTATGTTTCCAATATTGTTTTTACTTTATTTAAACACAACCCGACCAACCCGAACGGGTTGAACTTTTCTTTGGGTCGGGTTGAGTTGAAAATTTTCAAACAACCAATATTGGGTTGAGTTGTTGAGTTGTTGAAATGCTTTCAACACGATCAACCAAACCCGTGAGCACCCCTAAGTATGAGTATCACAATATATATGACGGTGATGTATGTCGAAATAAGTTTGACCGGAGTAAGTTTACCGAAAAGAGAACAATAGTATCACAGATGTTCTTGAGTATCAAAATATATGATAATATTAATATATTTTAAAACATCATTATATATAAGATATAAGTATTTAATAATAGTAATCAATATGAACTATATATGATATAATTAATAAATATATATATATATACACAATAAAATAGATTAAAAAATCGCAATATATATATACACATATACTTGCATTGTATAATATACATAATATATAATATATTTAATAAAACACAATATAAAACATATATATATAAGGGAATTTAATTAAAATGGGCGTATTTCAAATCCGTATTACCCAAATACCCCAAATCTCGTTCAAATCGCCGAAATACCCTTTATGTACGGGAATAGTGGCCGGGAATCCCGGGTTGGTCGTGTTCGAGGTTATGGCCGGGATTCCCGGGGTTATGGCCGGGATTCCCGGGGTTAGGGGCCGGGTTTCCCGGGGTTAATGGCCGGATTAAACTTGAGAGCATATTTGGGAGATACCCATTGACCAACAACAAAGATTTCGATGAGTTTGGTTCGTGCATATATATATAAAGAGAAATTAGAGAGTGAGAGAGAATTTAATTTAGCTAGAAGAGAGGACAAGAATAAGACTTGAACAAAATCTCAGTACGTTGCTTCCATTTGTTCTCTTGCTTTGGAAGTTTGCGAGCCTGTCTGTATTTTCATCCAAGTTTCTTTTAATTTTTCTTTTTCTTCTTCTTGTGTGTGGGAGAGAAGAAGATGGAGAAAAGGGAGAAGTGAGACTTTGTTATTAATTCATTATTCTCGTGAAAATCCCGGGAAACCCGGCCATTAACCCCGGGAATCCCGGGAAACCCGGCCATTAACCCCGGGAATCCCGGCCATAACCTCGAACACGACCAACCCGGGATTCCCGGCTACTATTCCCGTACATAAAGGGTATTTCGGCGATTTGAACGAGATTTAGGGTATTTGGGTAATACGCCCATTTTAATTAAATTCCCTATATATAAACTATATTTATATATATAATAATACTAATTAATATAAACTATATTAATATATATATATATATAATAATACTAATTAATATAAACTATATATTATTATAATAATAATAATAAAATAAAATATATTATGTATTGATTTGATTGATGCTGAAACTACAAGTTCCAATGCATTTTAAATGGTGTCAATAGCAAAAATTTAGGTGCCATTAGCCTCCCCAGCATAAAAAAAACCTTTAGGGTTGATGTAAAATATGATGTCAAAGCATTAATAATTATAAAAAATGATTGGGAATAATATGTCAACTCAAGGGGAGGGGGGGTTTACGCCGGGCTAGGGTGGGTGGGGGTGGTTTTACGCCGGGCTAGGGGGGTTTACGTCGGACCCACTATAAAGAGTTGTCTGAAAAAGGGAGGACATGAATGACACGTGTCATTTATTTGTTGCTTTGTCAGTTGTGGGGCTCATACACAATTTACGCCAGAATGAGGCGTAATGGATCCGGCGTAATAGGGTGTTATTTGGGCAATTTTTCTGAAAACGTGCTATTTTGTCAACTTTTTTGATGAAAAGTGCTATTTGAGTCAATGCCCCGTTATAAAAATATTTCTCTTCATATCTTCTTGAAAGTAATAAAATAATAGGCAAATCAAATTTTACAGCTTTTTTTTAAAGATTTTTCATCTTTTAAAAACAATTCATTACATTTTCATTTGTAAGGCTAGAAAGTATTTAGCATTCAAAAAAACATTACAAATTTGATGGCACAAATCTGACTTCATGAGCTTCATCGTAGAAAAGTACATCGTGAGGCTACCCTTCAACCAGGTCAATATAAATCAAAATCAACAGCAAACCTGCTTGAAGTTTCTGTTTAAAATTTGAAGTTTCTATAGTGAGCAAAATCAAAATCAAAATTAGCCAGGTTTCAAGCAGTGAGGTTTCAAGAAGAAGTAAATAGTATGAATTACCAAAATCAATGAGCAAACCTGTAATATAGCGGTGCAGCATAAATCATTTAGGAAACTAAAACTGTTTTTGAAATCGTGCTCCTGTACTTGGAAGTATTAGTAGCTACTTTCTTCATTCTTTCCTCTCTTGTTTCTTTCCATGGATGAGTAGAAAGAATCTTAACATCTAAATTGGGGATTATTCCTAAAAATTAATTTAAACATCATCACAATTGCTACTACTCTGCGCCACTACTTGAACCAGATGATAATAATGGCAAATCCCTCTTTATTAATAACAAGAGGTCAATATGCAAGCATCAAGAATCAATTTACAACAAATAAAAAAAATAAAAAGCTATCCTAATAGGAAGGAGTTTCTACATTAATGAACTGATATTGAACTTAATAAATGTACAAAATGGCATCAAGTTTGAGTATGCCCAAAATGTCGTCGTGATATAACGAGATTCGTCGATTCATCACATACTCCCTACCTATATCGATTAGTGTTTTAAGAAGGGTTGAAAAAGTCATCCAGATCACAAGTCATAGTTAAAATTTACACAACACATATTACGAACAGGTCTCTATACTCCATAAAGCAGAAGATGTCGTCAAATTACATTAATAACTCTCTAAAACATGATACAAGTTAGATTATCAGAAACATTTAAACACAGAGTAGACTAATTTCTCCATCATTCAAAATCTTTTTGACGTCGGATATGAAAATGGGTGTTTTACTATTTCATAGTTACAAAATAAAAGGCTGCAAAAATTGAAACTAATGAACCCGTAAATCTAACAAAAACCGACCTCCTTTTGGTACAAGTTTCATCTTTCGACCTTGCATCAGACAATTTACTTATGGGATGACCGAACCATCTGTCGCCTTAACTTCTTCACATCGTTAATGGGTATTTTAGACATTTGACAAACAATCAAAAAGTGTAACTAAACTAAGGGCATAAAGATCATAACAAACATATAGTTGTAGCATGTTTTTGGCTATCCAAGCATGGTCAATTTGTTCAAGCTCTTGTATCTCTTAGTTCTTGGCATTAGATCCTTACCAAAGAAATATACCAGAAAATGCAATATTTTACTCTTCAACTAAAGGCCAAATACCTTAAATACCCTTTAAATAACACATGATTGAGAGACCTTTAATATCTTTCAACAATTGCAAATGGGAAAATTGGAACCCAAGGACTTGAGCAATCTTTTATTAGAAGTTGTGCAGAGAAATCTTTAAAAGGGAGATGGTGTCAACTAACATATATAGTAAGAAGTGTATCTATATACAAATGAGTGCAGTAAAGATATGTATACATTGATGGGTAGCTAGAAAGATAGACACAAAAATAGAATAAAAAACAATAAAAAAGATCGAGAACTGCTGGCAGAACCTCTGCTCAATGAACAATCAAAGATTGGAGCCATAGATGTTCTTGAGCACAGTAATTTAAGAAAATTAATGTAAAGAATGGATCAAATTAGTTCTAAGCAAAAGAGAATCATCAATTAACGATAGAATTTGGGCAAAATTATGGCTTATTACCTGCTGGATGAGTCAGTTTTTTCCCAACGGGATTTATAGATGGAAACAGTGTACCCTGTACCTAAGAGGCCATTGGAGACGATTTTCCGACTAATTTCATCTTTTTGTTTACAGATCTTGTTATTATCTTCGTTGCCGGGGAAGATGGGGTTGGAATGTGGTGGGGTTACGAAGTTCTCACCACGATTGCCGGTCAATCTCTTCTCCGATTTGGGCAAGAATAGACGTTACAAGCAGAGAGGAGAGAAGAGCGGTGGTGGTGGTGGTGGTGGTGGCGAGAGAGAGGTTTGTGAGATTTGGATGTGTTAGAGGTGCGAGTGAAGAAGAGAAATGAAGACACGCCGTGTGTGGTGTCACAGTTGATTGATTTAACCTCCTCTCTCTCTCTCTCTCTCTCTCTCATAGACACACATACACATATCTATACTACTTAAAGCATGGTGTGTAGTCAGAAAGTATGATCTCTGAGACATCAGGTAAAGGGTATGGTTTGAGGTCAGAAAGCATGGTTGGAACTTTACATATCTTTATTGGAGCGATTTTAAATTTTTTGCATCAAAGACTTGTAAATTATATTTTATGGCATGCACTTAAGAGATTTTTAAATTTTATGCATAAAAGTGTAGTACTTTATGCTTAAAGGGTTGTAATTAAGACTTTTTTCTTAAATGCATATTAAGGTAGAATAGATTTTTAATGAAATTATTTGATTATTTTTATAATTAAAATTATAGTAATTTTGAAAATGTATAAATTAATAGAAAAAATAAATGTCTTGATAAAATATAATAAACAAAGAAAATGTAAAATGTAAAATGTAAAAAATATAAATTATGTAATTTAAAAACAAAATTGTAAAAACTGTTATACCATAAGGACCAAATATCTAATTTTCTCAATCATTTTTGGAAGAATTAACTCTAATTTTCAAAAGAGTAAACTACGATTTTAGTCCCTGTGGTTTGATGTTTATAACGATTTTCGTCCTTGGTCTTTAAAAACTGTTTTTTTCATTTTTGTGGTTTCCATTTTGTTTCCATTATCGTCCCTCCATCCAACTATGTTAAAAATAGGGGTTAAAAATTCAAATTTTGTTTTGAGAAGTTACATATTTGGTCCTTATGGTATATGGAGTATTAAATATTTTATCCTTAAATTTCATTTACTACTTTTTCTTTGTTTGTTATATTTTCACACACACATACGCATATATATACATACATATTATATATAGATATATGTTTTTTATTTAAATATTAAATAAATTTGATTAATTAATAAAAAATAAAGTTTAAATTAAAATATAGAATAGTGGGAGTAAAAATACATTTAATAAAATAAAAACTAACCGATCAATATAAGATAAAACTAATTTTTTTTCTCGAGTCCGTTTAAACTTATTCAGATGGTAATTTTAAATAAATAAAAAGATTAAGTAATCAATAAAAAAACTATTAATTTTATGAGATTTTAACCTAAAATTTTGAAAAAAAATAAAGATATAATTACTTATCAATAATCTTAAATAGGGTTGTAAACGAAACGAACGTCCAGCGAATTGTTCGTGAACCGTTCAGCGGGAAGTTCGTTTATTTAATAAATGAACGAACATGAACACATTTTTTTGTTAGTTAAATGAACAAATATGAACAATGGTCTCATTCGTACATATACGTTTGTGAACGTTCCTTCATTTATGTTCGTTTATGTTTGTTCATATATATAAATATATTTATATATATATATATATATATATTATGACATTAATGTGTAAAAGCATTAATTAAATTAATTTATTAAAATTATTTTTTATACCTCATAAGTTTATCTGCTTTTTCATTTTGTTATGTTATTTTTTACGAACGAAATGATGAGTAAAGGTGATTGTTTTTTATTAATTTGGGTTCGTTCATTTATGTTTGTTTATGTTCATTTATGTTTGTTCGTTTAGCTCTTAACTGTAACATCCTCAAATATGGAAATAGCAACTTATTTAAAAATTTCTAAATACATCAATAATTGAATCATCTACAACCACAATTTAGATTCGACTACAATACACAGACATTCAATCTTTACATACAAACTACAAAGGACGGGTGCTACCAAAACCCAATAATAGTCGCTATCTCCAACTTGCGGAAGACTTCCCCAATTACTTACTTTAGTGTCTAGCTAAGGCTCTACGCTTCATAGAGCTGCTAGAACTCAACTCCCAACTGGAACCTGATGCACATGCCGACAAATAAAAGGGTTAGACTTAACGCCTAGTGAGCTCAAGAGTTTTCAACTTATATAATTAAATCATTTAGAAAGGAAGGATGCGAATAAAATCATAATCTTTCAAAATGATATGCTTCACTTATGAAAACGACTCGTTTACCAATAACGATGCACTTTGTACGAAAGAGACAGCGAGTTAACTGTTGACCAAATCAAACTGCTTTAAAGACGAGAATCTCAATATGCGACACAATTATGTAAAGTAAACCGGAACTTGCCAAAAAGGTAAAATAGAGAGCGGACTCCCAATTTTATAAAACACGGTTAATACTTCATAACTTAAAATACCCAACACGGGTGAAACGTGACACACAACCCATAAATCTTAGATGAAGATCTATATAATTAAACATCGTCCGGAACACGTCTTTAAACCCAAAACTCACACGACCATAAAATGAACGAGAATGAATACCGACACGTGGAAATGACGCGGTCCATGCGAACCTTAGTATACGTGGGAAGAACCCAATATTAGAACCATCAATTGCCGTCATTCACTTAAAAACTCTTTTTGGTAAAAACACCACATTACCCAAATAAAATACCACGAATCAACGATGAGGAGATCCGCAAACACCGAGAATAGAGAACACATAAGTAGGTCGTTCACGCGACTTCCTTACATGTCCTCTAAACGTTTCCATCTTGGGTGGCGAGAACACGTGAATGGGGCCACCCTTGATGTTGTTGGATTTCACCACGAACCCCGGACTTAGTTCCCATGCCATACCAGACATCACAACCTCAATCCGTATTACTGCCTCTATCCCTACTCCGTCGAGTTCCACCCCAAGGACTTACTGGCACGGGTGCCTATCCAACCTAGACGAGTTACACCTCAACGGCTCGTGCCGCTTATTGCCTACTCGCTAGCAAACCCGAGCGGTCACTAAAGTAACCCAAAACCTCCGGCCTTACAAGACCAACAGAACTTACGTGCCTATGGATCCATTACAACACTGTCTAACGTTACATGACTCCAATTGGGTGACCACACACCCAAAACATGTAACTCACCAACGATACGAAATTAATCGTCATCTCAGTCAAAACCTCCACTGGTTATGACTCCGGACAAACGTCCACACTGCTCGTTTAAATCAAAACCCCCGCTGGTTATAACTCCGGACAAATGTCCACACGACTCGTTTAAATCAAAAACCCCCGCTGGTTATAACTCCGGACAAATGTCCACACGACTCGTTTAAATCAAAACCGAGCCAAAGGCCCAACGCCTTACATAAATTTCCAACAAAAGCCTTTGTACATAAAAACACGTTTAGCCGACTGACAAAGACACAACGGTCCCAAAAGTGTAATAATAACACAAACTCAACATTGATTGCGGCAAACCATTTCCCAAATAAACTCTTTTACTCTTATTTCCCAAAATACCTCGCGACACAGTCATGCACATTTTCCAAATAGACGTAAATACAAAATCATGTAAATGACATTTACATCAAATGGACTTCATTTATATAATGTACGTCAAAGAAACACATCGAAATGCTTTATTTGTCAACAAGCCCAAAATCACCAAAAATGCATGAGTCATGAGTGTCTAAAGACGGATATAACCAAATACTCAACTTATCAGCAGTTAACCATTTCATGTAAAACACTTTAAAATAAACATTTTGGCATGTACACCGTTTTCACAAATCAACTTGAACTCACCTTGCTAGATTTAGGCTAAATCTAGATTTCACCCCACTTGAGCTTCTTTGAAGAAACTTGAATCCATAAGTACGATTCTTCCAAGACCTAGATCCACACATTTCCAAACATAAACAATCATAATCAACCCCTTTAGAAATGTTCCCCAAACATTTACATGAACTTTTCATCTTATACCAAAACCCTAATTTCCCATACTTGAAGAAGGAGAAGATTACCTCAACCATTAGCTTGAATCACCAACCAAAACACTTGTAGATCTCCAAAACGAACCATAAGCTTCTAATCTTCAAATGGTGAAAGGTTTAGACGAATCCCCCAAGAACTTGGTGAAGAAGATGAAGATGAAGGTGGTTCATGATATCAACTAGATAGATGAGGAAGATTCATGTGATTTAAGGAGGAAAACCCTAGAAATGGGTTAAGGTTCGACTTTGGGGTTTGGGGGCCGGTTTGGGAGAGAAGAGGGGAGAGTGTTAGGGTTTGGTTGAGAGGGAAATGAGGCTAAATGGCTGAAAATCGGGTTTTAGCTCAACAGGGTGCTCCGCGGGTTGTGCCGCGACCTTAAGTCGCGGCATAAGCCGCCCGTTTCCCCCGAACACTCACATCCAGTGAGTTACGCGACTTGTGCCGCGAGTCAAAGTCGCGTGCCAAGTCGCGGTAGTCCAAAACTTCGGTTTTCTCGTGTCATTCGAACCAGATTCGATTTCCGATGATTCCAAAGTAAACTTTCCTGAAATTCGATACCTTTACGTCCCACGAGTCAACCGACTCCTAAAATAACACCTCGGGAAATTCCCAAATTTACGGGTGTTACATTAACGAACGAATATAAACGAACACGAACAAACATATTTTCTTAATGAACGAATATTAACACAAAAAAATTCGTTCGTTTATCGTTCGTGTTCGTTTGTTTGTTCGGTTAAGTTAAACGAACGAACACGAACAAGCCTCCGTTCATGTTCGTTCGGTTTGTTTACAACCCTAATCTTAGAGAAATTATTTGATGATTTTGTATTACTTATCAATATTTCATTTTAAACCAACCGTTTTTAAAAAAGAATATAATAAAAATTTATTTTATTACTTATCAATATCCCATTTTAAATCAACCATTTTTAAAAATGAATATAATAAAAAAAATATTATGAAATTTATTTATTTTACTAATTAAACTGTAGGTTTTTAAAAGTATTATAACTATAATAATAAAAAAAACCAATGACTTCAGTGAAATTATTAATAAGTAAACCATATATTTTTTTTAAGGTTTTAAGTTGAGATTTCCTAAAATTAATAGTTTTTATTTATTTTAAGTTACCATCTAAAAAAGTTACTTCTACTACTCCATATTTTCATTTAAACTTTGTTTTTTTATTAATTAATCAAAAATATTTAATATTTAAATTAATAACATATATATATATATATATATATGTGTGTGTGTGTGTAGTATTAAAATATAATAAAGAAAGAAAAAGTAATAAATGAATTTTTAAGGATGAATATTTAAACTCCATATGCCACAAGGACCAAATATGTAACTTCTCAAAACAATTTTGGATTTTTAAGGTTAACTTTTAACAGAGTTTGATGGAAGGACGAAAATCGAAATAAAATGGAAACCAAAGGGACCAAAAAAGCAGTTTTTAAAGACCATGGATGAAAATCGTTATAAACATCAAACCACAGGGACAAAAATCGTTGTTTACTCTTTTAAAAAAGTTGGATGAAGGGAATAAAATGGAAGTAAAATAGAAACTATTGGAACGAAAAAAGCAATTTTAAAATACTAGGGATGAAAATTAGGGGTGAACATGGTACGGTACCATGTTTTTTTCCATATACCATGTACCAACCAATTATAATTGGTATATAAAATTTTATACCATGTACCAACCAACTACATGGTACCAACTAAATTGGTACCAACTTTTTTCGGTTGGTACATGTTGGTACGGTTTTGTACCAACATCGTAAAAGTTGAAGTTACAAATTTATTTATATTAACATTTTTTACCAATTATATCTAGATGCACTCAAACTATCGAGCATTCAAATAACATATGGATATATGTTGTACCATTTATCCCTACATATACAAACATTCAAATAACTTTCATGTAATACAAACAATCACTAGTAGTTTAATAGTAACGATCACTAAGCAGTGATGATGGATTGTGAATGTGTAGAGAAGGTAATAAGGTTGAAAGGGTTACGCAAATGAATTCAACCAAGTTTAGTATATCCATCTATATTATAATTTAGCAAATTTTAAAATATAATAATTTGAAATTTGAAAATCAAAATTAGTTATAATATTAACTAAACTTTAATTAATAAATAATTAAAAAAATAAGTCGGTACGGTACGGTATTACCGTGGTATACGACTTCTAATACCACGTACCAACCAAGTTTAGATAGTTGGTACGGTTGGTACGGTATACCAACCAATTATATTTGTACCACTTAAATTGGTACGGTTGGTACATAAATTGGTACGGTTGGTATTGTATCGGTACAAAATTGACACCCCTAACGAAAATGGTTATAAACATCAAATCACAGGGACTAAAAATCGTAGTTTACTCTAAATACTATGACACATATAAAGTAGACAAAAACAAAATATCGCCATCCGTGGGACTCGAACCCACGACCACGTGGTTAAAAGCCACGCGCTCTACCAACTGAGCTAGAACGGCTACACATTAAGTTTTCCTATATATATATATACAAATATGTCTCTGTGTTCTCAATCATAAAATCCTGAAAAATTATGTATTCATCGACAAGTTTATAATTATTTCTACAAAATAATATTGTAAGTATTGACTTATTAGCCCATAATATCTTTTTTATAAATAAAAGAGGAAGATATATTTAAAAAAAATATACTAAATCATAGTATATAAAGAAACTAATTGATACTACGAGGTGCACAGTAGAGTAAAAATAGTTCAAAGGGAAATTAAAGGAAACAAACACTTAAGAGCATAAAAGTGGTCATGGAGAAGCTATATAACCGAAGGCAAAGCTCCATTACCAGAGGTGCAACGTCAAATTGATTAACGACTGATTTGGGAGCTTAATTTTTAATATATACACAACAATTTGCAATTATACATAAGTATGAGTGCTACTTAATGAGTCATATTTGATACGATTATAATCCAACCAATAATTTCTGAAATATTTGTAGACATAAGACTTGATCCTAATAATGTATTATTCAGCTTTTTAAACCTTCGTTTAATAACAATTGGAGAATTTGATATAACTGATGGTAGTTTGAAAAAACCCGATATGAATAAAGGAAAAACTATGTTCGATTCGGTTTGGAAGATCTTTATTAATTGGTGGAGGCACGACGAAGATTGTTATAGCGACAAGTGGAGGTAGAGGCGAGGATGGCTAGTGGACGAGATGGTTGTATAGGACGTGAAGATGGTGGACAGTGGCAGAGACGGATCTAGAATTTTTTTAATACGGTGACACCATGTAATATAGTCAAAAAAATAATTACAAAAGACCTCTTTTTTATCGATGTGTTTTCATCTTTTTACCAACGTTCAATATCGTCCGATGTATTTAGAGCCTAATTTCACCGCTTCAAGGTATTTTTAAAGTTTTTTGCTTGATTTCGAGGAACTTTTACGTTTTTTTATTGATTTCGAGGGATTTTTTCGGTTTTTTGGTGGATTTCAAGAGTTTTTTTTTGTTTTGTTTTTTGGTTGATTTCAAGAGTTTTTTTTTGGTTGATTACGAGGTACGGTTGCACCTTCTTAATTTTTGAATATCATACGGTGACACATTCTAAACCGATACGGTTGCACCTTTCCTAAACGTAAATTTTTTAACCTTTTGGCAGAGAAATAATACGGTGGCACGTGCCACCGTATACACCTCTTTGAATCCGTCCTTGGACAGTGGTGGTAGTGGTGGCCGACAGTGGAGGAGGTAGTTGTGGTTGATGTGGAGGTGGTATAGGTGGTGGTGGGTGTAACACCCCAACTCACACGATACTAGGCAGAACTAACTTTATTAAATAAAGTGCCCAGCGGGCCAATACAACATCTAAAAATAATACAAGGTTTGCGGAAAGACAACCTAGTACACAACTGAGAATACAAAGACATTACAATGAAAGTCCTCTAGTTCAGCTCCAGCTCATATCTTCTCTTAGAACCTATCTGCTCCTCCTAATGCCACACTTTACCTGAAAAGGGTTTTAGATTTGAAAATAGCGAGGGTTAGACCGAAAGGTCTAGTGAGTCCCCTCTTAAAACAGTTTTTAACTCAACAAACATTCAAGGATTTATCATAAAATAAACCATTTTCAGCTTCAAGGAAAACCTTTAACTTTTAGCAAACTTCTCTGCTCACACTACCGCCACCCTAAGGTGACAGCGTGTCTGTGACTCATACTGCCTTTGTTGAGACACACCCCCAACGGCATAAACGGAACACACACCCCGGTATGAGCACAGGCGGGCCACACCCTGTAACACCCCAAATTTTCTCGCCACGTAAGTCCTCGTAGTTATACGGTTGATCCTTTATACGAGACCTCGTTAATTTCATTTAAACTAAAACCGGCTTTCGTCTACCATTTATTCTTGGCGTAATGAGTCTTGGTCGAAAATCGAGTGTATTTGGTCAACTCTTTGAGCATGAGTTTGGTTGCGTGTTCTCGTTAATAATCTTGGTAGAATTTGATTTATGCATGCCCTTATATTATAGAGCACCCTACTTTCGATTGTGAGATTTTATCATCACGCACCTTTGTGAATTTGTGAATTCGTGAGTCGGCAAGTAGTGGGCGCGACTATGCCCGGCGACTGTGCCATGGCATAGTCGCCGAGGGCACAATCGCGGGGATGGTACCGTGAGTACCTGAGCTTGAGCGACTATGCCATGGCATAGTCGCAGATGGCACTATCGCCATCGGTGTACCGAGGCCTTGGGGAGGACGGCGACTATGCCCGGCGACAATGCCAGGGCATAGTCGCGAAGGGCATTATCGCCCGCGTGAGGGTGGGTCCTGCCTGATAAAATCGACCAAACCCAATGAACCAAACACTTTTCCATTCTTCCAACTTCAGTTTTGCTCTCTCTTGAAGGTAAACGTTTTCTCATACCTCCCCTCTTTTCTCTTCTCATTTAATGACCTAGCTTAAACCCTAATTTAGTGGTTGTTGGTTATTGAATGCATTGTGTAGAGACCCCTCTTAAGTTCAAGCTTAGAGATATCAAGTCTCCCTCAACTACTCTTTTTTTCTAGGGGTTGCTCTAAAAACCCTAGTTGGTGAGTTATTCCTCCTTAAATATTCTAGTACTCATTTATTACTTGTATTTTACTTACAGGACACATATATGCTAATAAATTGAGAATTTGTGACCTAACTTGTATAATGTTCAATTTTATTGACCCAAGATGGGTGTGTATGTTTTGGTAAACTTTATGGAACCCAATTTATAATAATTAATGAGTAAGAAACTATGATTTCACACTTATATAACGAGTTCATGATGAAACATTGTTGCTATAGTTTCGACCTAACTGCTGATAACTTTATGAGAATATGATATGAGTAAAATGAACCTTGTGACTTTAAGTTTGAGATTAGGTGGAGCGGGATTTCTTGTCTTGTAAGGATGAACGGATTTTGCACCTACAAAGGAAGTATTTATGTGATTATAAATGTTTACCATATGTTGATCACCTGATAAGAAATGTGAACACTACTCCTTGTGCACGAGGAGGTAGTTGTTTAACCTATGAACTTGTATTAATCATGATGGATTACTAGCGAGTAGGCAATAAGGGGTCATTGATCCTTGAGGTGTAACTCGTCTAGTTATGGATATGCACTAATGTCCGTAAGACCTTGAGGTGTAACTCGACGGAGTAGGCAATAAGGGCAGTAAATACGGTCCGAGGTTGTGATGTCGGTATGGCATGGGAACTAAGATCGAGGCATGAGGTGTAATTCATTTATATCGAGGGTGACTCCACTCCCGCGTGATAGTCACCCCGATGGACACGGGTCTCCCCCGTATTTTCAAAGGTTGTATCTTGTATGTTGATATTCAGGTTTGTGAATCTGACCGGGGGAAATTAATTACTTGTGAGGCAAGGAAGTTCGGTAACGTGATCATTGTTATACAATACCTTGTTGTGATTTTTATTATACTTGGGAATCTCACTAGGTTTCGTCCTAACACTTGTTGTGGTTGTTGTCTCCTCACAGATCCTTCTCGTTGTGGAAATTAGGCGGTCGGACTTGTCAAGCGGGCACATAGGAGTTTCTCGAAGTGCCGACATTTTTGGGGACTTTTGTAAAGAGAGATTTTTAGCAAGACGGCAACACCCATTTTAATCTAGTTTGGAGATGTTCTAGATTAAGTAGGTTGTTGTAAATTTATTGTCCCAATGTCTAGCATACTTTATGTTGCAAACCAACCCATCGTATCGTGGGTTTTAGTTGTTCTTATTTTGGGTTAGATTATTGGCGATTTGTCTCTACAGGGTATTTGGACCTTCGTATTTTAAACGTTATACTGCAAATTTTACGAATTTTCTTTCGTGAAAAATTTAGAGTGTTACACCCCCCCCCGACTTTGAGCCTACACACTTAGGACCATGTATGCATACATTTCCCACTTTGACAACAATAATAAAGTAATCTTTAACAATTAAATAAATCTCGCAAGTAGGTATTAAAGCAACATCATTTCAAAGCTTGCATATAATTTCATATACATAAAACATAACTTAATCGTCATAAGAGATTTTAGTTCAGAAAACTCACCTGGCGTCCTTAGCTCAAATTTCGCGTCTACTCCTATAATTCGGTCTGAAACCTATAAAGGGAACATTGACCGGTGAACTCTCTCAACTTTCTAAATTATAACAAAGTTGATCTGAACCCCCATAACCTCGATGCCACTTTTTCTCTAAGGTACTCAACTCGCTAAGAAAAGAATAATGGGTCGGTCAACCAATCAATTCAAGCCCACCATCAACAAGGAAAATGAATTTTAATACCTATGGGCTTCGGCCCAAGTTCAGAATCCGGGGACCGGTGCCTTTGATGGCCGCCGGGTGTGTGGTTTGCGACCGGGGTCGCCCCCCGCCTTCGCCGACCAGGGTCTCCCCCTTGCACCAACCGGGGCCTCCCCCCTCGGTGACCGATACCAATCAATGACCGGTGTCGACCGGTGCCCAACCCGAGGACCGGACCACCAAGTCGACCGATGCCCAATCGAACGAAACAAAACCCAGAACAATCGATAAACCAACTCACAACTTTCAGTCTCATTATTAAAACTTGATACAACTCAATTCAGGAATCAATACTCAAATGATAAACTCGATTTTACCCAAATCCATTAATCATATAAATCTTTTTCTATAAATTCTCCAAACCAAACTCAGATACCCATGGGAGAAATGGTGGCTTAGGCAAACAACTATCAGATTTTGAAATCACAACTAAACCCTCAATAATAGAGTAAGTAGAGTTAGAATTTACCTTAGAAGATTGAAGAACACAATTTCTCTGCTTCTTTTCCTTCCTTCTGATCGATTTGCTTTTGCTCTCCCTATCTCTTCCAAAATTAACAGCCGCCACACCAAATACACTAAAATCTAGGGTTAAAACCCTCCTTTCCCCACTTTTCACTTTAAACCCCTCTAATAAGACTTTTCCACTTTCTTATCCGAATTCCTTAGTTCCTTTACATTTTAACCCGGTTATTACAGTGGGCGGCGATAGGTTTCGGTGGTTGACGGAGGAGGAGCTGGCCAACGATGATAGTAGTAGTAGAGATGGGTAATGGTTGACGATGGTTGTGGAGGTGTTGGAGGAGGTTGTTGTAATGGAGGTGGACGACAGTGGTTGGTAGTGGCTATCGCCAGAAGCCGGTCGTGGTGGCGATGGCGATGGGCGGTTATGACCATTAAAACAAATATCATTTGAAGGTTATATATCAAATGAGGGTAGATTAATAATTTTTTAGTTTCTGTCTCACTCTTGTCTCATATTGTTCCACTTATTTTGATGGAACAAGAAAAAACATTTTTTTTGTCACACCTTGTCCCTATCCTTATCCATGTCACATACTGCGTCAAATGTAAGATAATGAGTTTTCTATTCTGTCTCCTATCGTGCTAAACATGAGGGAGTAAATTTTGTCCCATTCTATTCACACTTCCATGTATCAAACACAACCTAGGCATACATATAACAACAATGAATCAAAACATATAGTAATAAAGAGAATACACCTATTTTATATTTGTTAGTTTTTGTTGATGTAAAATTAAAGTAAAGGGCGGTTTATCAATTATTTACATGTAAGAGTTTTTTTTCTCACAAATATCAAATAAAATTCTTGAAAATAAGATTCCCGATTGTTTCTATAAGGTAAATGAATAAAAATGAATTTTGAAGTTCAAGACACAGTAGCGGGGGAGAAATAAGAGGAAGACAACCGGCGGCCATTGGGAATCGATGTCCGATTTCTCCTACAGAATCATCGATCGTCCATAACAATATGCGCGTTAGGTTTTTATTCTTGTCAACTTACGTCTCTATTCCCATCTTAAACCCTAATTATATAAATCAATCTGGTGTAATATCTTGGTCTATGTTTTTATCGATCAAATAATAGTTTTGAGTTCTGATCAAACAATTTGCTTTGTTATTTATCAAAGCAAGTATTTTGGCAGTCATGGAAGCAGATTTTGTTTTTTCATTATTCCCCTTAATGGTGGAACCATTCTCCTTCATATTTAGGGATTTACTAATTTGTAATTAGACTTTTTAGTTGCTTTTTTTTTTTGGTTAAAATGCAATCTTACAAACAGTACAACGCATTTTAAGATCTTACACTCGATAGACTAAATCAAAGCCATTATATGAAACTGGATTCTATTGATAAGGCCTTGCATATATCTGAAAATGTGTGCATATAAAATACTAATGCATATTGCTTTAAAAAACAGAACCATTTGTTGATAATTGGGTAATTTATTCTCATTACATGACTTGACAATCTTATGTTTGTTAATGTGTGTGAACTTGCTTTATTTTTTCTTGTTTCTTTATGCAAATGGTTGAATGCAGCCAAGTGAATTTTTTTGAAAATTTTGAGGCTACATTGTCTTGTCAATGGGAACTAATGCATCATGATTTATAGGGTTTCTTAGGGCAGCTTGATGGTCAACAATATCTATTCTCCATGAAATTGTAGTACCAACGTGATCTTGTAAAGCCTTGGTTTCTGCTGGTGAGTTTTGAATCATCCTATTGTTTTGTAAAGTTAGCCACATTATCGGGTCTGTATGTGTTCTTGACTTTCCTTGATTATGTTGGTTTATTTGCACCACATGATTGCCGGTACAAGTATTTTCTGTATGTTATGACGAATGCAACAAAGAAAAGAATGCGGACAGTAAGAGACCGACACAAAGATTTATGTGTTTCACCAACGTTGTGTTGAGTGTTGACTATCCACAGGCAAAGAAAGATGATCAAATTCTTATCAGGTTTGGAGGAGAGACTGTATATTTCAGAATTCTGGGCTCTGGTTTGCTAGGTCCAAATACTAGAAAATGGAGTTTATATATTAATCCCAAACACGTAAACAGATTGGCCCAAAACGGAAACGGATTAGGAATCTCCTATACACCAAGCAATGAGATCCCCATGAGAAGTCACACAGAGTACTTCTCTATGTTCTACAGTAAGTCCCTTTGGAGAACAACAGAATCCTTTTGTTTCAGAGAACCCCTCTCGTATCCGAAAGAACTCATCTGGAGTATAACAAAACCCCTCGGGATTGCGACAAAACCTTTCTGCTCGCCAGATTGATAACTTGATTCAAGACATCCAACAATGTAATGACAACATCTCTCATTGGGAATATCTCCTCCAAAAGAAGCTTGTTTTCGATTTGAAATTGTTAGCATTACTCATCATCTTCATCTGTGACTAGAGAAGCATTTTCATTATTTATATTTCTTATATATCTTTCATTCTCTTGTACTCTGTATTCTTGCATGGAAATTCCATAGAATCCCGAAAAATGTTTGCCTATCTTCAATACAGCGTGTTATATTTCTGACTTCTATCGGTTGCGACTTATATGGGCGTCCGCATTTGTTAGGAACTTGAAATTGTGCTAAAGAACCTATTCACCTTCTATGTTGTCCAACATTTTCCATTTTGTGCTTAAAAGTTTCCTTGTTAATTTTCTAATATTCTAGCTGGCAATTTTTGATGATCTTGTTGGTTGGATTGCCAATTTGCCACAAAATATAAAGAAAAAGCCCTAAACTTATTATCTTTATCATTATTTGTATGAACAAGATATGGAAATTTTTAAATGGTTGTCTTTATTCAAAGGATATATGCTTACATGTGAAATACCAATGTCTTTAATTCCATGCCAAATTGTCTCCCTGGTAGGTCCTAAAAGGTGCACATTGTGCACCTTTGTTCACCATATATTAATGGATAAGGAAGAGAACTTTAATTTTGCATACGTTTCTCACTCTGGCTCGTTGGTTTTTTGGATAGGAATAGCCTACTAGAAGTATCTTCAGTTAAAAAACACCGAGGACTCGAGTTAGTTGGACTCTCTTAGGATTCCAGATGAACTATTGAAATAATTCATCCAAAAATCTTAGAAAATTAGTTGTATTTGAATAGCTGCCGACACGATTAAGCAGTTGGTTTAATGTGCGATTGAGAGAGTTACAGAGTTGAAGTCAGGGGGATGGGGTCTAGGAACGGTATGAAGATTGCGACATATGCAGGTTGGGTTGTACTCACCCAACTTGCTAGACAACTTATGAAGTTATTTATGTGTCGGTAGATCGTTTCGAAATCAGAGTCAAAGCAACGAATGGAGGCTGGTGTCGTACTCCCTTAATTGAACTCAAAATCGAAAATAGTCTTTCACGTAATTTATACTGTACAATCTTTCCATACATCCATCGCGTAATCTTTTCTTTAAGGTTACAACTTGATAGTTGGAAAGGTGATTTTAGTTTTCCCATTTGTTTCTTCTTGTTTGTTTTATTAGCTTTTAGTTATGACTTATGACTACTGTTTTTTTTTTTTTCTTGAATATTTAAAGTTAATGCAAAGATAGATGAAGCAGAACCACAGAATGACAGAAGAAGAGGAAGGGGAATCCCATGATAAGGTATTTTATCATCTTTTGTTGTTGTCTTCACCAATGATTTTTGACAACTAGTTCACGTGTAGGACAGTAGTACCCTTTTTAACTTTATACCCTTTTGCATTTTTCTTATAGTGATAGCAAACACAACTCAAGAAACCACAAACCACACACACCCACAAGGAAAAAATGCAACCTTTTACTTGTTCACTTCTATTTCTTTCACTTTTAGCCATCTTCAACTTCAGTCTCATCTCTGCAACTTCAAGATTCCTAACAGAAACCATTTCCAGCCAAACAGATTTCATCAAGGCCTCATGTGAGACCACAAGATATCCCGATTTGTGCTTCAAAACCCTGTCCCCATTTGCCGCCACCATCCAAACGAGTCCTATGGAACTCGCCAATGCCGCCCTGATCGTGAGCTTGAAGAGTGCAAAATCTGCGTCGAAAGCTGTGAAGGGACTGTCGAAAGGGGAGGGGTTGAGTATGCGAGATGGGGAGGCGGTGGCGGACTGTCTGGAAAACATGAGTGATTCAGTGGATGAGATGCAGAAATCAATGGTGGCAATGAGGGACTTGGATGGTCCAGATTTTAAGGAGAAAATGGGGGATGTGAAGACTTGGGTGAGTGCAGCCTTGACAGATGAAGATACATGCATGGATGGATTTGAAGAAAATGGTGATGGCAAGATGAAGGAGACCATTAGAGGGTATATAGTGAATGTTGCAGAGTTAACTAGCAATGCTTTGGCTCTCATTAGTAATATCTATTCCACTTAAGTGCTTATTTCCATAAAAAAGACCAATATCATTGCTTTCTTGTAATATATATTTACATATATAATATATGTGGCTTGTTATCTAGGTTAAAAGTACATTCTTGTCTAAGGGGCCGTTTACCCAAATGTTTACCCGGTAAGCGTTTACCGATAAAACTCGACATGCTAACTTACTTTACCGGGTAAAATTGTAATCATCACAATGGTATCGTATACAACAATTTAACTGGTAAACTCTTTCCCGGGTAAGAGTTGTCACTCTCACTTACCAGGTAAAACTCTTCATCCTTATCATGACTCTTACTGGGTAAGATTATCTGCTCTTGCCATGTTTATCCGGTAAGGTAAACGTCCCGGTAAGCGCTTACCAGGTAAGTGTTTAGTAAACAACCCCTAAGATAGTAAAAGAAGTTGAGTATATTTTGCGAAAGATATTGGTTTGAGCTTCTTGGAACCATCACGAGCCACTCTTAAGTTCCTATAAGGGACAGTCGTGCTCGGATCAAATATATGTAGCAATGAACTTAGGAGTTGTTTTCGACCATCTCTTATCGGGTAAGAGATACTTACTCAATAAGAAGTAAGGTTGTTTACCATACACTGATGCTGAATGAGATGTTGACTCAGTAGACGGTAAGGAAGGGAAGACTCCTCTGGTCAACATTTATCCTGACCGCATTCTTACCTGGTTAGCGCTTCCATAATCATAATTAAACGCCAAAAAATGTTTAATTGATTTTTTAGTCGGGTCGTGATGATGCTAAAATGGGACAAAAACTTGTAAATACGACTCTTTAGATATTGCTGGGGGGACAAGTTACCCTATGAGGATGAAGAAACTAGAAAGGGGTTATTAGCCTTTATGCTGTGGGGTTGTACGACATCTCAAGGATTAATGCTGCCAGCTTCTGTTTCTTTTCTTATGGTAAAAACCGATTTGTATTTAATACGGAGTCTGAAAATTTCCAAATTGAATAGAGTGCTATAACATACTTAGATGGGCTATCTGTTAAATTTTGAACAAAACCGGTCTTATATTTGATAATATTTATAATTTGTTGTTACTGTTGAATTTGGATCTTGCACAATCCTCTACACCAGGCGACGTGTGCATAGCATGGCCAAGTTGCGTTGAAGTTCATGCGGGCCCTTTAGTCGCAGAGGTAAATTGCTTAAAAAGATTGAACTAGTTCAAATGTTTCGCTACATAATTGGCAACGTTGGCAGTTGGACGACCAAGCCACACATGGCCGAGTCACATAAAATTGTGTCAGGTTTACTGTTTATGGTACAAGTTAGGGTCGTCCCTAGGGGAGGATGGGTCGGTCGCACGCTAGGACCCAAATGAAATAGGGGCCAAAATTTTAATTATATATTATATAGTAGTAGTTAAAAAAATTTGTAAATGAAAAAGACAAAAAAAATTAGTACATAATAGGACCAAAAAAGAATTTTACATTATATTAAACGCTGAAACATTTATTAATTAATTACATTGGACAATAAAATTTGTAAACTTTAATTGGTCTTTCATTTTATAGTATTTCTTATTATTTCTCTAATTTTTTTTATCTAGTATTAATATCTGAAAACTATTTTTGCCTAGAAACCTTGATATATATACTTCATTACTCATCTTCCACATACTCTTTTGATTATTGTATATGCATGAATTTTATTTTTGTGTTAGAATATAATAGATATCTTATTATTAACTAAAAAAACAATTGTCTTTTAAAAACAATTACCAACTATACGAGACAACCCAACTTATATCTATATTTACGATTTCAAAACTATCTTATTCTTTTTTCATACATTATTGACTCTTTATTACTTACTAGTTAATATTGAGTGCATGAATCTTAAGTGCCTTCTTATCTCTAAGACACTAATAAGATCTCAAACTATAACCAACATGGATTTTTGATTCTAAGATTGATAGTTCTTAAAAAGTTTGTTTCAACTCCAAATGTTTAAAATGGTAATGAAAACCATTAACATGTGGAAACTCAACCGATTTATGTTGATTTACTTAAAGTGTTGTTCTGAATGGTCAACAAAGTGACCTCAAATGATTTCAATCTATATATTAAAGGTATATCATAAGATGCATTTGACGGGGGAACGAATTGATAATGCTACGTAAAAATGATATGGTAGATAATATTAATTTAAAAATAATTATTGATTGATTATGTGCTAGGAATATCGGACAAAACGGTTTTATATAAATTAGTATTTGTTGAATTCAATGTTATCTTTGATGATAAAAAAATTCATAGTTATCGAGAGCCCATTTTTATATTTTGCCCCGGGCTTATAAAATATCAGGAACAAGTCTGGTACTAGTTTTGCGACTTGACCATTGTAGTGTGTGCAACCTTGAACAACTTGACCATGCTATGATATTATAATATTTTCGTCAATAATTTCAAAAAATGTTTCATTATTGAATATTTTTTTAATTTTATAATATTATAAAATATCATAAACACATATCGAGATTTTTCAAAAATAATATATCAAAATGTTTTATACTTGTATATTTTACACCCTTATCTATATTTATTTATCTATACTCCTTAAAAAAAATTCTATTACGGTTATTCTTGAATTTGTGAGGTACAAATCTCGATACATAATGTACAAGTTTAAAAACTTTAAAACCTACCACGTTCAAAATGAAATTAAAAATAACATTATTTTTTATTTTTTAAATTACACTCTATACCCTTATAATTAGTTATTTAATTTACTATTATATCTCTTTCTTTTTTACTTTTTATTTTACACCATTATCATATTAACGTTCATACTAAAATACATTAAAAAAATATGTTTTTTTACAAACGATACCATTATAATCGCCCCATCAATACTTTCAAAATGAACTCAAATCTTATGGGTTTGAAGACCCCAATATCAAGCAAATATTTTTCAAATTTTTTTGACCAATTAACCATATTAACCTTGAATTTTATATATCTGATGTGCGATTTAAAAAACATATAAAACCATAAAATTGGCATCGTATGATAGAGAATAAAACTAAACATGAAACAAGATTATTCTTTCGAGTTCTCAGTTTTAGATTCGAGATGTTTCGTGTCGTATTGCGCACGAATACGTATCTAGTATTTAATAATAGTAATTTGTTGTTAGTGTTGAATTTGGATGTTGCAAAATCCCGTACACCAGGCCACGTGTCCAATACCATGGCCAAGTTGTGCTAAAGTTCACGCAGGCCCTTTAGTCGCAGAGGTATATGTGACCTATTTGCAACCCTCAATTGCTTAGAAAGAGTGAACTGGCTCAAATGTTTCGCCACATAATTGGCAACGTTAGCAGTTGGACGACCTAGCCACACATGGCCAAGTCACATAGAGTTGTGTCAGGTTTACTGTTTATGGTACTAGTTTTACGACTTGACCATTGTAGTGTGTGCAACCTTGAACAACTTGGCCAACGACTCATTTTGGGAACTGGGTGACACTCAGCGTGCGACCTGTAGTCAGTGCCCTACGTCATCATACACAGATTCAATTCAACCAATAAAGGGTCGCTTTGTTCATTGGCTCATTTAAAAGTTGGTTTTTCCCTCAAATAGAAAGTTACAAAAGAAACTAATCCTACTAATTTGATGATCGATTAATCTAATAAGTAGCGTTGTAAATCTCATTTGACCAATATATTGATACTTTTCTCCTTGTCGACATACATGTCAATCTTTAGGTTCAAAAAACGCTCCCAACTCAAAAACTATCAAATAAAAACCGATTATAACCTATTCTTTTGGCCAAGTTAACTATTTGATGGCATTCAATTCAAGTTTTTCAATTGGCTTTCCTCGTGGTGCAATTCTTTATCAATTTTCCGGGTTTCTTGGTTCTGCACCCCTTTCACGGTGGACATTTGAGCTTTCTTCTTTCGACTTGGGGTCTCGTTTTGGTTTTAGTCTGTTATTAGTTTTTGTCTTTTCCTATCCTCTTTTGTCTCGGTTTCCTCATGAATTTTGGGATTTTTTTTTCAATTTTTTCTAAAAATTGCCTTTTAAAAAAAAGGGGGAGATAAAGATGAAATTTGGTAGGAGGTGTTTATAGGCGTGTGTTCATGCCATTAGATGCGGCATTTGTCAAGCAGCAATTCAAGAGAAAGTCACGTGACACAAGTGTGGATCATGTCCATCCACGTTACTCTGCTTCATAGGCTCCCTAGTCCTCACATGCACCCTATCATTCCCCTTCTTAATCCCTGCCTTCAATTCATACACTCCACATGCGATCACCACAACTCAAAATCTTTTAATCAAATCTTTATAATTAAACTTAAGGATGGGTGGTTTATCTAACACTTATCTAATAAATACTTATCAGTAATAGTTAATACTTTAATTAAATTATAGGGTAAAATTTTAATTTATTAAAACGGCATTATATGTAACATTTTTATCTGATAAACGTTTACCGGATAAGACTCGTCACTCTCACTTACCAGGTTTCTTGTCATGGTTCATAGTAGGTAAGATTCTCAATCGTTGTCATATTAATCCGATAAAGTAAATTGAGCAAGCAAGCACTTATCGAGTAAGCGTACAGTAAACGACGCCTTAATCGTAATCCAATTACTCCTAAATGCCAAATACATTTTTTTGGGGGTATTAGTTACGATTATGAATGTGGTTTTTTGCTTATTTCAATGACTGTTATTGTTATAGTAAGGCATTTTAGTAACTAATAACTGAGGGGGTGTTTGGGATTGCTTATTTAAAACAACTTATGCTTATTTGTAAAAGTGTTTATTAACTTATGTTTATTTGTAAAGTGTTTATTAACTTATAGAAGGAAGAGGCAAATATGTAATTTGATTAAACAAGTTAATAAGGAGTTTCAAATAAGTCAATTGGGAATGACTTATCAAAAACTGCTTATTTGCAGGGTGGAAAAGTCATAAGTCTTTTTCCTTTTTTTCAATCCAAACACTCAAAATAGCTTATTTGCTGTTTGAAAACGCAATAAATTAATAAACAGTTTTAATAAGCAATCCCAAACACCCCTCAGTTTTTAATGATTCAAGTATTTAAGAGTTTATTAAAGCTGATTGGATGACTTGAGTTTAAAGAATGTAATGCATAAAAAAATCATTTTCAACTGTTTCCCTCATGTCAAAGTGTAAACTATTTTTGGTTTATAAAATTAATAAATGTAAATCATAGTTTGTTTTTAAATGATTGGAATAAATAGACATTTTCTCATATGTTCAATAATTTTTTTTGTAAAGTTGTACAATAGACATGTACTTGCATTTCTTAATTTTAGTTTTATAATTAATTATTTAATTATTGATTCTTTAAGTCTATAGAATCAAAATAATAATGTATATTTGTGAACATGGAAATGAGATAACATATAAAGGTGTTAAATATTTTTTATAATATTTATTTATTATTGATAATTTATTTAAAATAATATTATTAAAATTCAAAAAAAAATTGATCGAGTTATATTATCGTAAATTATAAACATGTAGTTAATATACTATCTATATCTATACTATATTATAAAGATAACATAAAAAACTCTTAAAAACAAGTCTTAAAGCTTAATGTACCGCTATTTAATGCTAATTACTTAAAAAACAATCATAAAAGCTGTATGTACTACATTTAATGTTATTCATTAATTTTCAATCATTATCTCTAACCATTTTAACTCCCTAAAATCATTTATCACTTAACTTCCCTAAAATAACTCTCAACATATTTTAGATATAAAAAATCTAAAATATAATTAAAAAATCTTACTGAATATTTTATAAAAAAAATTATATTATTAAACCAAAATAAATTACATTATATGATTAAGTCTAAATTAAACAAATTTATATAAAAAAATCATTATCACTCTCTTACAACCATCCAAAATCGTAATGTAAATCGACAAAAAACAGAAAATAAAATGAAACATTAAAATCGTGATGTATCTAGCTGCATTGCACGAGTACATTTCTATTATTATAAAACACGGATAAAAAACTCTTAAATATAAATTATTAGGCATAAGAGCATCCACAATGTACGAGTTTTTCACCAAGGTTTTTCATAACTTTTTTCTTACACATTATTGCCACCTCAATAACTTAAAAACATTTATATACCTCCACTATGTGAAAAACCTCACCCAAACTTTTTCATTACTTTTTTAAACTATTCAGGATCCCACAATTTTAGCTTTATATCATTTTTGTTCTTATTTATAAAAATAAATATATTAAAATTCATACAAATACATAAAAATATGTACAATAAAATTAATAAAAATTAGGTTATTAAGAAATATATAAAAGTTGTAAAATAAAAATTAAAAAAATGTTAAACTTAAAAGTATGTATAACCGAAAATAAAAATTGAGTCATTAAGAAATTTGTTAGAATTGTATAAATATGTCAAATTTGAGATATTATTTTAAAAATATAAAAATATAATTACTTTCATTATGTATTTATTTAATAATTATATTTAAATAGGATTTCTTTAAATATATTAATAAATAAAACTGATTAAATACGAAACTTTTATAAAATTCTATAAAGTTAAAACTGATTAAATACGAAAAAACTACGAAAAAGCAGGTCGTACAGTTACGAGCTATGACGAAAAACCTCACGAAAAACCTCTTTACTATGTGAAAAACCTCAAAAGGAGGTTTTTGCTTTTTGAAAAACCTCCAAAAAAGCTCTCAAAAAACTCTTAACGAGCACATTGTGGATGCTCTAAGATACTATCATTTTATGCAATATTTTTAAAATATCTTAATTTACAAGTTTCAAAGCACAATATACATATTACTACTACAGACTTCTAACACCCACCAATTTGGTATGTGCGTGACCTTTCTTTTATGTAGATCTTTCCATGTATCACTATTAATTAATATATTATTATTATTATAAATTTGTTTTAATTATATTATTAAATATGTAATTGGTTATTTTTTCTAGATGTCATTAAAATATGTAAGATAATCATTGAATTCTAATAAAATACTTAATTTTTTTATATAAAAAACATTATATTATTAAACCTAAATTAAATAAATTTATAAAAAAAACATTATCACTTTCTCAAAACCATCTAAAATTGTACTGTAAATTGACAAAAAAAAATGAAATATTAAAATTGTGATGTATCTCGCTGCATTGCGCGAGTACGCTTCTTGTACACAATTAAATGTATAAAAATGACTAATATGTATTAAAATTTGGGCAAATTGCATGACAATGTAACATACTTTGTCTTAATTCCTGTTTTGGGTAATATACTTTCAAAACTTGTGTTTTGATACCTAAGATGGGATATTTCAAACTTATAAGTACCTGGGTAACCTGATTAACCATTAACCGGTCACTATGCTGATATGGTAGATGACATGGCGGATGACTCATTATTATTTGTCCATTTACACAATGAAGTGGAATTTTTTATATTGAAAATCATTTTTGTTTTTTTTTTCATTATGTTTTTTATTTGCATTTCAGAAGACAAAAATAAACCAAGAACACGATGAACATTCATATTTATGTTCTTGACCCCAGAATATGAATATCAATTAAAATTAAAATCAGTTCATAATCCAAATGCATATGCAAATCCATGAAGAAGATGAAAACATCAAAGATAAATGTTATATAAATTCATTACATACACTTGTAGTACAAAACCCTAAATCAACAGTGATTTCTCAAAACCTTATAATCAAAGACAAGAAACCCTAAATCAACAATATTTTCTCAAACCCCATAAGAAAAAGAAGAAAACCCTATCATCGAAGCATGTTAGGCAAAACCGGTAAAAGTTACAGCCATCAATTTTTGAGCAAAACCAACAATGCAAACACCGAAACAGTGTCCAAAAGCTTTTTTGGATAGCGATTTCAGGATTCGTGTTCACAGATTCAAGTAGGGTGAGGACGTGACGCAAGAGAACGGAAAGCATCATCGGAGAATGGCAAGTGTCGTCGACAGAACGGAAAGCATCGTCGACAGAGAACGGAAAGCATCATCGGAGAATGGCATGCTGCAGAAGAGTGGATGAGACGAGGAATGAGAGGTTATGATTTGCTCCCTGGCTGAAATGGAAATTAGGGTTCAAAGTGATAGGATATGGACGGTGGTGGAATGAATTTTTGTTTTGAAACAATTTTGAATCTTGCTTGATTTTTATTTAACTTTCTTTAAAAATGCAAATAAAAAATCTAACAAAATTTTAAAATAGAATTTAAGCCAAATTTATTTTTAAAATAAAAAAACTCCACGATATTAGTTAAATCAACAAATAATAATGAGTCATCTGTCATGTCATCAGCCACATCAGCGTAGTGACCGGTTAATGGTGATTTAGGTTACTCGGGTACTTATAAGTTTGAAATATCACATCTTAGGTACCAAAATGAAAGTTTTAAAAGTATATTACCCAAAACAAAAATTAAAACAAAGTAGGTTACATTTTAATGCAATTTGCCCTTAAAATTTTGGTAAAAGTTAATATATTTTTATCTTTTTCAATTCAACATATGGATTGAAATTGCAACCATAGAAGGGTGTTATTTGACATGATGGTAAATTAAATCAACTAAAACCGGTCAATAGAGACTTAATTAATCATTTAAAAGCTTCAAAATTTGTGAGATGCGTGAGAACTTCTATCATAACATTTTGTTTTACATGATTATTTTCAATCTAAATTTAGTATTTAATGTATTAATTAACATATTTAATATTTTTGTTTCACAATATGTTCGCTTCACATGTATCCGATTCATAATATACATGAAACTTTTTTATGTGTATTTTTTGTTTCACAAACATGTCAAAAAAGTTTACATTGCGATCCGAATACATGTGAAACAAATATATGTTAATCACTACATTAAATTAATTCTAGTCATATATGAAGAGAAAACTCATATCTCACGATTTAGAGAGTTATCAAAAGAAGGTTTCATAATTAATAAGGGGTTGTTTGACAGTTGATGAATGGTTTACTGTATAATGATTAAGTGGTCTGAATGATTAAGAGGTTTTTATGATATAGTGTAAAATGAAATATGGTTGTTTGCTTATTGTGCATAATGAAATCTGAGCGTTTAATGGTAGGGAGGGTCAGGGTACAAAATCATTCAGAGGATTTTGGAACCATTAAGAGACAACTCTTTTTTTTTGCCAAACAAGATTTACCTTTTAGCGATTCAGATGTTGCCTCTTAATAGAACCATTAAAAGGTAAACAAACAGCCCCTAATCTTACCCAAAAATAAGGTTCGGAATGTAAAATGTATAAAAACCTATCCTCTTATTCCAAACAGTTAAACATCTGTTTTTTTTAAGATCTCGAACTCATTTTCCTAATAAAAACATTTTCATTTATAAAAACACAATTATTTTTGACATATGATTTTGAAGACACTGATCATTTGACACTTCCCTCCTATAAAATCTTGAGCAATTTCTTGGTTCCTTCCACCACCCAAAAACTATTCAATTCACAATGGAACCCAAATTCCTCATAATATCATCTCTATTTCTCTCAACACTTGTATTTTCATCTTCCACATTTTCTCAACAAAACACCACCTACTCCACATTCATCAAAACCTCATGCAACGCCACCACTTACCCTTCCGTCTGCCGGAAAACCCTCCTCCCCTACGCCGCCGCCGTCAAGACCAGCCCACTCAGACTCGTCAACGTCGCCCTCTCCACCACCCTCACCTCCGCCAACGCCACCCTCTCCACCGTCTCCCAGTTCGCCAAAACCAAACGCATCACCAAATGGGAGTCTGCAGTCCTCAAAGACTGCATCGAGAATCTTAAAGACTCCATGGCGGAAATCAAGAGCTCACTCAAGGCGATCGCAGGTCTTTCGACGTCCACCGACAAGAGTTTCTTGATCTCCAATGCTCAGACGTGGACAAGCGCCGCCATCACCGATGAGAACACGTGTCTTGACGGATTTTCTGACCGGAAAGTTAGTCCGGCAATTAAGAAGAAGTTGAGGAACAGTATTGTGAGTCTTGCGAGGGTTAGCAGCAATACTTTGTATCTCATCAACCATCTCACGGTTTAATTAAAATCTTGAATTTAAAAACCCTAATGATTTTTGCTTAATTAATTTACTTTTTTTTAATTTGGGTCAATAAGATTTCTAGATTGGGTTATGTCTGTGATCAATCAATGTTTTGTAAAATACGTGATTTATAAATCTTTAATATTCAAAAATTTGAAATTTATGTTTAAATTAATGTGTGTATTGGCAAATGATGGTGTGATAAGCTGAGTTAATGGTGAAAAGTAGATCTGAACCGTTGATCTATCATAATCTCAAGTCCTTCTATGAATTGTCGCTTAGAAGAGAATTGATCTGGTACATCTCTGAGCATTTTATCTCAGTGTATCTCATCCTAATGTGCATCCATTTTTCATCCAATGGTTGATAATCATTTCTCACGTTTCTCATGTTAACCTTAACTTCTCACCTGAACCCAACCTTATATATATAAATATATATTGCATGCATATCAGATTCAAATTATTGGATTGATTTTAGATATGGTGATCGAATATAAGACGAATTGTTTAAGGGATTCTCCTATGATCACACTTTTGAATTAATGGTTCAATTATCGATCTGCATGCCTTGTAAAATTTTAAAACATGGTTTGATCTATACGTTTGAAATAATCTAGTTGAACCAAATATTGGTTATTCGTATCTGTCACGTTACGATGTTATACTCTTCGATATCCATCCCACTCGTAGATAACGGATCTTGCAACTGAAATACGCACATAGAGAGAGACTTGTAACCATATAATGAATTGATTGCTATAAACCCATATGCATTTTCACTTCTCGTCATCATGGGACAACTTCCTACCACTCCCAATTGGCCAATAATCACTTCAAACGTGATTCTTTGGCAATCAATATCTTATTTATACGGAAGGGCAATTGGTCTACCAGTATCCAGATATTTAACTTTCTAAGAACATCTCCAACAACATTGCTATCTTATTTGCTATAATAGAAAATTAAAAGTGAAAATCTCTAAAAAGTATTACAGTCAACTCCAACAGATTTGCTATTTTAGATATTTTAAAACAACTTATATTATTATAATATTCTCTAATTTATCATCCCAATACACTTTTTAAAAAAATTTAATATAAAATGATAAAAAATGAATCTTATTGGTGGGATTGAATAAAATAATCATTTCTCTCTCCAACCATCAAGTTTTAAAGAATTCTCTATGTTAATGTATATAGAGGGCCTAGGCCCACCCAGAATGAAAGGGGTGATCTCGTAGTTCTTGGTCTGTGAAGATGCGTTGTTAGGTGACTCCTATTTCGGCCCTTATACATGCTGCTACGATGGTAGCAGCGGGCATTCCCATGTTAGTATAGGGCCCAAGCCCATTTAGTCTACGTATATATTTGTTGTATTCTGTAGTCTAGGTTAGATTACTCTTATAATTTTACCTTTCGTATTGTACGTTTTCTCTCAATCAATATATCGAGGTTTCAAACCTTCAGCACTTTCATCGTCTCTTTCAACCATATTCATCTTCTAACATGGTATCAGAACTGTAGGTTTATTCTTCGATTTTACTGTTCATCGCCGTCACTGTTCATTGTCGTTACTGTTCATCGTCGTCACTGTTCATCCAGAAATCGATTTTGTCTTTGTTTTGTCGACATCAATCGATCTGAAATCAATCGATCTGTGTGTTTTGAATCGCCGCCGCCGCTGTGTGTTTTATCGGTCGAACTCTCTTTACCGGTCGAACTCTCTTTTATCGGTCGAATCATTTTATTGGTCGAATCATTTTTATCGGTCTTGCTTTCTATCGGTCGAATCATTTTATCGGCCGAACCCTTTACCGGTCGAACTCTCTTTTATCGGTCGAATCATTTACCGGTCGAACTCCTATCGGTCAAAGCATTCTACCGGTCGAATCCTATCGGTCGAATCTACTGGTCGTTAATACCGATCCATAATATTGTTTCTCAGTATTTATTTCCCTTTTCATGGCTACCAATTTCAGTCACTCAAATCTCATCTCAGTTATTTTCAATGGTAACAACTACATTATTTGGCATCACCATATGACAATTCTGCTAAAATCCCATGCTCTTTACACCTATGTTACTGGGGCATCCAAAGTTCCAGTTCAGGAACCAACTGAGAATCCTGTTGACTTTGCAAAACGCATGAATGAGTGGGACATCAATAATGCTCGTATTCTGGGCTTTATTAATGCCTCCACTACTCCTGAGATCAACCAACAGTTTCTTGGTTACCTTACCGCCAAAAGTCTCTGGGATTTTCTTGCCAAGCGGTACACGTCATCTGGTCTATCTCATCAGTATCAACTGTGGACCACTTTTCAGAGCAAACGTCAGCTTCCTGATCAATCCATAAACTCTTATATCTCTGAAATGCAGTCTCTCAGAGATCATATAAGTCTTGGAGCACCACAAATTTTTGATGACACAGCTCAACAATTCACTGCCTACTTCAACCAGCTACATTTGATTACTATTCTGATGGGTCTTACTGAAAAATTTGAGAATGTTCGTGTTTCTCTTCTTCATAGGCAGCCATTACCTACTATTGAAGAAGCTATATCAGAATTGATGAGTGAAGAAACCCGTCTTCACATGCGATCACCGATGCCCGCTACTGATAGTGTTCTCTACACGTCTCATCCCAAGACCAAAGGCAAATGGACCAACAACAATCAGTCCAAATCTGGTGGAAAGATGAATACATCCGAGTGTGCCTTTTGCCATTCTCCTGTTCATCTTCTTCTTGACTGTCCTATTCGTAAGTGTCGTAGGTGTGGCATCACTCATCCGCGTCATTATGAGACCGACTGCCCGAAAAACTCAAAGCACACTGGTTCTCAGAACCGGACTCACGCTGTTGCTGGGCCTACTATTGCTGATACTGAGGTTTCTACAGCCTCCTCACCTGACCTAATGGAACTGATGCGTCGCAATCAGGAACTCATAGAGCAGATCATGTCTGGTGCTATGGGTATGAATTCTCCACACTTAGCTGCTTTAAGTAACGTATGGATTTTTGACTCTGGGTGTTGCAATCATATGACACCTTACCCTGATGGTTTCGTTTCTAAGAAATCACCTCAACAATTTACGTCAGTAAGAACTGCTGACAACACTGGTCTACCGGTATCCTTTAGTGGAAATGTTTCCACTTCTCATCTACAATTACCGGATGTTCTAAATGTTCCGAAGCTATCTCTGAGCTTAGTTTCAATTGCGAAACTTCTTGAATCTAATTTGATCATTTTATTTCATTCTTCTGGTTGTGTTGTACAGGATCCAAAGACCAAGCAGATCCTTGGACTCGGCCGTAAAGTTGGACGGATGATTGAAGTGGTCTACATGCGTCTTCCTTTACCCTCTTCAAGTTTTGTTGCCTCAGTTTCCAGCACTTCTTCCTTTGAGTTGTGGCATGCCCGACTGGGTCACTTATCTCTAGCCAGAATAAAATCATTAATTCATTTAGGGGTGTTAATAAAGTGTGTATCAACTGACAATATTTCTTGTTTATCTTGCAAACTTGGCAAACATCATGCTTTACCTTTTGAAATGAATGAGTTTAGTTCTACTTCTTCTTTTGATCTTATTCATTCTGATGTATGGGGAACAACACCACATCCATCCATGGGGGGTGCTCGATATTTTGTTATTTTTATTGATGATTATACACGTTTCACATAGATATATCTCATGAAACATCGTTCGGAATTACCCCAAATATGTATTATGTTTGCTCGGATGATTCACACCCAGTTCTCAAAATCTATAAAGATTCTTAGAGTTGATAATGCTATGGAATACAAAGAGTCATCTCTTCTCTTCAATCTCAGGGGACTCTCTCTCAGAACTCCTGTCCCGGCACATCTCCTCAAAATGGTCGTGCCGAACGCAAACACCGTCATATTCTTGATACAATTCGCACCCTTCTCATCTCCGCTAAATGTCCAGAACGTTTTTGGGGTGAAGCTGCTTTCACTGCAGTTTATACTATTAATCGTTACCCTACTCCCATCCTTAATAATAAGTCTCCTTATGATGCTCTTTATAAGGTCACTCCTGTCTATGAACTTCTAAAAGTTTGGGGTAGTGCTTGCTTTGTTCAATTACAATCTCATGAACATAACAAACTTGAACCTCGCTCCAGACTGTGCTACTTCCTTGGATATGGTATAGAGCACAAGGGTTATCGCTGCTGGGATCCTATCTCTCAGCATCTTCGTATATCTCGTCATGTTACCTTCTGGGAACATGTTCCTTTCTCTTCTATATCCAAGTTTCGTGAGTCTCCTAACCTCATCACTCCGTTTTTCACTGATGCTTCCGTCTCATTGGACTCACTCCAATCTGACATCATATCATCTCCACCTGTTGTTCCAACTCCTTATGAATCTGCCTCTCCTTCAGCGTCTCCTGACCTCACACAACCTGTCTCTCCTAGTTTTCCTGCTCAACATCAATCATCTGCTCCATCTGCACAGCCACCATCTGAGGTGCCTGCTGAGTCTTTGGGTCCTGGAACTTCTCAATCTTAGAATGTTAGACGATCAGAACGGGTAAGACAAGTTCCTTCTCATCTTCGTGATTATCATGTTTATGCTACTCTGCTGTCAAATCACGAACCTACTTCCTACAAGGAAGCCTCCTCTAACCCTGATTGGCAGAAAGCTATGGATGAGGAACTTCAGGCACTTGACAAAGCTCAGACATGGGCATTTGTCCCTCTTCCACCAGGCAAGTCACCTATTGGCTCCAAATGGGTGTTCAAAATCAAAACCAAATCTGATGGCTCTATTGATCGATACAAAGCTCGTCTTGTGGCCAAGGGCTTCAATCAAGAGTACGGTATTGATTATGAGGAGACTTTTGCACCTGTTGCTCGAGTTACTTCTGTTCGCAGTCTTCTTGCCATCGCAACTACCAAACAATGGCCTCTCTTTCAGATGGATGTTAAAAATGCTTTTTTGAACGGTGACTTATCTGAGGAGGTCTACATGACACCTCCTCCAGGCGTTCGACTTCCACAAGGTCATGTTTGTTGTCTTCAGAAGGCTCTTTATGGCCTCAAGCAAGCTCCTTGAGCTTGGTTTGAGAAATTCAGTTCCACAGTCACTTCTCTGGGTTTCTCACCCAACAACTATGATTCAGGACTGTTTACTCGGACCACTGAGGCTGGCACAATCTTACTTCTCCTGTATGTGGATGATATGATTATTACTGGCAGTGACTCTACAGGCATCGCCAATCTGAAGTCATCTCTCAGCTCCTGTTTTGAGATGAAGGATCTTGGTTCTTTACACTGTTTTCTTGGTCTTGAGGTGCTCTCCGATCCTTTGGGAATTTATCTGTGTCAAGCCAAATACACCTCAGATCTTTTGTCAAAAGCTGGGATTACTGACAACAAAATAGCATCCACTCCTCTTGAGCACAATCTTCATTTGGCTCCAAATGCTGGACCTCCTCTGCGTGATCCTACTTTATATCTCCAGTTAGTGGGGTCACTTGTCTATCTGACTGTGACTCGACCTGATATTGCCTATGTTGTTCATACTGTTAGTCAGTTCATGTCAGCACCCTGTTCTGATCACTACGCTGCTGTCCTGCGCATTCTTCGATATTTAAAAGGAACCATGTTTCATGGTCTTCATTTTCCATCCACCTCATCGTTGACCTTGCGAGGTTTTTCTGATGTTGATTGGGACAGTGACATGACTGATCGTCGCTCCACTACTGGCTATTGTTTCTTTCTTGGCGACTCTCTTATATCCTGGCGAAGCAAGAAACAATCTCTCACAGCTCGGTCCAGTACTGAAGCTGAGTATCGAACACTAGCTGACACAGCTCAAGAACTTGTGTGGTTACGCTGGCTACTCTCTGACATTGGGGCTCCTCAACAGTCTCCAACTCCATTGTGGTGTGACAACAACAGTGCCATTCAGATTGCTCACAATGATGTCTTCCATGAGCGAACGAAGCATATTGAAATTGACTGTCATTTTGTTCGTCAACATGTGACTCGTAAGACTATTCAGCTTCTGCCTATTTCGACTCTTGATCAACCGGCTGATATTTTCACTAAAGCTCATTTACCAGGACGGTTTCGTGATCTAGTTTCCAAACTCCATCTGGCTCATTCTTCTCCCGATTGAGTTTGAGGGGAGATGTTAATGTATATAGAGGGCCTAGGCCCATGTTAGTATAGGGCCCAAGCCCATTTAGTCTACGTATATATTTGTTGTATTCTGTAGTGTAGGTTAGATTACTCTTATAATTTTACCTTTCGTATTGTACGTTTTCTCTCAATCAATATATCGAGGTTTCAAACCTTCAGCACTTTCATCGTCTCTTTCAACCATATTCATCTTCTAACACTCTAAACTTAGAAAAATTTCAAGTTTTCTCTATTTTAGCAAACAAGATAACAAAGCTGTTGGAGATGCTCTAAGAGATTAGGAGATTCAAATCTCACCAAATATGGGGTGTAAGCTACGCTTTTTTGTCTTTGTAGTTTGTTGGAAATTGCTATTTTTGTGCTTGTGTTTTTGAAATTACGGGTTTTCTTCTTGTAGTTTACATTTGTTGTTGTTTTTGTCCCCGTGTTTATAATTTATTGTTGTCTTTATCTCTTATACGTAACAGTAAACCATTGACAAAGTTAAACAACAATGAATTGCAAACCATATATGAATGAAAACGATAATTTAAAAAGCACATAAATGAATGTCGCAATAATTAACAAGTCATAAGAACGAAAAACATAGTTTACTTTAAATATTATATACTTAAATTTTTTTTGTTCAAACTCTATCTTTTAATTGCCTGGTATTTTCCCACAAAGTAGGACTTAGGGTGTTTGGGATTGCTTATTTAAAACAACTTTTGCTTTTATATAAAAGTGTTTATTAACTTATATGGTCTGGGTCATAGGCCCAGGATACCCTTTCCAAAAAAAAAACTTATATGGTGTTAAAAAGTGTTTGGATCAGCTTATGGTTGTACCAAAACGTAATAAGCTAATAAATTGTTATTTAGGGATGATTGAGAGTTAAAATGAAATGACTTATTAAAAACTGTTTATCAGCAATGACAAAACGGTATAAGCCATTTTTTTTCCTCCAATCCAAACACTAAAAACTGTTTATCAGCAATGACAAAACAAAATAAGTTAATAAACCCTTTAAATAAGCAATCTCGGGCACCCTTTAAATATGCTTATGGAAGCTCAAATAAGCGAGAAGAAGGGCCAAAAATGACCCCAAAAGGCCATATTGGCTGTTTTTGAAATCCGGTGGGCTTAAATATTTGAGATTGGGATAAATAAACCGGTTCAAAACCGGTTTTTACCAGTCCCATATCTTCAGACGAATCCGGTCCTAATTGGCCATCTCTAATTGGCCGTCACAATAGATCGATTTTTAAATTCAGAAGTTAAATATTACAAATAAATTTGTAAGGAAGATTAGTTGGTAATAAAATTATAGTAATTGGGTCCATTTGAATTATTAAAGGAGGGCCTTCCTAGTTACTAATTAAGCATAGACCATTAGACCTCATGGCCCAGGTGACCAGTACAGGGAGCCAACTAACTGGGGGAGACTTACGTGTGTAAATGAGTCGAGTCGAGTTGAGTAGTAAGTTAATCGTGTCGGGCTCATCAAATTAATATTGGGTTCGAGCTCGAGCTCAATTAACTTTTCAATGTAGGGCTCGAGCTCGAATATTTTTGGAGTTGTCAAGCTCGATGCTCGTTTATGGGTTCGAACTCGTGATCGATTAACTCGTTTATCGGCTTGAGCTCAATATTTTTTATCCTTTTTATTGTATAATTAATAAATATATGAGCATGTCACAACTCACACCATTAATTAAATTAAAGTTAAGTTTGTAAGCGTGACAAATTAAATCAGTGAATTTTACTTAAGTTGTTATTAATGATTTATGTGTGACGAAATTGACCAAACTATCTATTTGATAGGACATCTTCACCTTTAAGCTAACTTTTTCATTATTAAACTAAAATAGGTTAGATTTCGCAAGTGTCCATTTTATAAATTGCAAAATGTATTTTTCTTAGAAATAAAATGTGATTCTCGTGAACATCGTAACCCGTTACAAATTGACATCACTAAAATCGTATTTGGTTTAGAAAAAATAAACTTCGAAATTTGCAAAATTGATGTTTGTCAAATCTTCACTATCTTAGTCAAATAAAAAAAGTATGAGAAAAAAAAAATAAAGAATATTATCTAAAAATAACTAATTTAATAAATTCCCTTTTAAATGTTGACATCATAGATCATTTTAACCAAATTTTATGTAAATAAATAGTAGTATTGCATAGTTAGGCAACTTATCTTAATTAGTTCAAGATGTGTAGCATTTGAAAATGTTTATCCACCTAATTAGTGAGACTTGGAACATCTACACACTTCCAAGGATTTCTGACTAAAAATATGCCATATTAATTTTTAATTATAGATATATCATATATAATAATAAATAAATAAATAAATAAATAAATGAAATGTATAACAAATAAAAATATATAACCTTTTTAGTAGAAAATAGTAATAATTACATATATATCTTGTAAAATAAATAAAAGAAACGAAGTGATAAGGTTGCTTTTGGATTTCGTGTATATCCGTATACAATAAATTTATCCTGTAAATTGTTTTCTATTCATAAAAATATATAACAAGTTAAATGATTGAGTTTTTCAATTTTTTCTTTAAATTATTTAGTAAGAAATTTAATAGTTTATTTAGTAAAAATAAATTCAGGAATTTAAACAATTAAAATACAAAATTATTTTGAGTTTTCTTAGATTTTCCTTTCCTATTTAAAATTAATTAATTCGCAAATAATTAGGCGAAAGTTTCGTTCCAAGGACAACAATTATGCACATCACATGGCCGGGTCCACAGAGTCAATCACGTGCTGTTAGGTCCCACTAAATTGAATGTGCTGTCTTTTCTTTTTCCCTATTTTTTCAACACTCGCTGCGGTGATTTTACTATAATAATTTAAACATATTTATCAAAATCAAATATTATATTTTTATAACCATAAATTATTAACTACAAAAGTTTTAAAATTAAATTAGAGTCACGTTTAGATCTACAACCATCCAATCCAAAGAACGAATATTTATTAAAGAAGCCCGACAACTAGTTTGAAATTGACCCTTCAACCCCTATCAAAACTGTACCTTTTTTTTAATCACATTACAATAAAATCAAGTTTATAGGAGATAGACGATGTTTAAGTTTCCTGATATACTGCGATATAGAACTTATGTTTACAAGACTAAACATTAAATGTTCAATTTAAAGGTGTTGCAATAGATTAATAAGACATTCTTGAACGTCTTAACAAATCGATGTCGTAAAAACCCAAATTTATTGTATGTGAGCCCTACAATACAAAATTTGAACTGTCATAACGTTTATTTAAAGTTATTTATCTTTAGTGTATAAAAAAAACAAGATGTAAAACAAGAAAGGAAAGAGGAAGGCATCACATTACACTCTTAATAATTTTACATGCTCAACGATTATGCTAATGACAAAAACATACATTATAAGTCGTATTTATACATCTTCAATATCTATAAACCTTCACCCAGACCCGACCCGACCCAAATGGATCAAGATCAAGATTCAAGGTTACTACTTTTACAACACAAAAAAGTTGATTGCAAGTGGTGGAGCATTTTTTAGGGCCCACCTTTTTTTTTTGCATCAACTAATGCTTCTGGGCAAAGCTGTTAACCAGTGCTAAAGCATTGCTGGTAACATGTGCAACGCTCGTGATCTGTGCCCGAACCGAAGTCTTGATCCGACCCTCCATTGCCCGACCACCGAACCCATCCATGCACGTGTTCTCATCGGTCAGAGCCGAGCTGACCCAGGTCTGAACGTTGCTCATGTGCCAGATGAACTCCTGACCCTTGACTCGGTCACAGTTCTTGAGTTCCTGAATCGATTTGCTGACTCGTTCCAAGCTGTCACTCACTTCCTCCAAACAGTCTCCGATGGCGGACCGTTCACGTGGTTTCAACCCTTTGAATCGTTTGAGCTTGTTGAGGTAAGCTTGAGTTGACTCGGACCGTTTCAAGCTGACGGCTAACGCGGTTCGAGCCAACTCGGCGGGGTTGCGTTTGATGGTTTGGGCGAAGGGGGAAAGGGATTGTTCACATAAGGCGGGGTAGGTGACGGTGGCGCATGAGGTTTTGATATAGGTGGAGGAGGGTTTGACGACGGCGGCGGAGGTGGTGGTTCCGGCCAGGTAGAGGACGGCGAGGATGAAGAGTGGTAGAGCTGTTTTGGAATCCATTTTGTGAAGTGGGTAATATGTTGGAGATTGTGTTGGGTATTTATAGGAGGGGTGATGCAAGTTGAAGTTGGTGTGGGGTTTGGGGTTGGAAAATGCACCAATCGAGGATTGAATTACGGGTACAGTTAATTGAAGTTGGTCTTTCTGCACCGTCAGCTTTGTTTCACACGCTAAATTTGAAAATACACACACGTAATATAATAATATAATTGATTAAAAAAAACTGAAATAGAAAATTGCATATTTAGTCCTTGTGGTTTTGAAATTTCGATTTTCGTTCTCATGGTTTATAATTTATTTTTATTTTCGTTCTTGAGAACAAAACACTAGTTTTAAGTATTAAGAACTAAAATAGAAAATAAAGTGTAAGCCATAGGGATGAAAAAAACAATAAAATTTAAATCTTAAAAACAAAAAATATAATGAATTATATGAATGAAAATCATAAAGACCAAAATAGAAACTTTTAACAAACCATAAGGACTAAAAACGTAATTTACTGTAGTAACAATAAAGTCTAGTAAATTACATTTTGTGTCGGTGTGGTTTATTAAAAGTTGTGAATTTCGTCCATATAGTTTTGAAATTTTGGTTTTGGTTTATTTGGTTTGTAATTCTTTTCTATTTTCGTCTCTAGGGTCAAAATACTACTTTTTAGTATAAATGACTAAAATAAAAATGAATTGTAAATCATAAGGATGGAAAAATCAATAAAATTTAAATCATAAGAACGAAAAAAATAATGAAATACAAATCACATAGATGAAAATCCTAATTTCAAAACCATAACGATGAAAATAGAAATTTTCAACAAACTATAGGACTAAAAACGTAATTTATATCTCTACTAACAATAAAGTCTATAACGGTTCTTCCATGTTACATGGTTTTTAGGAAAATAATATGTTTTCTACCTATTTATATTTTTAATCATAAAAACGGCTAAAATTGAAATTGAGCAATAAAAAAAAGCATAATATAACCATATATTTGCAAAAACATGATCATAATGTTGTGGAACATTTTTCAAATTCTTGTAATTACCTGATAAATTATTTATTTTAGAGTAAATTAATTCCAGTTTTACTTATTAATTTTTATTATAATTTTTTTAGAGTTTAGAGAGAAGAAAGAAACAGAGAAATGTAGAGATAAAGTATGTGGAAGATATTTTGTATTAATTGAATTAAGACTAATACATCAGCAACCTATTTATACAAGGAAAGAAAAAATAAACAATTTTCCACGTGGGCATAGCAACAAACAAAACAGATTAGCAAAACTAACTAAGTTTAACACCCCCCCCACCCCCTTCAAGCTGGAGGTTGAGATAACAAGCCCAGCTTGCGTAAAATAGCAGAATGATTAGTTCCACTAAGAGGCTTAGTGAAAATGTCGGCTAACTGAGAAGATGAAGGAGTAAAATCAAGAGCAATAACACCAGCCTATAGTTGTTGTCGAACATAGTAACAATCCAATTCGATATGCTTTGTCCGTTCATGGAACACGAGGTTTTTCACAATGTGTATACTCGCCATATTATCACACTTCAGAGCGATAGGAGTAATATTATCAACCCGTAAATCTGCTAAGAGTCGACTTAACCACGTCAATTCACTGGTTATTCTCCTCATTGATCGAAACTCTGCTTCGGCAGATGATAAAGAAACAGTGACTTGCTTTTTAGATTTCCATTATATCGGACTTCCTCCCAAGAGCACAAAATAACCACTAACAGACCTTCGTGAACATGGACAAGACGCCCAATCAGAATCACAGAAAGTTGTTAAACTCAAATCAAAATTATTATTGAACAATAACCCATAAGAACAAAAGACTCGAAGGTATTTCAGCATATGGATTGCAGCGTCCCAATGTGCTTTGGAGGGTCGTTGATTGAATTGGCTAAGAAACTGAACACTGTAAGCGATGTCTGGTCGAGTATGAACCAAGAAATTCAATTTTCCAACTAGCTGTCGGTATGCAGTAGAATCAAGCAACGGATTTGGCATATTTGGAAGAAGCTTGAGATTAGTTGGCAGAGGTGAAACAACATTCCCACCATCAAAATTTTCATACTCTTCAAGTAAATCAGTGAGATATTTCTTCTGTGTTAAAAACATTCCTTGAGAACCTTGAAGAAAATCAAGACCAAGAAAATAATTGAGATTCCGCAAATCCTTGATTTTGAACAAATCATGCAGATACTACTTCAAATCAGTGATCTCTGAAGGAGCGTCACCTGTGACGATAACATCATCCACATACACATCCACAATGATGAATGAAGTTGAAGTCTTTCGTAAAAATAATGAGTAATCATTCTTAGAATGCTCAAACCCCTTTACGCGTAACACATCAGTTACCTTTGAGTACCAATGCCTAGAAGCCTGTTTAAGACCATAAAGAGATTTGGTAAGTTTACAAACATAGTTCAGATCAGAACATACCATACCCTTCGGTCTCTTCATGTATACTTCCTCATGTAAAAATGCATTATTAATGTCTAATTGATGAATCTCCCACTTTCGTTTAACAACAAGAGCAACTATGCAACGAATAGTAGTGAATTTGACAACGGGAGAAAACGTCTCATGATAATCTTCATTGGCACGTTGTGTAAAACCTTGAGCAACAAGCCATGCCTTGTACCTTTCAACTGTTCCATCTTTATTGAACTTGGTTTTGTATACCCACTTGCATCCGATTGCACGTTTTCCAGGAGGTAGTGGGACTAATTTCCAAGTTTGATTGGCTTCTAAAGCAGCAAATTCTTTAGCCATTGCTTCTTGCCAACATGGACTTTTGATAGCTTCTTCATAATTCTTAGGCTCCACAACAGAAACAATATTGGCAATAAAACATTGACTAGTACTATTCAAAGAAGTGAACACATAAATTCTGAGAATCAAAACACATGTTAGTCATTGTATGAGGACAAGTATCAGAAACATAATCTAGAAAATCAGAAAGAACTTGATTACAAACAAAATCATCAAGCCAACTTGGTGGTTTATGAACTCGTGAGGACTTACGAGGAACCGAAGAATCATTAGCTTGACTATTGGGTATTGGAAAATAATTTTCTGGACTAGAAGTAAAATTGATATCAACAGATTCATTTGGAGTAGAGGATTGTTCAATTGAATCATGATTTTGAAAAGATGAATTTGAAGACTGAACTGGATAATTCTGAGATAAGTCTGAAACATCAACATCATTATTAACACATGTAGGAAGAGGAGTATCAACAAACAAAGATGAAGAAATATCAGTACCCTTAAGAAAAGGAAATTCATATTCACAAATTTTAACATCTCGAGAATATGAGATTTGCTTGGTATTCAAATCCATAACCTTGTAAGCTTTTCTACCGAAAGGATAACCCAAGAAAATATGTGGATTTGCTCTTGATTGAAATTTATGTCGATTGACTGGAAGAGTGGACACAAAACACAGACAACCGAAAGTACGAATGTGATGAAGTTCAGGCTTACATTTGAATAGAACTTCAAAAGGTGTAAGATGACCGAGCACTTTAGTTGGGGTTCTATTAATGAGATACGCAGCTGTTAAGATACTATCACCCCAGAACTGTAAGGGTAATCCAGATTGAATGATTAAAGAACGGGCAACTTCTAACAGGTGTTTGTGTTTTCGCTCAACTAAGCCATTTTGTTGCGGAGTATAAGGACATGATAGTTGATGTATAATGCCTTTGGAAGCATATAAGGTTTTCCCTTCTTGACTACTCCCTAATTCTTTTGCATTATCAGAACGAATGATCTTGATAGTTTTGTGAAATTGAGTTTGAACAAACTGAACGAAAGATTGAATGACAGATAAAGCGGACCCTTTGTGACTTAGTAAATATATCCAAGTTGTCCGACTATGATCATCAACAATAGTGAGAAAGTATTTATGACCATCATATGTTGGAGTGTGAAAAGGACCCCAAACATCAACATGCACAAGATCAAAAATATCAACATATTTGGTATTTCTTTCAGGAAAAGGTAAACGATGTTGTTTATCTTTATGACAAGTAACACACGAATGAAACATGTTCTTATTACATTCAAGAGAAACAAGATTCAATTGTTTGAGTTTATTCACCGGAATATGACCAAAACGCAAATGCCACAAGGAACAAAGTTTATTAACAACATTAGAAACAACATGATTGGAGAAACTATTTCTGAAGTCTTCAGGATTCAAAAAATACAAGCCTCCCTTTCTTTTACCAAGTGCCGAGAGCTTCTTGGTGAGAGGGTCCTGCATATAACAATGCAATTCAGTGAAATGAAGTGGAGCTTTATGTTGAGCAGTGAATTTTGTGACCGACAAAAAATTACAATGAAATGTAGGAACAAACAGAACTTGAGAAAGATACAAATGAGACGAAAGAGACACAGTTCCTACATGTTCAACAAACAAGAAATTACCATTTGGCAAAGAAACTTTATGAGGTTTAGGCAATTTTGTGATTGAAGAAAACATGGAATAATGACTACGCATATGATCAGATGCTCCAGAATCTATTATCCACAAACTTTGAAAATAAGAAGTCAAGTTTGAATTACCTGCACATGCTGCAAAACCATTAACAGTTGTTGTGAATGCATTTTCAGAAACATCACTTTTTCCAGATCCAGGAGTCGAATCAGCAACCTTGCATTGTTTTAAAAAACTCATCAACTGATTATAATCTTTACTTGTTATCTCTATACTTCCACCAGAAATATCCTTCGTATTAACCTCTTGTCCAATAGTAGCATTAAAAGTTAATTTTCTTGAATTGGTAAATTTGAAATGCTCTGGAAAACCATTTAATCTGTAACATTCAGATTTAATATGCCCTTTCTTTTTGCAATAATTGCAAATCATATTCTTCCTTATTTCACTGTTGGAAACAGACTTTTGTGAATTATTTTTGACATACATAGTTGCACTGTCGATATCCAGTTTCATCGCCGCTGTGACTTAACGTTGTTGCTCTTCTTGAATAAGAATCGCATATGCCTCTGCAAGAATAGGAGTAGGTTTCTTGTGTAAAATACTTCCCCTCGTTGAAGCATAACTATCGTTTAATCCAAACAAAAATTGAACCAATTGTTGTCGATCCATACGTCCAAGCTTCTCCTGCAGTACAGCTACAATCAGGCATTTCATCTACAGATGCAAACTCATCCCAAGTTCGTTTCAACTTTGTATAATATGTCGTCACGGAATCACTTCCTTGAGACATGAGGTTTAATTCTTTCTGCAACTGAAAAACAACTACAAGATTTGACTGCTCATACATGTGATGCAATTCATTCCAGATCGTTTTTGCTGAAGTGTGATAAATCAGGCTTTCTGAAATTTTTGGACTTACAACATTCAAGATCCATGTGATGACAATCGAATTGCATCTTTCCCAATCTTCATAGCTTGGATCATTTTCAGCTGGTTTCTTGGTTCTACCGGTTACAAAACCTAATTTGTTTTTCACCGATAGTGCCAACGTCATTGCTCGTTTCCAAGCGCCAAATCTTTTTCCATTGAAAACTTGAGATACGATTACTGCTCCTGGATTGTCTGTGTGACTCAGAAACAAAGGATTTGAGTAGGCTGAGGCATTGATTCCACTGGTATTGATTCCAGAACCAGTTGAATCAAAATTAGGGCTTTCAGTGTTAGACATCAGATCTAACAGATATCAAAAAGGAACCAAAGAGGATTGATGAAAATAGAAGAAGAATAACGAAGAATGATTAAAGGAAAGATGAAGAACGTTAACCTTGCTCTGATACCATTTTAAAGTTTAGAGAGAAGAAAGAAACAGAGAGATGTAGAGAGAGAGAGAAAGTATGTGGAAGATATTTTGTATTAATTGAATTAAGACTAATACATCAGCAACCTATTTATACAAGGAAAGAAAAAATAAACAATCTTCCACGTGGGCATAACAACAAACTAAACAGGCTTAACAAACAAAACAGATTAGCAATTAAAAATTTTCTAAATACATCAATAAATGATTCATCTACAATCACAATTTACGATTTAACCTCCATACATACATTCATTCTATACCTACAGTCGATAATAAGGACAGGTGTTACTAAAACCCAATAAGCGTCGCTATCTCCAGACTGCGGAAGACTTCGCCAAGCTACTCACTCTCACGCAAGCTAGTACTCATCTCTTCATAGCACCGCTAGGACTAACCCCAACTGAAACCTGATGCACATGCCGACAAATAAAAGGTTAGGCTAACGCCTAGTGAATTCAAGAGTTTTAACATGAATAGATATATCTTTAAAAGAAAGGAAATCAGCTCAAATCAAGATCTTTCAAACTAATTTACTTTAGAAATAGAGACGACTCGTTTTCCACAGTTTGCACCATTAAAGACAACGTTCCAAAACAACCATTCTTTATAAAATTATGTGATCCAAAACTCACTCAAAACGTGAATATAAATCGACTCCCAATTGTGATACCGTGAGTAACACTTCACATCCAAAAACACCCAAAGCACGGGTGGGGCATAACACTCAACCCATAAATCATGGTTAATAATCTCATATACAATATGTCACCGAAAACATGGACACAAGACTCAGTACCCAAAACAACACCTTTCGGTGACGGAGAAAACCCGATTCCATTGAATGTGGCGGGTACACAAAGTAAAGCCACAGATGTATGTTATAAGTGTGTCTTCAAGGATAAACAACCATTGACATCAACCCTATCTAGATCTTTAGTCACGGTAGACATCAACCCTATCTAGGTCTTTAGTCACGGTAGACATCAACCCTATCCAGGTCTTTAGTCACAGTAGACATCAACCCTATCCAGGTCTTTAGTCACGGCAGACATCAACCCTATCTAGGTCTTTAGTCACGACAGACATCAACCCTATCCAGGTCTTTAGTCATGATAGACATCAACCCTATCCAGGTCTTTAGTCATGATAGACATCAACCCTCTCCGGGTCTTTAATCATAATAGACATCAACCCTCTCTGGGTCTTTAGTCATTTGAACATCAACTCTATCCAAGTCTTTAGTTCCAAAGAATCACCAAGTTCAATCCTATCCAGATCTTTACCTTGGGATCTCTCCATCCTTAACACACTTGATTATGTAGGACTTACATCGTATCATCAACGCCTATTTCCAGATTAAAACACAGGAATCTTATCCCATTTACACGATAAAAACCGACCTCTATGCCTATGGATCCATTGCATTACAACCTAACACGTTACATGACTCCAACAGATGAACTAACGCATCCAATACACGTAACTCACAAATGAGATGCAACTAGGTACACCATATGACAAGGCTCCTTAACAAGCAACCAAAACTGAACAAATGTTTCAAAGACTCATTTGAGTGCAAACCAAGCCCCAAAAGGCATAATGTACGTTCGGCTAAAATACGAGAGCCAAAGTGGTTACATAAACCAAAATACATCTTTCCCAAAACTTTGTTTCTCAAATCACAATTGGCCTTCGGCCCAAAACCCAAAAAGGATTATCATTTTCTAAAGCGTTCCCAAGGTCGGGATCGACCCAAAACCAAAAGTTGATTTTCTTGAATTGGTAAATTTGAAATGCTCTGGAAAACCATTTAATCTGTAACATTCAGATTTAATATGCCCTTTCTTTTTGCAATAATTGCAAATCATATTCTTCCTTATTTCACTGTTGGAAACAGACTTTTGTGAATTATTTTTGACATACATAGTTGCACTGTCGATATCCAGTTTCATCGCCGCTGTGACTTAACGTTGTTGCTCTTCTTGAATAAGAATCGCATATGCCTCTGCAAGAATAGGAGTAGGTTTCTTGTGTAAAATACTTCCCCTCGTTGAAGCATAACTATCGTTTAATCCAAACAAAAATTGAACCAATTGTTGTCGATCCATACGTCCAAGCTTCTCCTGCAGTACAGCTACAATCAGGCATTTCATCTACAGATGCAAACTCATCCCAAGTTCGTTTCAACTTTGTATAATATGTCGTCACGGAATCACTTCCTTGAGACATGAGGTTTAATTCTTTCTGCAACTGAAAAACAACTACAAGATTTGACTGCTCATACATGTGATGCAATTCATTCCAGATCGTTTTTGCTGAAGTGTGATAAATCAGGCTTTCTGAAATTTTTGGACTTACAACATTCAAGATCCATGTGATGACAATCGAATTGCATCTTTCCCAATCTTCATAGCTTGGATCATTTTCAGCTGGTTTCTTGGTTCTACCGGTTACAAAACCTAATTTGTTTTTCACCGATAGTGCCAACGTCATTGCTCGTTTCCAAGCGCCAAATCTTTTTCCATTGAAAACTTGAGATACGATTACTGCTCCTGGATTGTCTGTGTGACTCAGAAACAAAGGATTTGAGTAGGCTGAGGCATTGATTCCACTAGTATTGATTCCAGAACCAGTTGAATCAAAATTAGGGCTTTCACTGTTAGACATCAGATCTAACAGATATCAAAAAGGAACCAAAGAGGATTGATGAAAATAGAAGAAGAATAACGAAGAATGATTAAAGGAAAGATGAAGAACGTTAACCTTGCTCTGATACCATTTTAAAGTTTAGAGAGAAGAAAGAAACAGAGAGATGTAGAGAGAGAGAGAGAAAGTATGTGGAAGATATTTTGTATTAATTGAATTAAGACTAATACATCAGCAACCTATTTATACAAGGAAAGAAAAAATAAACAATCTTCCACGTGGGCATAACAACAAACTAAACAGGCTTAACAAACAAAACAGATTAGCAATTAAAAATTTTCTAAATACATCAATAAATGATTCATCTACAATCACAATTTACGATTTAACCTCCATACATACATTCATTCTATACCTACAGTCGATAATAAGGACAGGTGTTACTAAAACCCAATAAGCGTCGCTATCTCCAGACTGCGGAAGACTTCGCCAAGCTACTCACTCTCACGCAAGCTAGTACTCATCTCTTCATAGCACCGCTAGGACTAACCCCAACTGAAACCTGATGCACATGCCGACAAATAAAAGGTTAGGCTAACGCCTAGTGAATTCAAGAGTTTTAACATGAATAGATATATCTTTAAAAGAAAGGAAATCAGCTCAAATCAAGATCTTTCAAACTAATTTACTTTAGAAATAGAGACGACTCGTTTTCCACAGTTTGCACCATTAAAGACAACGTTCCAAAACAACCATTCTTTATAAAATTATGTGATCCAAAACTCACTCAAAACGTGAATATAAATCGACTCCCAATTGTGATACCGTGAGTAACACTTCACATCCCAAAACACCCAAAGCACGGGTGGGGCATAACACTCAACCCATAAATCATGGTTAATAATCTCATATACAATATGTCACCGAAAACATGGACACAAGACTCAGTACCCAAAACAACACCTTTCGGTGACGGAGAAAACCCGATTCCATTGAATGTGGCGGGTACACAAAGTTAAGCCACAGATGTATGTTATAAGTGTATCTTCAAGGATAAACAACCATTGACATCAACCCTATCTAGATCTTTAGTCACGGTAGACATCAACCCTATCTAGGTCTTTAGTCACGGTAGACATCAACCCTATCCAGGTCTTTAGTCACAGTAGACATCAACCCTATCCAGGTCTTTAGTCACGGCAGACATCAACCCTATCCAGGTCTTTAGTCACGGCAGACATCAACCCTATCTAGGTCTTTAGTCACGACAGACATCAACCCTATCCAGGTCTTTAGTCATGATAGACATCAACCCTATCCAGGTCTTTAGTCATGATAGACATCAACCCTCTTCGGGTCTTTAATCATAATAGACATCAACCCTCTCTGGGTCTTTAGTCATTTGAACATCAACTCTATCCAAGTCTTTAGTTCCAAAGAATCACCAAGTTCAATCCTATCCAGATCTTTACCTTGGGATCTCTCCATCCTTAACACACTTGATTATGTAGGACTTACATCGTATCATCAACGCCTATTTCCAGATTAAAACACAGGAATCTTATCCCATTTACACGATAAAAACCGACCTCTATGCCTATGGATCCATTGCATTACAACCTAACACGTTACATGACTCCAACAGATGAACTAACGCATCCAATGAACTAACAAATCTGTACCAAACATGAATATTTTGTTAATTGGAAAAACGTGAACATAGATGAATATTTTTCGTTGTATCGAGCCCCGAGTGGAGTGTTAAAAGAGTTGGAAAGGTTGAGGTGTAGATTCTTTTGGGAGGTGGGTTCGGTGAGAGCGAAAAGAAAGGTTTGGTGTAGGTAAGGTGGGAGAATTCGTTACTGAGTTTCAATAAAGGGGGTCTAAATATTGGTAGTTTGAAATAGGCAAATTAGGCTCTTTTAGGTAAATGGTGGTGGCATTTCTGAAATGAAAAAAAAAATGCGTTTTGGATAAAAATAATTCAAAGTATATATGGGGAGGGGGGCTGATTGGTAATCAATGTTTCGATGTTGATGCAGGTACGATATGGAGCAAAATAGCTCGGGCCAGAGTAGATATATACAACAATGACGTGGCGTTCACAACATCATTCTGAAAGAAATTGGAGACGGGAAGAACACAAGCTTCTGGAAAGAAAGATGGATGGGTGCAAGGACGCTACAAGAAGAATTCACAAGACTGTATCGATTAGAGTTGGATCAAGATACAAAGATCGCGGAAAAAGGAAAGTGGTCGGAAGCGTCGTGGAATTGGGAATGGAATTGGAGAAGACCACCGAGGGGGAGGGAAATCAGAGAGTTGGAAATCCTTACCCGAAGATTAGAAGAAACTCAACTTGTGAGAGATCGAAAAGATAAGATGGTATGGTCACTTGACGAATCTAATGGCTTTACGGTCAAGAAGCTAAGAGAGATTGTGGAAGAGGGAGGAGTAATGTCCAACACATCGGCGGAACCTACGAAGTGGATGAAAATAATCCCCAAAAAGGTATGCGTCTTCATTTGGAGAGTTATGAGAGAACGAATACCATGTCGAACGGTTTTGGACCGAATGGGAATAGATCTGCACTCGGTTTTGTGCCCAAGATGTGATGATTCGGTCGAAACGATAGATCATGCCCTAGTAGAATGTCCGAACGTTAAACCCTTATGGATATCAATCGGGAGATGGTGGAGTAAAAACTTGGAAACAATAAGTTCGGTTCGCGAAACACTCCAAGAAGGAGTGATCTTGGTAAATAACAACTCTACTGAATCGCTTTGGAACGGAGTGGTTTGGGTTGTCCTATATTTGATTTGGGAGCATAGAAATAGGGTGGTCTTTCGAGAAGATAAAAGAAAACTCCTGGATAAATTGTATGAATTTCAAAGGATCATATTGGAGTGGATCAAAAGGTGAAAAAAGAACGGGTTGATAGATGGTGCAAGGTGGTTCTCGAGCCTGATGTCAATAACTTAACATCTATCTGCAACAACGGAATTTCAGGAAGTCGTGAAGCTGAAGACATTGGAGACGGAGCTAGTTTCGACCCTCGCAAACTGATTCCCATGGCTGCAGATTGCGATTCGGGCCTGCCGGTGTCGGCTCGGAGTGGCTACACCTTTTCGGAAGGTAGTCGTCAATGGCTTTGGGTAGTTTGCCTCTCGCAAACTGCATGTACGACTGTATTTGGGTGATTGTGTATTATGTTTAATTGTGGCCTCTATGCCTTTGTGCCGGTTGCTTCTGGTTAGTGTTTTGAAGCTGGGTTCTCTTGGATACTATTGGTTTTTGGGTAGTTTGGAGGTTGTTTTGTAATTTCCTTGGCTGTTGGTTTTGATGGTTAATAAAGTTGCTTTTAACAAAAAAATAGATGAAGAAATAAGTGTTTGATTACATTTTTTTTAAATCTAATTAAACTATACAACTTGATATTTAAAATACAAATTATAACATTTGAGTGTAGTTTCCGGTTAACTAATAAAAGGGATAAGTACCTTTAGTGGCTATAAGCCTAACAATTTGAGTTTTCATGTTAATTATTATTGTTTCGGAGTATATTATTAGTTAATAATTTTATATTGGATTTTTTAAATATCTTTATGATGATGAGGTAGAATATAAATTTGTAAAATTAAAATTTGTTGCATAAAAATAAAATTTTATGTTTAAAAACATTTTAAAATCATAATTGTTTGGATTATTTTATGGGGGCGTGGATATAAAAATATACTCGGTGGACCCTGGCGCATGATATTTATTTTAGGATTAAAGCGGAGACAGGGCCGTTTTAATAATACTAGACGGCATTTATTTAATATTTTTACGTTAAAATAAAATAAAAATAAAATTGTGCCGATACAGACAAACGGGAAACTGTACTCCCGGTCACCATTAGTGGGATCGGTGTGAAACCCATTATTACCGTTTTTTCTGAAAATGTGTATATATATATATATATATATATATATATATATATATAGCGTATTCGTGCAATGCAGCGAGATATATCACGATTTTAATGTTTATTTTTATTTTTTGTTTTTTATTGATTTACAGTACGATTTTAGATGATTTTTATTGAGTGATAATGGTTTTTTTATATATAAATTTGTTTAATTTAGACTTAACAATATAATGTTTTTTATATAAAAAAAAATTAAGTAGTTTGTTAAAATTCATTAATTATCTTATATATTTTAAATTTTATATATTTAAATTAAGATGTTTATCCTGTTTTGATTATGTTTATCAGAATTCAAATTTCATAATTTTAGGATTTGGGGATTAGAGATAAGGATTTTGGGGGATAAGAATGAAATATATTAACTAGGGTTAAAAGCTTTACAGGTAGTACATTAGGCTTTAGTAGTTATTTTTAAGAGATTTTAAATAGATAGCTTTAAATGATAGTACATAAATTTTAGTGAGTTGTAATTAAGAGTTTTTTATGTCATCTTTATAATATAGTATAGATATATATTAATGAATAATGTTAAAAATATTAACAACCTAAAGTTTAAATCGAGAAACGAAATTAAACGAAAATTGATTCCCTACTGTGATAATTAAGTTTTAAAAATTAAGGATAAATATATTGAATAAGTTGTCATAAAATTTATTGTATATTTCATATTTATAATGTTTGACAAGTATGTTATTTTCGATTGTGTTAAAGATTTGGTGATATTCTAGACCGTCTATGTGTCAGGGATGAGTACGGGAGAGTATTTCTCATCGAGTCCCAATAAATAATGTTGGTATACCTAACATCAAATGTCAACAGGCTAAATGTTACAAATCGTGAAAATCAGTTTCTTCTATTGTGTTATAGATAAAACAACACATATAGAAACCATACTCATGAAAATCAATCAAAACCATCAAATGAGATGGTAAAGCTTTTGATAGGTCTTGGGCGTTTCGGATTCTTTTTCACTTGGTTTTTTGCTGTGCTAGTAGACTCATGCATCGGGTGTTTTTTTCGCTTGGTTTGGGTTTGTTGCTCCCTCCTTCCTATGCCTTGTAGAAGGTGGATATGCTTTTTGTTCTTTGTTCAGTGACTCAGTTGTTCTTTTTGTTTGGTTTTATTCTGTGGTTGCATTTCAAAAAAAAATATGAGATAATAATTCAAAATTTACGAATTAGCATATCCTACATGAACAAAAGCTTATAAAACTTATTTGAGTCTATTTGTACAACAGAGTCTATAAGATATGTGTTTAAAAAAAAGTTAGCGCTTTTAATTAAACATGTTTTTGCTAGGATGAGCCCATATTCGAAAAAGGAGATTGGATTCTCTGTTCCTACCATGGACGAAGAGATAGTAGAAAAATCAGGGATGTGAATGGGAGCTACATTAGTCATATTGATATTTTGTCGTATTAGATATATGATCTAAGCTCTGGATCTTTGGTTCGACTACGAAGTGTGTTCATGCGTTCCATTTTGGCTTAACATTTTGGTAAGGTTAAACCCTAGAGAAATTAATTATACTTTTTAATATATTTCAAGTTGTTAGTATCCATATATGTATTTCAATAATACATATAAATACAAATATCGAATAAGTAAATTTAATCAACCAATGATTAGAACAAATCAAAAGGCAAAGGGAATCGACATAAAACGTAAAAACGAATAAACCGTATATCGAAACAATCGAAGCTGAGGCTCGTGTTGAACATGATTCCCTTAAACAGATTTGTCGTCTGTTCCCAGGGTACAACAGCAGAAGCAGCGTACTGTCGGATATTAAACTTGCCTGAAAAATATCGCCGGAGAAACAACGTATGCACGAGAGAATTCAGAAAGCTTTTTGTTTTCAAGATTATTGTATCATGGACTGAAAACGACTCCTCTATTTATACTGAAGATTGGAAAACCGAAGGATTAATTAACATTAATCCTATTAATCATTTCCAATTAATGAATATCAAGGAGTTACAAAAACCAGTGAATACGCGGGTGAAGTCGCAGCACAACCCGCGTAACTCACTGTCTCGTCTACAAACAGTGAATTTCGCGACTTAACCCGCGTAACTCACTGTTTTATCGTCCGTAAACAGAATATTTCGGAGCGGCATTCGTGTCTGCAGGTCGCGCCCACGCACAAGTTCGCCGAATTTAGCCTACGAAAGCCGCAATTGGCACCCCCCTGCGCGCGGGTAGGTGATGGAGTAAAACCAAACTAAGGACTTGAAAGTCCCTCCCACATTTTTAGTTATAAACCACTAAAACTTTGGTCCTCCTTCCTATGTGGGACAAGTTCCCACACCCATTTGGTTTTGCCAATTTTCATCCCAAACACTCAACTTTGAGCATCGATATCTCATTCACACATAGTCCGTTTTGGACACATAATATATCGTTTTGAAGCTCTCATATAGGAGAACATAAACCCACGAAGAGTTAGATATATACAATACATATACATGTATTTATTTGTGTCCAAAGTTAGTAAAAAATCACAATATTTACTAAAATTTTCCAACACAAATAACATTTTTATTTAACTATATTAATTGATTTAAAAAATGGGAGATTATTGTGTTGATTTTGGGTTAAGGGGGTCAATCAACCCGACCACTTGATGCCTTTCGAGGGTTGCATTAAATAGGAACAACCTCCAATCTTTGATGCAGAATGATTAAAGGGGTCAAAATGATTAAGAGATTCTTATGATATAGTGCAATATGAAATATGGTTGTTTGGTAATTGTTCAGAATGAAATCAGGGTGCTTAATGGTTAAGAGAGACCCGAGATACAAAATGATTCAGAGGGTTTAAGAACCATTAAGAGGCAACTTTTTTTTTCCTACCAAACAAGATTCACCTCTTAACGATTAAGAGGTTGTCTCTTAATGGAACCATTAAGAGGTAAACAAACAACCCCTAAGTACAAAAATCAAAAATAAAATAATAAATTTAGTTATTAATAAACATATATGATATATATATATATATATATATATATTATATACACACACATATATATATATATATATATATATATATAGAGAGAGAGAGAGAGAGAGAGAGAGAGAGAGAAAGAGAGATATTAGATCCTAAAAGAGTCAAATAAACCGACTAGGTCAAAATGTTGTTCACACAATGAATGATTTTTATATTAATTGTGATATATGTTTTTTTAATTGATCAGATCACTAATTTTAGACGAACATCTTTATTTATTAGCCAATTTTTTTATGTTTGAACTTTTAACTAAAAGAGTTAAGATTTTATAGGTGTTCTTTTTGCAACTTGTGAGAAAACACTTTTTATGAATAAAATATGATTTTGTTGGGTCATTTTGCAAGCCACCATGCTCATTCCGCAAGCGGCTCCCACAAAAATCATATTTAATTCAGAAAAAATACATATGATAACTTACGACGCGTTGTAGGGTCTTCTCTTACTCTTGGCCGGAGTGGTGTGGAGGACAATCGTTTAATGGGTAAACATGGTTGGTGGTAGGATCATAGGGGTTTGTTGTGATTTGGCGACCGTTTTCAGCTATTTGGGGGTTGTGCTTTTTTGTGTTTCGTGGTTGGCTTGTTTTGCTTTTCCGGTCTTTTTCGGGGGTTGTTTGTGTTGATGTTTTCTCGGGCTCACCTCGAGTCTCGGTCGGTGGTGTAAGCGTTTGGGTTTTATTGGCCGTTCTTTGTTGCATTTTGGTTTTTCTTGTTTATTCAGTTTTGTTATTTGTTTTGGCTTCGATTGGTACTACTCCTTATAGATCTTCTGTTCTAAATGTATTCTCTCTCTTTTTTTTTAATCTTGTTGTCTTTTAAAAAAATGCTAGTCTCAAATGACCAATTTGACAAATTCTCGCTATTTAAAAAAGTTAAGGGGTTGTTTGTTTACTTCTTAATGGTTCAATTAAGAAGCAATATCTGAATTGTTAAGAGACAAATCTTGTTTGATAAAAAAAAACATGTCTCTTAATGATTCCAAAACCCTCTGAATGATTTAGTGTCTTGACACTGCCTTAACCATTCAGAGTTCTGATTTCATCTTGAACAATTAGTAAACAACCATATTTTATTTCGCATTATATGATAAGATCCTATTAATCATTCTGACCACTTAATCATTCTGTACCTAACCATTTAGCAACTCTAAAATAGCCCCTTCAGTTACGAAATCTATACTATGGAGCCAAAGTCGAGAACTTTATCCAAAGTTTGATGACCAATTGGCGTGCATTACACTTTCACATTTACCAAGAATGTCTGAGGCCCGCACGTGAAACCCCACCCTCTTTCCACTCCAAATAAAGAGTAAATTACGTTTTTCCCTGTAATTTCTTAAAAATTGTGATTTTAGTCCTAGTAGTTTCTTTAAAATTACGGTTTTTGTCTCTATAGTTTAGAAATTGTGATTTACGTTTTTATGATTTATAACTTATTGTTGGGTCCTTATGGTTTACATTTATTTAAGATTTTAGTCCTTTATACAAAAGAGTAGGTTTTTAGAGACGAAATAACAAAAAATATGCAAACCGCAAGAACAAAAATTGAAACTATTAACTAACCATATGGATGAAAATCATAATTTACTCTAAAAACTAAGAGTAAACTACTATTTCCAATCCTTGAGGTTTGTTGCTTATGTGACAACCTAAAAATATATGTAAATTTAAACCTGGAAGTGATAAATAATGGGCTACTATATAAATGGAACCACCCAAAATGGGGAAATAGTAAAAGCGTTTACGTTTCAAAGAATGGAAATTAACAATGACAATTCGCTAATCTAGACTACCACTAGCTATATTAAAACAACTGTCACCGACATTTCCCAAAAGGGAGTCTATCCCAAACTGTATGCCATACTTCCAAAAATCGCCACCAAATGGCTCAAACCCTCATCTCTCAAACCTTGTGATCCCCACCACTAAAGAAATCTGTTATACATGTCATTTAAGAAAACAAGTGTTAGGCTTTAAGCCTAGTGAGGACAAACATTTTATAAATAAACAATCATGAAGTAGCATAAACATTTTTCATAAAAGAAGGTAGATAATTCATCTTTTCAATTATGTGGAGAACATAAGGTTGAAGGAAACATCTTGCGATGACGGGGGATCAATGGCAAATAAAGGTAGCGGAACACAAAAAGTACGCTACCGTTCAAGTTAGTGAGCTCATACTAGGATCAATGGCCACGAGATCGTCGACTAACACTTTAGATGTGGATATGGGCCCCCGATGATCCTAATCATACTCATTCACTAGATGTTTATTCACGACCAATGGCTAGTAATTGGCTCCACATAACCATATCAAGTTGCCCTCAATAACCCAATACACCAACTAGTTACAACGGGAATCATCTCACCAAATAAGCCGACTCTAATACCTATGGATCAATTTGTAATAGTCTAAGGCTTGTCACATTCACATAGTGATCAACTATAACCAAACATATAGCTTCAATACCAACATGTCCATAAAATATGTTTCTTGCAAAATCAACACTTTAGAATCAAACTTTTTTTTAAATAAATTCGTAAAATCGTGATTGTATTAAGTGAATGAAGTTAAAAAAACACGCTTGTTTAAATGGTACCCGGTTTTACAGGGAATCCCCGCCCCCGGTCGGGGAGGGTAAACTGGGTTCCCCAACGGGTTGGGTACAATTACCATGCCTAACTCTCACGAGGCACTCTCGTCTAAATGGTACCGCGGGCTCAAGCCCTGCTGCGATTATGCCCCGGAGATAGTGGCCCTAGCATTCTTGCCGGGCACTATTACCCAAAGTGTACCGTGGGTGGTCTCCCCACCGCAATTGTGACACGGCGATAGTGACCCTTGCACTGTCGTCGAGCACTATCGCCCAGGTCCCCTGGGCTCTGAAATTTGACTTCTCTAACAAGCTAATCTCAAACATTAATAGTAAGGAAAACACATAAAGCTTCTTACCGAAAAATCCGGGTGTTATGACTTATAGCTATTTTCTTTTTTTGTTTTTAAAATTTACTTTTTTGTCACTGAGGTTTTTAATTCATTTCGCTTTTTGTTCAGCCTAACAAAGTTAGAAATATCCATTTAGGGGTAATATTATGGATGCTCACGGTTTGGGATGATCGAGTTATAGGCGTTTGAACAACCCAACCTAATGTTTGTGGTTTGAAAAATATCAACTCAACCCAACCCAAATCGTACGGTTTGGTCGTGTTGATACTTTGGTATATCAAAACATTCTCTTAACTTGTTTTATTTAACCTACTCATAATTTATTTTTCATCATCAACCATTTGGCACAACTTATTCATATTTCTTAAATCTTAAGTACATCACATTCAATTACTTTTATCAAATTGAACATATATATATATATATATATATATATATATATATATATATATATATATATTGTAACACCCGTAATTTCCTGTCTGTGAAAGTCAATCCTTTGAGAAACCCTTGATTATGACCATAGAATTTCATCCCTTACGCTAGGGGTGTTCGCGGTGCGGTTTGGTGCGGTTTGGGCCAAAACCGCACCGCATGTGCGGTTTGAGCATTTTCCCAAACCGCAAACCGCACCGCATATGCCTCAAACCGCACCAAACCGCACCGCAAAATGCGGTGCGGTTTATGCGGTTTGGCCCTATCGCACTTTACGCGTAAAATCGAAAATTTTATAAGTTTACAATACATTAAAAAACCAAGGATTAAGTGACCGTAGTCCAAAAAGTAAAGAGTTTGAAATTTTGATTACATCCAACTCCAAAATACATAATTAAAAATATTCAAAGAAATAGTCTAAAAACATAAATAGCCAATGCCCAATTATTTTTCTTCATCTTCATCTTGACTTCCAATTGACAATGTCCAATTCTTCATTCAAGATCAACAACTTCATTACCATCTGAAAAGCCATCTACAATATGAACAAAAATATAAATTAAGCAAACAAATAGTCAAATAATATGATGACTTTTTTTTAACAATAATAATTAATAAGTTTACCTGAAACACCACATTGATATGTTTCTGTATCCTCTAGTAGTGACCCCATATCTAATGCCAACTTTGAAGTTCTCAACCAATTCTGACAACATATCAAAGCTTCAGGGCCGGTCCTGAGGTTTCACATGCCCTGGGCGGAATGGCCAAAAAATGCCCCTAATAAAAAAGCAAATGAAACATACGATTTTTGCGGTTCTAGTTAGACTTGACAACAATATTAGAAACTTAGGTAGAGTTTTTTAATAACCATCCCACATGATTTTTAATTAAACCAAACTAAGAATATAAGATCAAATAAAAAAGATAGTTTTGTTGTAATTAATATTCTCCTACAAATGATAGAAGCATAAGGAGACTAGCATACTAAAGTTCATGCTCCAAAGTATAGAAACTGAATTATCATGTTTGGAACTATATTATATGAGGCCATTTTATAAAAAGATTTTCCACCCTAATCATTGGACTACACCAGCTAATTGTTGATAGTTGTGGCAATATTCCAAATCAGAACATTTTGTTGGCTTAGGGTAGTTGCTACAAAGTTCAATTCTAAATACATAAGAGATTTGATTGAGTATATTGTACTTCTGTACAAAATCACTTCTTAATAATTTGTATTATGTATACACAAGCCCAAGAAGGCAAACTGAGTTCACTAAGTATAGATCTATTCATATATATAATCAACAAATCTGTGCAAGTACTACAAGTATTTAAGAATTTGGTTGAAGTCTGGCATTTATAAACCCAAAGCAAGCCAAAAGAATCACTCCATGCAAAACAAGATGAGAAAGTAGATTATGCAACAAATATTTGAGGGGGAACAATTTTTTGTAAGCATGGCTCATCTAACCAAATTCAACTGCTCAATAGTGCTAACATTGAAACAAGATAATTCAACAATCAATTGTTTAGTATAGCATATAACCAAGTTATACTCTTATCCTGGAGTTTATCTGTGGCCACTAAGGTTTATTTAACAGTCAAAAATTGATAGCGATTATTCTAGGTTGTGCCTAGGATACCTTTAAAAAAAAATTGAGTCATCAGTTACCATTTACCACGTTTTCTCCTCTCAAAACCTTCTATACAGGATATGCTTAGTAGAAGTTGAAGCAGTAATGACTATATGACGCTTTAAGACACAAGACAAGTCAAGAATTTTAGGATTTAGGAAATTCTAGGGTTAAGGAATCAAGAATTTACCAAAACTTTGGATTTCAATCTTGCTCTTTTACAACCTACATCACCAGAGTGCAGAAGAGAGGAAGAGTCGAGACCCGATTACCACCGATTTAGGGCAGTTCTCAGAGTTTAGAGATTTACCAGAGTAAATCGATAGCCAGAGGGCAGAGATGAGAGTCACTCAGTCACATTCGAGAGCACGAGAGTCAAAATCGAGAGTGAGAGCGTTGAGAATCGAGAGTGAGAGGCTGAGAGCGTGGATTAAGAGAGAGAGCGTGAGCTTCGAAGCGTCTGTGTGATGTTTGTCGATTAGAATTAGGCGAACGTCTCTGAGCGTGGATCCTTCGATCGTTTCCTTATTGAAGTAGGCTTTCTTTGGCCTTTGGGCTTGTAAAAGGTAATATTTCTGAGGCCCAAATATACCTATATATAATGGATTGGGCTAAAATTATGATGCCCCTATGATTTATGATGCCCTGGGCCGTCGCCCCATTGGCCTAGGCCCAGGGCCGGCCCTGCAAAGCTTGAACTGTGCTTGGGCTCAAAGAACTTCGGAAAGAATCAAGTACCCGTCCTCCCGTACTAAACGCAGACTCGGAAGCTACAGTTGAAACTTGAATGGCAAGAACATCATGAGCCATCATTGCCAAAATAGGATATTTAGATGAAGATATTTTCCACCATTCCAAGATATCAAAATCCTTATTTTTCCTTTCCCCATCATTTCGTTCGGTCAAATATCTGTCAAGCTCATTTGTCATATCTAAAGCCTCGTCTTCATGACACTCTCTTTCAAATTCTGTTTCAAACATGTTGAAAGACTCATCATCATTTGAATCCACCGTTAAGCCACTCGCCATCAAACCTTTTTCTTGACTAGATGCCCCACTTTGAGTGCCACTTACTTCCGGATTTCTCATTTTGAATTCAATGGTATAGTGAGATACCAACTTTGACAAACAACTCTTCACAGACTTAATGATGGTTTGCACATCATCCTCACCATATAGTTTATTCAAACAAAGTTGCACAAATTTCATCTTGTACCGAGGATCAAGAACTATGGCCACATAAAGAAGCACATTTTGTTTTTCAACAGAACCCCAATACTTGTCAAATTTGGTCAACATCTTATAAGCCATATTCTTCAAGAATGGTTTGTCACTCTCACACCATTTGATTATTCTACCACGCACGGTACATATTTCATGAAAGTAAGTATTTGCACTAACAAATAAAGATGCACTAAACTTGAGTGTAGCTTCATAAAATACTTTCAAGAACCTACAAAACATTACACAATTATCCCAATCATTTGAAGTGGGTGGTCCCGCTACCCTCCTCCCTTGTCTATCTTCATCACTAAAGTATTGCACATAAAATCCATTTTCTTCCTTAAGCAATTTAAAAGCATCAACATATTTTGTTGCACGATCCAACATAAAAAATGTCGAATTCCACCTTGTTGAAACATCCAAACAAATAAATGTTTTATCCTCCTTACAAGCACTTTTCACACACCCTTGAAACCTTGCCAACCTAGAAGATGAGCCTCTAACGTATCTAACTGCGTTACGGACGGTTGCGATAGAATCATCTAATTCTTTAAGACCGTCACCCACAATTAAGTTCAGAATGTGAGTTGAACATCTCATGTGTAAAAACTCTCCATCACAAATTGCAGTCTTCCATATTTGCAATTGTTTTCTAATGTGACTAATTGCAACATTATTAGAGGATGCATTATCAACTGTAATGGCAAAAACCCGTTCAATACCCCATTCTTTTAAACATGCTTCGATTGCTTTGCCTATTGTGTATCCTTTATGATTAGTGATTTGACAAAAATTCAAAATCCTTTTTTGTAATTTCCACTCATGGTCTATGAAATGTGAAGTCAACACCATATAACAAACATTTTGAATGGATGTCCATGTGTCGGTAGTCAAGGAAACTGTCTGTGAATGCTTAGCAAAATAGTCCTTCAATTTTTTCTTCTCAATGTCATATAACTTCATAATGTCCCTAGAAATTGTGATGCGTGAAGGTATAATAAACTTTGGGCATGCAACACTACAAAATTCTCTAAAACCATCTCCCTCCACAAACCTAAATGATAACTCATCAAGGACAATCATTTTAGCTCAAGCAAGTCTACAATCAGATTGACTAAATGACACAGCCTTTAGATTATTGCATCCTCCACTTTCAGTCATACCCCCACCCATTTTTTGAAAAATCAAAGTTTTCTGCCTTTTATCTTCCAATCTAAATGGATTCATAGGACATTGGTTAACCAAATGAGTCCTAAGCGTACTTGTTCCATATTTTCTATCTCCACCCACATAAGACTTGTCACAGTAATTACAAACAACTTTAGGACCATTTGGGTCGTCAAGTTTTTTGGTGAAATGATCCCAAACATCTGACTGTTTTCTAGAAGCTTTTTTAGATTGCAAAGGTTTAGGAACATTACTTGAATCGACGGCCTCAGATTGAGTTTGGTTCAAAGGAGTAACGGATGGCGGAGACTTCTGACTTCCTTCCATCTAGTTTTACAATATCTACAACAAAGAAAAGTAAAGTAACAACAAAAATAAGCCATCATGGAAACAAATTTAATAACAACCCATCAAGGCATCAACAAAGAAAAGTAACAACAAAAATAAGCTATCAAGGAAACAAATTTAAGTACAACCCATCAAGGAAACAAATTTAATTCAAAAACCCTAAGTCTCATCAAGAAAACAGAAACTAATCAACAAAGAAGCATAATGTAAGATTGTAATCAATAAAGAAATAGAATGTAAACAACAAATTTAATAATCTAATTATCTAACATAAAGAATTCCTAATAGGCTAATACCTTTAGATGTCTTGAGAAGGCAGAAGTCGTGACTCGTGAGAAGGCAGAAGTCGCAGAAGTCGATTTGAAGTGAAATCGATCAGAAGGCAGAAGTCGATTTGAAGTGAGCCAAGGTGAACGCGTGAGATGAAGTGTTTATGAACTCAGATTCTTGAATCTTGAGGTGAATGTGTGTGACAGCGTGAGACAGAAGATGAGAAGACCTTCCGGAGTTCCAGTTGACTGTCTTCTTGAGTCGTGAACAGTAAACACTAAACACATGATGCGGCTAAAACAATAACAAAACAAACCTAGGGATTTTTTTAATTTGTTGGGCTTTAAAAGGCTTTAAAAGACTTTCAAATATGGCTTACTATTCAAGGTCCAAAATTAATAGTTAAAAAGACAAGCCCAATATATATATATATATATATATATATATATATATATATATATATTATATGTTTAAAATAAAAAAATTAAAAGTAATAAAAAAGGTGCGGTGCGGTGCGGTTTCAACCGCGGTTTGAAAACTAATAACCGCAAACCGCACCGCATAGTGCGGTTTGGTAAAAACACAAACCGCAAACCGCACCGCGAAAGTTCTAAACCGCGTTTTGCGGTGTGGGCGGTTTGTGCGGTTTGGCGGTTTGGATGAACACCCCTACCTTACGCCTTACCTTTTAAGCCTTATTGCGTCATGGGTGGTCTGTGCGGAAAATGGGAAGAAACGAGCCTCGGTACACTCTGGGCGATAGTGCCCTGGCGATAGTGCCCTGGGCACAATCGCCGGGCACAATCGCCAGCGGGGGTGTGCCCGCGGTACATTCTGGGCGATAGTGCCCTGGCACAATCGCCGGGCACAATCGCCGTCGGCCCCATGGTCTTTTAAGAGTCGCGATTCTCAACCATTTCCCTCATTCCCACTTCCTAATTCCTCCCCTTTTCTCTCCCAAACACCAAAACCAAACCCTAACCTATTTTGGGGGGGGTTTCCTCCTCAAACCACATGGTTATTCACCATCTAGCTAGTTGGGAGCTTGAGCCACAAAACCTCCATCTTCATCTTCCTCATCAAGTGCAAAGGTTGGGAGCTCGGGTTGAAGTGTTGGATTGGGTGTTCTCGGAAGTCTCTTTGTCTTCAAGGGTAAGTTTTCTTGTAATAAGGTTATGAATGTTCCATTGGTGGTTCCTTTGTGTTTGATACCTCAAATCTTAGAGTTGGTGATTTTAGAGAAACTAGGGTTTGGATCTCGTTGGGGATTTTGGTGTATTATGTTTGGGGAATGTCTCTATATGGTTGAGTATGGGTATTTATTGTTTGAAATGTTTGGATCTAGGTTTTTGGAAGATTTCGGCTTGAGGATTCAACTGGCCTTCAAAAGAGCTCGTTGGGTGAAATCTAGATTTAGCCTAAATCTAGCAAGGTGAGTTCAAGTTGATTTGTGAAAACGATGTACATGTCAAAATGTGTATTTTAAAGTGTTTTACATGAAATGGTTAACTGCTGATAAGTTTTGAGTATTTAGAAGTAAAATATGTTTTACTTAGTTATTTGTCAAAGTGTGAGTATTTGGATAAGTTTTCTTACTTGGTAAACTTGGGTTGTGTTAACCTCTTAAAATGATTCTTTTGAGTTTTGAATGTTTCCAACAACTAAATAACATGGATTACGTATTCTTGGTGATTTTGTACAAGTAAAGTCTAATTCATGTTTTATGCATTTGGTGTATTTGCATTCATAAACACTTTGGAAATCTTGAGTCCCATCTCGTATGGAGTTTTGGGGGTAAATCTAGTCTTTGAGGTACGTGTCTTCACAAATTTTATTTAAAGACATTCCACTATTTTGGAGACCGATAATTATTGGTCAAACTGATTTGGAGCTCTTTAGCTCGGTATTGGCTTAAACGAGTCGTGTGGACATTTGTCCGGATTTTTAACCATCGTGGGTTTTGGATATGAAGACACTTAATTTATGTCATTGGTGGGTTACATGTTTTGGGAGCTTTGGTCTTTCAATTGGAGTCATGTAACGTTATACAGTGTGTAATGGATCCATAGGCACGTGAGTCAGTCTGTTTTGGGATGGTCAATTGGGTATTGCGGGGTTGAACTTCGGTACCCATGTTTTATGACCGGAAACTTTACAAGTGATCGCTAGGAGGGTTGAGTCGGCTAGTGCTACTGGAATGGTAGGCGCTAGGACCTCCGCCGCTTGAAGTAATGCCTGGGAGGTAGTCTTTAAGTGTGCCGGGCCTTCGGGATGGAGTTCTTCGGAATGATCCATCAAGGTCAACTGACTTGGGGTGACACTTGTAAAGAAGTCGTAGGGACACCGGGCTGGGATGTCGGGAGGTGTCATGCGATTAACGTTGTTTGGGTGGTATACTTTCGTGTTCCCTCCACCCTCAACGGATACGGGTTTCCCCCGTGGTTGGCTATCAGTATGTTAAATATAAGAATGTCTTGTTTTATTGTCATTGGTTCCTTACGGTCGCGTGAGTATTGGACCAAGTGTCCATGTTTTCGGACGTACGGTATATGGAGTTTTGATAGCAATTTATGGGTCGATCATTCTGTCCCGCCCGCGTTTTGGGTACTTTGGGTTATAAATGGTTATTCATGTTGTTACTAAAATAAGTGTCGAACTATGATCCCGTTTGGGTGAGTTATGCGTTGTACCATTTTAGATGAAACGTGTGTTTTGGAATCATTATCTTTAAAAGTGCATATTATGGGAAAATGTGTCGTTTCCATTTTGAAGTATAATAATTTCGAAGGATCTTGACTTAAACTGATTTCCTTTCTTTTAATGATATATTCGTTCATGTTAACACTCTTGAGCTCACTAGGCGTTAAGCCTAACCTTTTTATTTGTCGGTATGTGCATCAGGTTCCTAGCAGGGGGTTCAGTTCTAATGGTGTTATTAAGAGTTGAGGCTTAGCCTTACAAAAGTAAGTAATTGGTGAAGTATTCCGCGAGTTGGAGATAGTGACATGTTTTGGGTTTTAGTAGCACCCACCCTTATTATTTACTGTATGTATAGATAGAAGATGTGTATGGTAGCTAAATCCGAATTCGTGGTTGTAGATGATTCATTTATTGATGTATTTAGAAAATTTTAAATAAGTTTTTATTTCCAGATTTGAGGGTGTTACATATATATATATATATATATATATGTGTGTGTGTGTGTGTGTGTGTGTGTGTTCATAGTTATTGAACATATATACAAATGAGTTATATAGATATGGAAAATAGATTGAAAAATATACGTATATGAAGAGGGTACATAATGGTGTAATTGTCTAATGTACATATTGTTACATCCAAAAAATAAAAGAATATCTAGTTCATCGGGTTGGGTTGAGTTCAACTAAAAGCAAACCAATATCAACCCAATACATACGATTTGAAGATTTTACAACTCAATTAGACATCAGGTTGTTTTGGGTTGAGTTATTTCGCGGTGAGTTGGGTTGGGTTGATCGGGTTGGTCGTGTTTTTTTAGCACCCTCAAATAATATGTTTTTTTTTTATTTAATTACATTATATATATATTATAGTACATGTTATTAAGGTTTGGGTTCAATTCATTAGAAGATTTATTAAAAAAAATAAAAACAAAAACAAAAACCTAATCTAACACACGAACCCAATTTCTTCCTCAACCATTACCTTACACCATTTACAACCACCACCGCCTCTATCTCCACCCCTGGTTGCAACAATCTTCACTTGCGCCTTCATCAATTCATAAGAATCTACCAAACCGAATCAAACATAGTATTTTCTTCGTACATATCGGTTTTGTGTGAACCACCATAAATTATATCATGTTCTTTATTCAAATTTCCAACTATTATATAATTAAGTATATGAAAAATGTGTAAAAACATTTAAAAATTAAATTATTTAAATATTTAATTTATTTGTGTCATTTATAATTATTATATGATACATAAAATTATCAAATAACTTTTAGGGTCAATTGATCTAGTCATGTCCCATTCAGTCCTAACACTACCAAACAATGGATAGACATTTGTCCTTTCAGTCCAATTCTAACCTCTTGTCCTGTCCAATTATGTCATGTCTAGTCCAGTTCAATCTTGTTTACATACCAAACACTACATAAAAGTGAAAGGAATCAGGAGATACATAGTGTGAGATTATGTTTTTTTTTAATAAAAGTTTTAATAATCTATACTAAAACTTTAATAACTTGTATAATAAATTAATAATATATTATTTAATAAAAAATAGAAAAAACCAAATAGACTATACTACCCCTTAACTTAGCGGCTTTTCTAACTTTGTTAGGTTGAAGGAGGAAAACGAAATAAAATAAAAACCATAGTAACAAAAAAAGGTCTAGAAACGACTCAACGAGGACCAAAATAGTTATAAACAAACCACAAGGACTAAAATTATAGTTTGCTCTAGAAACTACTTTAAAATTCCATGACTGACCTCACAATATTCGTTTTTTAGAATTTTAAACAAATCAAATTTTATATTAATGAAAACGATAATTATAATATTCAATTTTAATATTTGGATTAAGGCAAATAAGAACAAGAGTAAATTACGTTTTTAGTCTCTATGATTTATTAAAAACTAGAAGCGTACTCGCGCAATACAGCGAGATAAATCACGATTTTAATGTTTATTTTTATTTTTTGTTTTTTATTAATTTACAGTACGATTTTGTATGGTTTTTATTGAGTGATAATGATTTTTATATATAAATTTGTTTAATTTAGGCTTAACAATATAATGTTTTTTATATAAAAAAAATTAAGTAGTTTGTTAAAATTTATCAATTATCTTATATATTTTAAATTTTTTATATTTAAATTGAGATGTTTATCCTTTTTTGATTATGTTTATCAGAATTCAAATTTCATAATTTTAGGATTTGGGGATTAGAGATAAGAATTTTGAGGGGGATAAGGATGAAATTTATTAATTAGGGTTAAAAGCATTTAAAATTAGTACATATTGCTTCATTAATTGTTTTTTAAGAGATTTTAAGTAGATTAACATTAAATAATAGTACATAATGCTTAATACATCACGATTTTAATGTTTATTTTTATTTTTTGTTTTTAATTGATTTACAGTACGATTTTGGATGATTTTTATTGAGTGATAATGGTTTTTTTATATATAAATTTGTTTAATTTAGACTTAACAATATAATGTTTTTTATATAAAAAAAAATTAAGTAGTTTGTTAAAATTCATTAATTATCTTATATATTTTAAATTTTATATATTTAAATTGAGATGTTTATCCTGTTTTGATTATGTTTATCAGAATTCAAATTTCATAATTTTAGGATTTGGGGATTAGAGATAAGGATTTTGGGGGATAAGAATGAAATATATTAACTAGGGTTAAAAGCTTTACAGGTAGTACATTAGACTTTAGTAGTTATTTTTAAGAGATTTTAAATAGATAACTTTAAATTATAGTATATAAATTTTAGTGAGTTGTAATTAAGAGTTTTTTATGTCATCTTTATAATATAGTATAGATTACGGATTTTATCTTTATAGTTTGTAATTCATTTCAATTTTCGTTTCTGAGACCAAAACATTATTTTTATAAATGAAAGACTAAAATAGAAATTAATTTTAAACTATAGAGATGAAAAAAAAAAATTTAATCTTAAAGACAAAAATAAATAAAATTATAGGGATGAAAATTATAATTTCAAAACCATAATAACAAAACTAGAAACTTTTAACAAACCACATGGACTAAAAACGTAATTTACTCTAAAAGCAAATATTATCGACAATTCGGGTTCTGATATCATGTAGGACCCATTTGATATCTAAGCAAATCTGCAACAGTTTGTATCCGATTACGACTTATGATGGTACGTACTTGTATTATGTATTTTTTATTTTGGGAAATTAATTAAAATATCCGTATTTCGATCCCGTATTACCGAAATGCCCCAAATCTCTTTCATTTTGTCGAAATACCCCTTTTGTCCGGGATCCGTGGTCGGGATTGACACCCATCCCGGGGTTAGCTTCATCGACGGCGTGAATAGGGCATTTCCCGGCGTTAAGCCGGGATGAACAGTGGAATCCCGACATTAGTTCGAGTAATTTCCTGGGTTTGGGGGCCGGGATGGAAGAGATGTCTTGATCAACATAAAATCGACGGTGGGGATTAACTTAAATTAGGTTTAGAAGTGTTCCCCCATTATTATAAAACCATATGGTCCCCAATTCAAACCCCACCCCACACAACCACTTCCTCTCTTCTACTTCTAACTCTCTCTTCTATCTCGTGTATATCACACTCGGATTTCGACTCGATTTATTGGAGTTTTAGCAATCTCCGATATGACTCGTCTACTTACTTTGGTAAGTTTTTATTTAACCCCATTGTAGTTTTATATTTTATAAAATATTTGTTGTATGTTATTTAGACTATGTGTTTGATTATGCGTTTATTTTAGATATTATGTGTTATGTTTATATTTTTTAGGGAAATTACTGTTCATCCCGGACTAAACCCGGGATTTCACTGTTCATCCCGGTCTAACGCCGGGAAATCCCTATTCAAGCCGTCGATTAAAGGTAACCCCGGGATTGGTAAGCATCCCGGCCATGGATCCCGGACAAAAGGGGTATTTCGGCAAAATGAAAGAGATTTGGGGTATTTTGGTAATACGAGATCGAAATACGGGTATTTTAATTAATTTCCCTTTTATTTTTGTTATTTGGTGATTTTATTAATTTTTCGTAATTATATATACATCAACAATCTTTAAATATTACTTTTTGTATCATAAACAATTTATTAAAATAATAATATTTATATTTTATTATTTGACAATTTATAATTCGATAAATAAAAAATGTAAAACTTATTTTGATATATAATTTATATAATTTTTAAAAAACGTGTCTATGTGTCACCAAAAATTAAGACGTGATATCCGTGATTACCAAATCCAATTTTCATTAAAAGAATCATTTTCACAGATTTGTAATAAACCAAAAAAAATGTTAATATAACATAAACAATCAATTTTATCATGGGACTTAGAATTTACCGTTGCCTTAATTCTTGCACTTATTTCATCCTAAAATAAGTGTATATATTATTATTTTAATTTTTTAAATATATAATATTTATATATGACAAATTTAACAAATAAACTCATACACCCTCCTCACCTTTAGTGAGGTTTGAATCCTGACCTCGTAGAAGGCCAAAGACTCCGATACCGTTAGACCAAATGCCTTTGGTTACTATTTTAATTTGTTCAAGTATTCATTTTCAAAAGTAATTGTCTATGTTTCTATTTTACCCTTAATTATGAGATACATAAAGTTTCTCTCTATGTTATTAAGTGTAAAATTGTTTTTTGGTTAATTAAATAATGTAATAATTACACATTTCTTACAAATGTATGCCTTTTCATTATGAACATTTATTTTGGGAGAGATGGAGAAAGTAATTGTTATCATATGTTTGAACATTGGTCAATGCAACATTACATGATCTCTAGTTGTAGCATCAAAATTACATTACTTAAACAATTAGAGCGCGTTTGGTTTGCGGGAATGGATTGGATTTCAAATAAGGATTTGGTTTTGAAGGGATTTGTATTTGGGGGGATTTGAAATCTCGGCCCATTGCAAAGGCTTTTCAAATCCATCGGTTAAGGATTTTAAAGAGGTCAAAATATTTTAAATCCGGTCAACAAATTTCATTTCTGCAAACCAAACACAGGATTGGAATGAATTTGAAATCCAAATCCCTCCAAATCCATTCCAATCCCGCAAACGAAACGCATTCTAAGAGCCAGACACGTCACACCTACCAATTAGACCTTAGGTTATGTAATAACAAGCCTTCGCTCAACAACTCGGGCTCATAGATGGGTTCACATGAAAGTCATGCACGCACGTACATACTTTAATGAACACAAACTTTTTTTTTTTTTTTTTTTTTTTGTTGTTGTTGTTAATGTAGTGAATCACTTTAAAATTTTTGTTATGAAAATATATACCCTTATAAAATAGATCATAGATTCAATATCGTTAAGTGAGTGAATGATGTTGCAATCATTAGAAAATTTTGCTTATAGTTTAAATGCCTTATTGGGATTATGCTCTATATGCATTTACAATTTATTAAAAATACTTAAAACAAAATTAGGTATTCTGATAATCATTGTTTAACTAAAAGTAGACACATGTTCCTTCACCATCTAAAACAATTAATATGATTAGTTGGCTATGACGATCCATGCGCTATGTCTATTATGTCAATCTAATTGAAAGTTGATATGTGACATTTATCCAACATCAATTATAAGTATGATAGTACGCTACTAATAGTTTGTCATTACAATGTGAAGTTGATTTAAAAGTTACTATAATAAAATACAGCTTGAGAACGTAGACATAAGCTGTTGTTTGATATATCTAGTAAGACACCTGAAACGACATTAATTTGTATTTGAGTATTTTAGTCGTACTAAAATGACCCCCCTTCCACGCCCATGAAAAGCCAACTTGGTATCAAGGTTTCACATGAGTTGAGTTGGTCGAATATTTAAAAGTTAAAACATAACCCAACCCAACTCATCCCATATGGGTTGGGTTGGTCGGGTTGTGACATAATAGTAGCACCGCAACAAAAAACTTAAACATCTATTATAGTTTATACTACCAGTTAGTTTACCTCTTATGCTATATGGGGAACAGAGAATAAGCCAGACAATCACCATAAAGAAAATTGAAGATTTTTACAAATAAAAAGTAAAATTACAGATGAAATTGTGATTTAACTTATAACAAAAGCTAACCGGTTGTTTACCATCAAAGGCCAACACTAACATTTCTCGTAGCAAATACATAAAATATATAAGAGGGATATAACATATAAAAGGGATATCGGGTTGATCGAGCTCAAACTGAACTACAGATGGACTTAATAGAAAAAGGTTGCTTAGTAAGCGAAAGACTTAGGTGAGAGCCTTTTACATTCAAACTGTTTGTTTTTTCTTTTAGTTTTCAGAACCTCTTAACTCCTAAATATATCTAAAATAAGAAGTGGTGACATAAATTCTTAAAACCTCTTAGCGCTGCCTTATTTCATATGCTCTCCTTTCTCTTAAGACGCCTCCAGACATTGCAAAAAACAAACAGTCTTATTAATTCAGATTTCAGACTTCAGCACCAGCTCTTATTAACCAAAAGTTAAATATGACTTCAGACCTATTAAAAAACAAACGCCACCTTAATTTATTAAACTGTGGAAGTGGTTTTAGTTTATTCAACCACTCAGTTAATCGGTTCCATGACTCGTTTTAAAACGACTACTCTCTCCAATCACACAAAGTGACAGAACTCTTTTGAAGAGAGTAACTTATGGCAATACCACAATGAAATAAGTTAATAAGTTAGAAGAGAGTAAGGGGTTGTTTGTTTTCTATAAAAAACTCTTAACTAGTGTGTAAATGATGCGAGTCGAGCTCGAGTATCATTATATTCGACTCGAACTCGAAACCCAATTTTCAAGCTCGAACTTGACTCGAAAACTCGTGAGTAGTGAAAATCTAAACTCGATAATCAATACCCAAGCTCGAACTCGAATTCGTTTCAAGCTCGAACCAAGCTCGAACTCTTTTAATGCATAACAAACAAAGGCTTGTTCATTTCATTCGTTTAACTCAAAACAAACAAAAAATTTGGAGTTTGTGTTCATGTTCGATTGTTTAAAAAGTCGGTGTTTTCGTGTTCATTTATGTCCGTTCGTTAAAAACATTAAATGAACGTAAAAAAAAATACTTAAACAAACTAAAGGGGTCTCCCGGTTCAATGGGGTGCTCCAATAATTCTTCACCTATAATCAAATCACCAAGCTCAAGCCAAAAGGTTTAGGTCATTGGGCTTAAAAAAAGGAAAACAAAAAGCTATGGAATAATGAGAAGTGATGAACCTTATTTATATAGTAGAATTCAAAACTTTTGATTGAGTATCCCACCAATGTGGGATGAAAAACTTTACCTCAACAAAAAAAAACTCCTCTATTTTAAGGGTTTCTTTTATTTTTCTTTTAATTTTTTAGTTACTATCTTATTATTATTTTATTATATTAAATTAACTATTATTAAAAAAACACATTATATTTTATTAATTATACTATAAAATGAATTATATATAAAATATATTTGAGTATATCACGAGCTTATCGAGTTGAGTATCAGGTAGCTCAACTCGACTCGTTAGTATGTCGAGTCGAGCTCGAGTTCGAGTCGAGGCTATTCGAGTTGACCGAGTCGATCTCGAGTAGCTCTCGAGTTGTTTTGTCTCATTTACACCCCTACTCTTAACGGATCTTAAGTCTGAATCGGTCAGACCTTTTTACATTCAGATTGTTTTTTTTTTTCCAATTTTCAGAACTTCTTAACCCTTAAATACATCTGAAATAAGAAGTGATGACCTAACTTCTTAAAACCTTTTATCGCTGTCTCATTTCACATGATATTTTTTTTTTTCAAGACGCCTCCAGACGTTACAAAAACAAATAGTCTTATTGATTCAGATTTCAGACTCCAGGACCACCTTTTATTAATCAGAAGTGAAATAAGACTTCAGACCTTTTAAAAAACAAACGCCAACTAACTTATCAAGAACTCCTTGTTACCGGTGCCCAACCGGTATAATTTTTTTTCCATCTAAACACTAAAAACTCTTTATTACCGGTACCACATTGGAATAAGTTAATAAACACTTTACAAACGAAGTATTTGTTAACCGAGAGTCCGGTAATCCATATTATTGATTTAGTATATGGGCTTTAATTGGGTTGGGCCCTCCAGTTTTTAAGCCCATGTTAACTCATTTGAACTTTGAAGGAGCTTTCTGAATCTCAAATCAAATTATTTCCAGAAACCTAAATTAAACGGCAGCAGTGAAACGAACTCAGGCAGGGCGATTGGCGAAACTGAATAAGAAGTGAAGATCAAGCATCAATCAATCATCATTCATCCATCCGGCATCCGGTAAAGGTAATTCAACTTATATTTTATGTATTTCTTCAAATTTGCAGCTGTAAAAACATGTTTGGATGCGAGTTTCGAATCAAATTCTAGGTCAAAATTTGTACTTCCAGTAAAATGTTTGGATGCGAATGCGAGTTGGTGGAATAGGGTCTAGGGGACTAAGACATGAAGATACAGTTATGCATTTTGATTTGTGGGCCTGTGGATGAGTGGATCAGTGATTCCGATTGCAGAAATGAAGTATGCTTATCTTAGGAAGGAAGAGTAGTTGCATAAATGTATAATGAGTTTTAGAACTATCTGAATGGTCAAGTTTTTTCATATGTTACTACGCAAAAGGTGTGAAGCTTTTATATAATGTTAGCTACCTGCCTAACTCTTGGGATTTTCTTCATATTTTGGTGTTTAGGGAACATGTAGATTATGTTTCTCTGAAATTTGATGAGTTTCTGTTCTTTGGCATTGAATGAAATGATGTGTATAATTGGCATGCGTAGAAGATGTAATTCTTTGGGCTTTTCATCTTGGTTCAGGCGTGTTCAGCATGCTTAATGATTCCTCACTGTTGGTTTTGATTATGATTTATGCAAGCTTGATGTGGCATCTTTAGTTTGTTTTCTTACTTTCATCTATGATGCCAGTTGGTTTTGCACTCATCATGTGACTATAACACAAAAACAAAGTATTGATTGAATCCGTACCCTGATTGATATGTCATTTTTGTGCTTTTTAGAATGTGTATATATATATATATATATCTAAATATTGAACCATAATTATAAAAGTTTAGTTTCGTCCCCCAGGTTATGATGCCCGTGTTCCCCCACTAATTGCACACCCTCTCAAACCCTGTCAAAAATTCTGAAACCTAAAATCGCACTCTCTCAGAGCCGTCGCCTCTTCGTTTGCTTCCCGTCGTCACCTGCTGCTTCTTTATCGCTACTTGTTTGCTCATCCTGAACATATATCAGGTATATTTTTGCCCTAAACTTGTTTGATTTTTTTTTCTTTCTGAATCTGCACTTTCATCGTCTGCCCTAATCTGCTGTTATAACTTATATGGTGTCTTTTTTGGTTTGTGCTTTTGCTTTGCTGTTATGGTGTTGCTTAGATTTAAGGGCCGTTTACCCAAATGCTTACGCGGTAAGTGCTTACCGATAAAAGTCGACACACTAACTTACTTTACCGGGTAAGATTGTAATCATCACAATGGTATTGTATACAACAATTTACCTGGTAAGTTCTTACTCGAGTAAGAGTTGTCACTCTCACTTACCGGGTAAGGCTATTTCCATAAGCGCTTACCGGGTAAGTGTTTAATAAACGGCCCCTTACATTTAATGTTTGTTGGTGTATGACATTCTGTTATGGTATTCGGTCTTCCTTTTATTTGATGGCTATTAAATTTACTTAATGAAACACATTTGTTGATATGAGAATCTTGGGATGGATTGTTTAACTTCAGAATCCAATTGACGAAAATCTTTTACTAGCAAGAAAGACACTAGATCAAGAAATCAGAATCAGATGGGAAAAATGATCAGTTCTGTAGAAAGCAGAAAAATGGAAAATTGCAACCAATCATCAATGAAGATTACCTGTTGAGTACTCGGTGGGCACAAGTTTACTTTATACATATAGCTCTCGAAAGGATTTACATGGTGTAAAAATCAGATTATACAGTTGGGAAAAGTATTTTGCATGAATTTACAACTACATACGTTAGATGACAAGCAGAGCTGGAATCAGAATATTGAATGAAAAAGTTTAAATATGGTTTCCAAGATTGTTCTCGGATCAACATGCCTACCAATAAATGCTAGGATTCGGTACTTGAATACGACCCACAGGAAATTAAATATCCACAAATGGAGGTTGCCGATGTTAGTTGGCACCCAAAGTTCACATGGCTCGTATATCTATTGTGCCATATTTGTTCATGTAAACCGAAACTTTGCTGGAGAATGTGAATTTTGATGCATCTGTTTTGTGACATCTATCTTTTTTCTGATCTCAGCATATCATGGCTGGCATTGGTGGAAGTGAGCACAAGGAGCCGATCAATGAGCAAGAAGTTGCTGCCAAATACGGCAGCATAAGAAACGAAATGAATCAAATTTACTCCAAGATTACAGAACTAGAGATGGAAGTAAGCGAACACTCGTTGGTGATGAATGCCATACAACCACTTGATCCTGCAAGGTGTTGCTACAGAATGATTGGAGGCGTACTCGTGGAAAGAACAATCAAGGAAGTGTTACCGGCTGTTGAACAAAACAAGGAAGGAATCGAAGTGGTGATTTCTCGACTTAATGAAGCTTTGCAGAGGAAGAAGAAAGAGCTGACTGATTTTGAATCCAAGTACAAGATTCGGATCAGAAAAAACGACGGGGAATCCATGGATGATAATAGCAAGAAAGAAGGATCGGCACAAGGAGTTCTTGTTGGTCCTGCAAATGCGTAATCGATTCAGAATGTTTTTCTTCTTTCATTCATGTTTTGCATTCTCATAAACAAAGATTTGTAATATTAGATCTAGTTGGTGTTTTGGTTTTGCTATTTTCTTTTTCTTTTTCTTTTTAACAACCAAGAAAATTCTCAATATGAGACTCAAACTGACTATTTATGAGTAGGATCCTAAGGACTAAACTGGTACTAAGGGGTCGTTTACCAAACACTTATTCGGGTAAGCGCTTACCAATAAAATTTAAAACTATCACTTACTTAGCGGGTAAGATTTTAGTCCACCAAAACGGTATCGTATGCAACAATTTTCCCGATAAGCGCTTACCGGTAAAATTTAACACTATCACTTACTTACCGGGTAAAATTTTAGTCCACCAAAACGGTATCGTATGTAACAATTTTTCCGGTAAGCGCTAACCGTGGTAAGAGTCTTCGCCATCACTTACCAGGGTAAGACTCTTGGTCTTTGCCTTAGCTTTTACTGATAAAGTTCTTGCTCATTGTCATCTTCATTCATAAGGTAATATGACTTGGTAAGCGCTTACCCGGGTAAACGTTTGGTAAACGGCCCCTAACATTTTGTTGCCTATTTGGCTATTTATGATTCTTGTTAGATTGCTGGGTACTTGCTATTTTTTCATTTTATAAATAATTAATGTATCAAGTATGGTATGGTAACAAAATCTAATACAATACGAAAACGTCTAAATTACATGTGGTTTTACATTAAAACCAAGCGTAAAATCACATGTGATTCACACGACTTTGACTGCGGCGTGCGGACCAGGTTGCCTGCACAGTCTTGCTTTGACCGTTTGTGTAAGATCAGGTGATTTTGCACATAATTTAGCCGACTTCGTGTTCTCTTATTTTGTTACCATTCTCGTTTGAACCTCCCTGTCGTAACAAAAATTATCTATACTATATTATAAAGTAGAGATAAAAAACTCTTAAATACAAATTATTAGGCACAATGTACCATCATTTTATGCAAGATTTTAAAAATCTCTTAATTTACAAGTATCAAAGCACAAGATATATATTACTACTGCAGGTTTATAACACCCACCAATTTGGTATGTGCATAGCCATTCTTTTATGCAGACATTTTCATGTATCACTATTAATTAATATATTATATTACTATAAATTTATTTTAATTATATTATTAAATATGTAATTGGTTATTTTTTCTAGATGTCATTAAAATATATAAGATAATCATTGAATTATAACAAAATACTTAATTTTTTTATATAAAAAACATTATATTATTAAGCCTAAATTAAACAAATTTATAAAAAAAACATTATCACTTTCTCAAAACCATACAAAATTGTACTGTAAATCGACAAAAAAACAAAAAGTAAAATGAAACATTAAAATCGTGATGTATTTCGCTGCATTGCGCGAGTACGGTTCTAATTAATTTAAAATAAACCGATTTACATGCTTGTAAACACTTGATTATATTTAGTAAGTTGTTTAACACCGTTTGACTCAAATTTTATCATAAATTTTAAACTGAGGTTGCTCCACTTGTAAAAATGAAGAAAGTTCAGTCACAAACCAGTTTTTCATGTGAACCGAGAGAAAAAGAAGAGCGCAACACGTGTCATTGCTCCTATTCATCATGAATAATGAACGTGAAATTTTACACCATTCATTATGAATATCCCGTGAATTCTTTGAACACGTGGTGCATTCTCATTTATCCCCTAGTTTACAATGAAACTTAAGTTTGCAATTGAACCTGCCTCCAATCGACATCTAATATGTTGTACATTTATACGTCATGGGAAACCACTTACCGTCTGTTTGTTACCAACTTAATGAGCTTAATGACACTCATCGGTCAACTATAACCTATACATGACTGTTTGGTATGACTTATTCAGTAAGCTTCTGGGAGAGTTTTATGCAGTTAGCTACAAGTTTTTTTTTTCCTAAACCTGCCCCTCTCAACTAAAAAACATGCTACTTCCATCTACGAAAAACTCTTCCAATTTATACAGACATCTTAATCCATAAAGACAACGTTATTCGCACAGTACTTAATGGAAAACCAACCGATTAATTCAATAAATATATTCATTTTCATTCATTCATATCCTTTACAAGTCGAACCCTCTGCTCACCATCATCACCCTGACTCTTTCCACATCTTCTAGACGACCCACTTCGCTATAAATCTGCATCAAAAGCTTGAAATTGTGATCATTATCAGCTTCCAACTCAAACAGATTTTCAGCAGCAATTTCCCCAATATCTACATTCCCATGAACACAACAAGCATGTAACAATGCACCCCAAACGGTTGGACCAGCTTCGAATTGCATCTTATCCGTGATCACTTTGTAAGCGTCGTCGATCAATCCAGCCCTGCCGTACAGATTCACCAAACATGCGTAGTGTTCCATACTCGGAATTATCCCGTATTTCTCCATCATTGAAAACGATCGTTCCCCATCTTTCACCATTCTCAGATGAGCATAAGCTGTTAATATGGATACGAATGTAATGGCATCAGGAGAGATGTTGGCATTCAACATTCGTTGGAAGTAAACAATTGCATTTGGGTGTTTATTGTGTACAGAAATCATGGTGTTCCAAGATACCAAATCTCTTTCAGGCATTTGGTCGAACAGCCATCGTGCTCTGTCCAATCTGCCTTGATTCGAGTAGACGAAAATGAGAGAATTCGCGATTGGTAAACTCCATTCGGTTCCTTTACGAAGAACCCAACCGTGAATTTGGGATACAAGTTTTGGCGATGGCCTTGCTGTAAGGATCGTGGAAATCGAAATTGAGTCTGGCTCGTACCCATCTTGGATCATTTGTCTAAAAATAACGGTGGCATCGAATAGGAGCTCGTGTTTAACGTAACCTGTAAGCATCGAGTTCCAAGAAACTACATCTTTTGAAGGAATTTTATCGAACACTTTGCGTGCACGCACAATGTCACCACACTTTGCGTACATGTCCACCAACCCATTAAGCACAAATCCATCGTTTCCATACCCACGACGAATTATCTCACGATGAACTTCCTCACCAACATGAATCAAACCCAAGCCGCCGCAAGCTTTAAGAACACGAGGAAACGTGAACCCGTCGGGCTCTACATCTTCTTCCACCATTTGGAAATACAATGCCAATGCGTCCTCGTACAAACCCATTTCGGAATATCCCGATATAAGTGAATTCCAGGCAAAAGCAGACGAATTTCTCTCAGACATATAATCGAACACTTGGTGGGCTTCCTCAATATAACCATTAGAAGCATATAATCTAAGCAGCTTTGATGAAACACCCACGTTTCTCCGTAGAAGTTTTTCGGGTATCAAGCAATGGATGCGGATACCTTGTTCAACAGCTTCTAAATTAAAACAGGTTTCAAGAAGCGAAGAAAACATACTTGGATCATCGATCTTTATGCCATTTTTGACAGAAGCTTCGAGGTCATCGACAACGTTGCCAAGTGCTTGAAGTTTGGTCCGCGGGGATGGCTTTTGGTGTATAAGAAGTCGCGTTGGAGATGATGATTTGGGTAACGAGAATTTGGAAATTTGATTGTGTTTTTGTTGATTTTGTTTCTTATTTGTATTTTTCTTTAAACAGAATGTGTTGAGAATTTGACACTGCATACTAACAGCCATTCAGGAAGAAAGTGGAAGTTGTAGGCATATATGTGTTTTGTAGACACATTTAAAATAACAAAAATATTGGGGCTGTTATGCAAAAAAAAAAAATTGAAAAAATCTATTTGAAAATACATATTGAAATCGATGTTATAGATTATTCATAAGTTTACATATGCATCTTCAAATGGACTTTTACGATAATTCACGTATAAACTTTCTTTCCTTGCATATTTAATCTTCTTATTTGAACCTTCCACTTTGGCCTATAATAAGATTTTTTGACCCAAAATGTAACAATTTTTCACATCAACAAAATAAAATGAACCGATAAAGATTTTGTTTCTAGATCATTTCTTCATAAAGCTGAAAAATCACGGGTTAAGCGATATTTTGAATGTTACGGGTTTCAAACGATTTTTGTGGTTTCCTGATTAATAAACAACTCAGAATGCAGTGATGAGCGACAATGATAGCTATGAAAAGTGGAAAATTGACACAAATGTGCGACAATCAACGTTCAGTTGAGTCCAATTGGTCATTTATGTGACTTTGTGGGGAGTTCGACCTCCAAAAGTTGGAAAACAAGCACAATAAGATGAATGCCAGATGCTTCTTGCACTCTTTGCCACCATTGCCGTCTTTAGGTTTATAAAAATCTGCATAACAAATGCTACAATATAAGCACATCAAATTGAAGACGAAAGAAGAGAGAAGATTAAAAATGGCTTTTGGTTTCCACTGTTTTATAGAAGGAATGGTACAAGTCGAAAGAATTGGAATCTTAGAGCCGTTTGATTTGTATGATTTGGTAGGATTTGAAATTGAATTCCATTCCAGTCACATGACGTGTTTAGTTTGAAGGAAAGTTTGGATTTAAAATGCCAGGATTTCAATGAAAACCCAAAATTGAGGGATTTTAAATCAAAATCTCATGGATTTTAATTGTTTCCATCGCATTTCTATCACACATTTTTCATCAAATCTGTGCTAATTTCTCCATTGCTTCCAAATAAACAAATTCTTTATAAAACAAATAAATATTTATGAAAAAAATAAATTTTATTCAAAATCCTAGAAACCATATAAGATTTAGAAAAAATGGAATTCAATTCCATTCCAAATCCTACATACAAAACACACCAAAGATTCCAAATTTTCTCTCGTCTCTAAAATCCTTCCATGAAATCCAAATCCCTTATAAACATTCCGTTAAACCAAACAGGCCCTTGAGGGTGCGTTAGATACCTAGACAAGACAAGACATGACTGTAAAGTGAAACGTGGGTCAGTGATCTCTATTCCGTTCTGTCCTGTCCACTATACCAAACGCACCCTATGGGGGCGTTTGGTTTGATGGAATGGTTTTGAGGGATTTGGATTTCATGGAAGGATTTGAAATCTTTGGTGTGTTTGGTTTATGAGATTTAGAATGAAATTGAATTCCATTATTTATAAAAAATTATAAAAATAATTAAATTAACTTTTTGTTAATTGATTATTAGAAAACAAATGTTTTTAAACATTATTATATATAAATCCTACGAGATCCGTGAAATCCCAGCCACCCCATGGGATATCAAAATCCTATGTTTGAGAGATTTCAAAGAAATCCTGGGATTTCAAATCCGAGCAATCGTGCGAACCAAACACAGGATTGGAATAGATTTGAATTTCAAATCCCTCAAATCCTTTCCATTCCTACAAACCAAACGTCCCCTAAAGGAATTGGGATGGTATATGAAGGTATATGCTTTTGTTCAAGAACAATGCTCTTTTTCAATTTACTGACTAATTAGACTCCCTCAATCTTAGTACAATGTACCCCGAATTAGAAGAAAACAAGACCACTTTATTGGATTATACAGAAAAACCTGCTAAAAAGGCTTTCAATTTTCAAGATTGATTAGAATTATGTATCAATTTCAAAAATTTAGAATGTCATTTTACCTCTAAAAAGAACGAAGAACAGCAAAGGAGAACTTTTAGTGCATACCTTGATGGCTACTTGGCAAAAATAGGCCGCACTCGTTCAAAGATCTCGTCTTCTGTTCCAATGGCATTGATCTGCATATCCATTATTACACCAGAATATGATACTTTAAACCTGTGTTTAAAATGCATTTTCTAGCACAGGCCTCATAGATAATGCTTAAAAGTCCTAAAACTAAAAATAACAAAAAATGTAGATCAGTAAGATGTAAAAACCTTGTGTAGCTTCCCTTTCTCAGTGTAGTATCTAATAACAGGTAGTGTATAAGCTTCAAACACTTTAAGGCGTTCCTTTGTGGTATCAATATTATCATCAATTCGCCCCTGATCCAAAAACATCAGAGTTCAATTTTCCGACACCTCCTATGGAGGAATTGGGATAATTTTATACCAAATTAAGATGGGAAAAACACACACCTGATTACGGTGTAGTACTCGGTTCATCATCTCCTCTTCATTGCAATCAAAGAAAAGTACAACTTCAGGTTCTATTCCGATCTACAGTTACCATGAGATGATACTCAAATTCCAAGTTTTGAGATTATATTCTTGATAGAGTCTTGAGATGTAATGAATTCAAACATTTCAGTAAAAACCCCAAGGATGGAACGAACTCACTATTTGTTCATAAGCCACACGGTTCTCCTCACTTCTAGGGAAACCATCAATTAGAAATCTATCAGTTTCGCCAGATTCAATAACACTTTTCAGCAATTTGACTGTCACTTCTGAAGAAACGATTTTTCCTTTCGCGATTGTCTCCAGAATCATGTCCCTGAAAGCATAAATTAGCATTAGTAGGGACAGAGGATTTTAGTGCATTGACTCAAAAAGTGAAGTTGAAATCAATACCCATCTTCACTGTTGGAAGATATTTCTTTTCTCAGCAAATCTCCAACGCTTAGGTGTGTGAATCCGTAAGTCTCAGCAATCCTTGCACATTGTGTGCCTTTCCCAACACCAGGGCCTCCTAAGAGCATGAAATGGTAAAAAGCATCATTTTCCATTCAAAAAGTTTTCTTCATTCTTTTAGATCTACCGATTAGAAAAAATAATCAAGTACAGGGGTAAAAGCAATAAAAAAATAGAAGCAACATGCAAGATCAGAAAGTACGTAATCAGACACACATATGAAAACATTTTTCCCTCACCAAAATAGAGGACTAAATATGTGTATTATGCCTAAAATAAACAGTAATCATAAGAAGCTTTGGGTACTAATTCAAGAGTAGATGACAATGACATTAGGAAACTAGAGTTCGACAGGTAGCATGAACACTTGAAACAAACTCAAAACTAGTTTCTAGAATAGTGCCAGAAAGCAAAAACACCTAAGAAAAAAATATATATTTAGCATGTATCTATGCATGATTTTATTAAACAAAACACATCAACTTAAGTTGCTTGATATGTACTATCAATTACCTAATACAAAGTTAATGGTTGGGGTCCTTGCCTTTGACAGGATTCCAGCTTCTGCCTACATCCACAGAAGGAAATGGAAGATTATAAAATGGTCCATCTTCTTGATAGAATATAGAAATTCAATTAAAAAAACAAATGCCATGCACAGAAAAGTGGTTCAATGTTCAAATGGACACTGAAATATAGCACCAGAACTATAGATGTCAAAAACTAAATTCTCTTGAAAATTCGAAAAATGTGCTAAAAAGTGTAAGTACTTTGTAAATTCAAGCAGAAAAGTTACTTCTTCTCACATTTTATATATTCATCCTATATCAAGATACAAGGCTTACAGCCACGGAAACTGAGAACTCGCGTTGTGAAGCAGAATATATAATCAATCGGTAAATAGATACAAACAATAATAATATAAAATGAGAAACTTAAGTTTAGCAATTACTATTTGAATCACTTGCTAAATGTATGGAACCATTGTGATGTATGTGAACAAGTGCCAGCTTCTTCTTATATTTTGTCAATCAAGAGAGTTATTAACACCAAGTGGTAGAGCCCTCGGTTCAACAAAAATCCACGTCATCTTTAACTTGAAGTTGATTCATCTATAAAAAGAAAAAGTTAAATCTGATTGCACATAGTTACATACCGGCTTCAGAACTTCTGTGCTGAAAGCTTCCAAAAAATGTAATCCATATGCCACCTTTATCAATAGCAACAATTACCGTGAGATTAAGGACGTAACTAATTTATGTAAATAGAAAATATAACGTAACCCAAATTCATGTAAACCATTCTATTGAAACCAATTGCAACATAATGAAAAATTCCATATATAAAATTGCCATACAAAGTACATGAATAGGTATCATAGGGAGTACGCTTGAAAAGAGCCATCACCAAGAAGAGATATCGAATGCTTAGACTTCTTGGGGAAAATAGAATTTCTGCAATGTTCTAGAACTAACTTCCCAGATGTACAACCTGCAAACTTTAAAGGCATGCAATTTTTAACATATCTGTTCAATCATATTTGTGCTTATATTTGATGTATTGGGAAACACTGCTTGAATTCGAGGATTGATTTGGGCCATAAATGGATCCCTAAAGCTAAGATTCTAGGGGGGAAGTATTAGGCCCAGAAAGCAAATATAAAAACAGTAAGGCTAAGGGTCAGGCAAATCTCAAAGGGAGGACAAAACTGATGACCACCTCAATCCCACAAGTAACAACCCACCTGGACATGTCGTCCAAACAGAGCACTGATCCATTTGATCATGACAAATAGAAGAAATCTCAAACCCCAAAGGAGCACAAAAAAAGCATTCATGGATCTTGGATCACAAGCATACAATCACCTACTAATAGAGAAGGTGAGATTGGTAAAGATCTTCTAACAACTTCCTATTCGTACAACTTGCTCCACTTCTCTCTTTAACCGATTCATCTCCTTCACTTAGAGCTCACTCTCACTCTTGAGGCAAATCCAAATTCCCAACACCCTAGTATATCCATTTATGCTGGTCAACAGACCTTGACTAGTGCAAGACAAGATTCAATTGCTTAACGGAATCATCTATAAACAAATACACTCTCGTGAATGCCTAAAGGTATCCATCTTCTGCCACAGCTGATCATTATAAATCTCATGTGAATAGAAGCCTGCTTACAAACTACAAAGTTGTCTCATACAGTCACCACACATGTATACAATCCAAGTGAAAGCATCCAATCTTGTGATATGTACCCATAAGACACTTCATGCTAACATTTAAGTCAATGGTCTTACAAAGGCATATGTTGTTTCAATACAGATTGCCCCTCAAACTAGAGTACTTAACAACAACACAGAAGCAACTACTTCCTCAAATGTATGAAACTGAGGTATTAGCATGAGTTGCAGTGTGATCACACTGTTGGCCTCCCGGATAACACAGACAACATAAATAACAAGAATGATCTTATATAAATCTGAGCTCATGACTTGTAGTTAGTCAAAGCATAAATATTTCATTCAACTTGTCTATTTCAGCCATACCTGATCAATCAAGCTTGCACAATTTATCAGATAAACCATTTTCAAAATTTTGTTTAAATGACCAATATAAATAGCACAAAAATCAGTTTTAAGAACTTAATCAATTCATATAAATAGATAAAAAGCAACAAAATTGTAACATGCTCATAGGTAAAAGATTATTGTACCTGATTTAGCAGAGATGGTTTGGCTGCGGAAATCAGCGTTGACAGTGAACTGACACGCCTAAACATTATCGTGTAACAACCCAAAATCCAAAACTCACCTCAATTACTTTAAATATATCCAAAATAAACCTTCATGGTCCCAAAGATCTCAACTCCAACAAAATCAACTAAATTACTACAGCGGAAAGCAATAAAACTAACTCTACTGATAATAAAAAGCTTAACTCTAGACTTCACTAGCTAGCAACCGATAACCATGCAACCATCCAAGCTTGAGGTTCACCTCTTACCTTTGCCCGTGCTAAACTCTCTACAAGGTAACAACCTGAAAAATATTTATTTCAAAAACATGGGTTAGACTTTCAATGAATAACAAATGCATACAACGAGAGTACCATCACATAATCCATGAGTTATGAATTCAAATGGCCAATACAACTCAGGGTAACTAGCCACAACAGTTGTATACAAACAATCCATCGGACAACTATCCCAACATGATCGCAATCAATGTTGGCGATGTAACCCCGTGAAACAAATTCACGGTATGCCATTCCTTCCTCAATGTGGACCATCACAGTCTCACATCCAACACTCCTACTGTGTAAGTTAACCCCTTCCAAAACACCATATGGAATCCACATAAAATAATGTGTAACAATCAATTCATAAGAACATATGTCATGCATTCCGTATATAAAAGATGCAAATTCAATTAAACTGGAATAATCAAGTTTAAGACCATTTCAAATCAAATATGGAACCACTATACATATGGATCCAATATCCGAAAAGTATGCAAAGAAACTCACCTGAGTCCCCTTTATGCTATAACGAACTCAAGAAAGAGGAACGATTAAGCAGCCTGACAAGTTGGTAGGATAGAAAACATGAGTACCGAACATTAAGACCTTAATCCTAATTTAACCCAGAATTCAGTCCCCAAACAGGTCTTAAAGGCTCTCAAAAGAGGTCCTATACCCTTCCCAAAACAGTACCTAAACAGCCCCTTAAACATGCCAAAACATCCCCTAAAGACAGCTCTTAAGCATCCTCTAAACACAATCCAAACAGTCCCGAAATGGCCACCAAACAGCCCCTGGCAAACTGTTACTCGATAAACAGCACCATTGAGGCTGCTGTTTCCGATCCTGCACTCAAATAACAGCCTTATGGCTGCTGTTTTATAGCTCAAAAACAAGAGGTTCGGGCCTCTTCATGGTGCTACTGAAGTCACAGGTTTGAGCCTGCACCAAACCGCCATCTGCAGGTTTGAATCGGCTCCCAATCGGTTGTCACTAAAGGGTTCTATGGCTGGTTAAACCCAGCATTCACGCCCCTACACCTAGGTGTTCGATTACCAAAACAGTCCCAAGTGGAACTGTTGGTCAAAACTCCAATTGATGCCCATGATTCCATCGATCAGATTTCAACAGCCCTTATTGGGTCTGATTCAAGGAGCTTAAATGCTAATCATGGATTCCTCTAATGCGTAAGCTCCACTATCAATAATAAGGTCCTTTATCTAAATACAATCACTAGGCTCTCCATCACAGATGAAAAGGAGGCCACGATCAGATTAGAATTTTTCCCACGAAGCCAACAGTCAAACCACATAACCCAATCAAAATCATTATTCCATTTCTTAACTAAATTTCAGATCCATCCACATTAGATTCATAAAAGGGAAACTCCAGAACCCACGAAGAACCCTAAAATTTTTGTGCAAAGAGATAATATACCTTAATTGAAGCAATCAATCAGAACCAGATAAGTGTGTACTTGCACGCTATGACATGTATGTATGAACACAATCCGTGACACTTGGTTAGAATTAGAGATTCGAACTGCGATCAGTACAGTTGAAGACAGTAGCTTTGGGTCACCTCCAACACCTATTTCTCGATGATTAGTGGCAAGGGGTTAACGTGATCGGAATCAATTTCACATAGACATTTCGTCGAACACCTTATGGGCCATGTGCAAACCTGTCCACCGGCTCAGTACCAGAAACGTTGGGTTGGGTGCTCCTGAGGGAGCTTTTGGTAATTTTCATTTATAAAATATGCTACACAGTACACATGGATAATATAATATTGACTTGATTTAAATTAAATTTAATTATTTACAAACATTTCTTCAAATATTAAGTAAAAAAAAACACAAAAACTATTTAACGAGCGATTGTACGTAAGAATATTTCAAACAAATTCTAAAAAAAAAAAAAATTAAAACTCAAAATTTTAAAAGAAATTATATTTATCTACAATAGATTATATATTTTAAATATTACAATATTAATTATATTATTAAAATATTTTATTACTCTTTTATAAATATTTAAAATTAAAGTTTCTTATTGATGATAATATAATAAAATTTTGGTTTTCTTTAAAAGCATCTCCAATAACTATGCTAAAATAGAAAAAATTGAGATTTTAGCAATTTTTTTGCTCCAACATCTATGCTATATCATATGCTAAAATAGAGAAAAGAGGAGGAAGAAGGTAAAAATCTCCAAATTTGAAGAAATCTCTAAAACCCCATATTGAAGAGAGAGAAATAATATTTAATTATTTTCTACCAATAGGAGACATTGAAGTTGAATGTTTAGAAGAAAACTAATATTTTATTAATATAATTGATGATAGAATTGCTAAAATAGAGTAGCTGTTGGAGTTTGTTGTAATTTATTTTTAAAAGATTCCAACTTTTTATACTCTATTTTAGAAAAATTATAGCATAGCTGTTGGAGATGCTCTAATAAATCATTTTTTTGGAATTTCTCCAAATTTAGAAATTTCATACACTATCTTATTTTCATACACTATCTTATGCTTTCTTCATTTTGAAAAATCTATTTAACAAAACTTTCCTCAAAATATCAATTTTTTTAAATAATTTGTTGGAAATATTCTAGGTATATTTTGATGATTTCAAACATGATATTTTTGTATATACAATATGTAATTATTTTGAATTATAAGATTAGTCCTTTTTAAATATTACTAACATGTAAACATGTAATAATTCTTTTTGACAATAGATCTCTTAATTTGGGGAAATTTTTCCTATGGCAAATTGTTAAGTATTACTTACTTTTATGTAGGGGTGGCAAAAAGTGACCTAACCCGTCAATCCAACCCGAACTCAACCCAATAGTAGCAGGTTGGGTTAAAAATTCCAATCCATTTAAGTTAAATGGGTTAACCCATCTAACCCATTTATTAATTGAGTTTGGGTTGGGTTGAAATTTTCAACCTGATTTCGACCCATTTACAACCTGATTTCAATCCATTTACAACATGTTTCTAACCCATTTACAACCTGTTACTAACCAAATTACAACATGTTTCTAACCCATTTATAATATTACCTAATAATTTTTTTTTAATTATTAATAAATATAATATAATTTCAATATTAAAATTTGAAAGTTAAAGTTGAAACCCTAAATCACTAAAGGAAATAGGCGCCGCTTTCTTCCTCATTTCCTCTCGAGTCTCCCCCCTCTTCGGCTTTGTACTGTTCACGCTTCACGGCGGCCGACGGCCCTTTTGGAACTATGATTTATTTAACTTTGTGGTTGTGGAAAACTTTGAACTATTTATTTTACTTTTTGGTTGTGTTTTATTAAACTTCGAACAATTTATTTGACTTTGTCGTTGTGTATTTGTCGTGGAATGAAGTAGTTTAAGCATTTTTATTTCATTTACAATTTTAAATTTAAATGGGTCAACCAAGGTTCAACCCATTTATTTAACAGGTTGGGTTGATATAGTCATAAACAGATCAACCCGCTACCAACCCATCAACCCAACAGGTTGGGTTGGGTTGAAAATCTCAACCCATTTAATTAAACAGGTTGGGTTGGGTTGAGATTTTCAACCCAATTAATAAATTGGTTGAACCCGAACCCAACCTAACCTGACCTATTTATACCCCTACTTTTATGACACCAAAATTGTTAAGTATTTGCGTTTTTGTCGATAAATTTCAAACATGATTGATATTTGATATTCTAAAATTTTCACATATTTTGAGTAAAAAGTTATCGACAATCCCAATTGTTCCTATATGGCACCTAACCCTTAAAGAATCTAGTATGAGTGGGCTATCTAAGGAGTTGTTTGTTTTTGTAAAAAAAATCCTCTTAATGACTCTTAAATCTGAATCATTTAGACATATTTACATTTAGACTGTTTTTTTTTCTTCAGTTTTCAGAACCTCTTAACTCTTAAATACGTTTGAAATAAGAAATGGTGATCTAACTTCTTAAAACCTCTTATCACCACCTCAGTTCATATGCTCTTCTTTCTCTCAAAACTACCTCCAGACGTTACAGAAACATACACTTTTGTTGATTCAGATTTCAGACTTCAGCACCACCTCTTATTAATCAGAAGTAAAATAAGACTTCAGACATCGTATAAAACAAACGGCACCTAAGACTCACCGGTGATAAGACGCATGAGGGGGGTCGGGCTTGAGGATTTTTTCACATATTACATCATTATATTATACAAAAAACAAATTAGTCACAATCATATTTTAAAATTAATAAAATATAACAAAAATATGTTATTGTTGTAGGATAAGTGTGTCATCGTCTAAAGGATATGACGATAGAGATAAAGATAGAGATAGAGATAAATATATCAGAGTTATATTAGAACTAAAATGTCTCGTGGTTATCTACTTGTATCTCATCCCTATTTAAAGGGCTTTTGATTAATGAGAATTACAGATTCATTCTCTCCGTATATTGTTGTTCTATTATGTTTTTCCTTTAACACGTTATCAGCACGTAAGCTCAGATATATCCGGTTTCCGCTGTTGGACAACTCGCATCCTCCTACCAAGTACAAGTACACATTCTTCAACTCTTTATACATATGAACAATTAAATAATTGTGCTAATGATGTGGATGAATTTGTTTTAATGATTTATTTTGTTTTTTTGCCCTTCATATGGATTTTGTAACACCCCGATTTTTCGAAAGGTATCATTTCATGTTAATACAGAAACCGATATATTAAGGAAAAATAAGATATTTGATTTTGGTCTTGAATCCTTGGTTTTATAGTCTTGATGGATAAAGGATTCAATTACGAGACCAACGGTTCTTTCCGGAGCGAAAACGGAGCTATAACGAAGAAGTTATGGCCAAAACAGTTTCAGTACGCGCGAGGCTATAGTGCCCGGCGATTGTGACAGTGTCACAATCGCCTGTCAAGGTCGCCGGAGCCCGAGAACTCTCGGTACAATCTCAGCGATTGTGTCCGGCGATTGTGACATGGTCACTATAGCCTGGCACAATCGCCCGGGTGTTTCAGGGTGTTAAAATCGCGATTTTCAGCCCCAAACTTCATTTCTTCATATCTTTCTCATCGTAGCTACGATTTGGGTGATTCAAGTTGCTACGATTTCGTTTTTGAGAGCTTTTCAAGGTTATGTAAAGAGATTGGAAGTCTATTGAAGTATACTAGAGTATTTGGTGGTGGTAAGCTTATCATCTCTCCCTATTCATCTTCTTCACCAAAGTTTTCTAGGGTTTCATCCACCCTTTGTTCTCCCTTTCATAGATTGAAGGTTTGTAATCATGTTGGTGAACTAGAGGTGTTTTGATTGGTGGATTCAAGTTTGGGTTAAGGTAATATTCTATTCTCTTCGGTTATGGAAGTTAGGGTTTTGGTATTAGTTGAGGTATTCATGTATATGGTTTGGGAAATGATTCTTTGTGTTTGATTATGTATATTTATGGTTGGAACCTTGTGGATCTAGGTTTTGGAAGATTTGGTTTGAAAAACCAAGTTTCTTCAAGGAAATCTCTAAGTGGGTAAAATCTAGATTTAGTCTAAATCTAGCAAGGTGAGTTTACTAAACTTTTGTTAAAACTGGATACACATCATAATTGTTTATTTGTTGTTATTATCACATATTTGCTCAAAATGTTCATATTTACGGGTTTAAGTATTTGATGGTGTTTTCATAAGACTATATGAGAAATATGTTTTAACAAGTATCATCCCATGATTTACTTTATTTTGTGAAAGTATTTGGGGTCTTCATTATGTACACCAACAATGGGTATTTTGGGTTATCTTTTATGAGTATTTACCATGATTTGCTCTATTGGTCGGATATTTGGGACTTGTTCCATGAATGTACATTGTTGGCATTTTGGCATGATATGGATTATATGTGGTATAGTAGATGATAAATTCTACTTGGAATGCCTTCTTGGCGATTTAATTATTGAACATTGAATATGTTGGAATTTGAGTCTCACATTGGACTTATGTGAGGATGGTAGCATAGTACCCATGGTTGGTATCGAAATGCATTGGTAGATATATACCTAAAGACCTCATATATATATTATGTTGGACGAACCAAGTCGGTAGACACTAGGAGGATGTAGTCTTGGGCGCCACCGTGTGGGTATGTGCCTAGACCTCCGCCATTCGGGGTAATGCCATGGTTGTAGTCCTCGGGTGTGCCGGGCCTTTGGGTGTCACTCTTAGTAGTTGGCACTAAGGTACATTGTCTCTTTGGGTGGAACTGATTGGTGCTATGGGTCTCCCCTATTGACTCCACATTGTTGAACTCTGGTTAACTGCTGATAAGAATTGTAACTGTTCATGCATGCTTATTATTGTTCAACTCACTAGACTTTTTGGCCTAACACTTGCTTGGTGTCGATATGTATCTCAGGTTATAGCGGCGCTGGTTCTAAGATGGCATAAATGCTTGGGTGAGAGATTGAGGGATATTGCATTTGGACTTACTTTTGGTAGGAGAACCTTTGGATTTATAAATGACACCCTTATTTGTAATCTCTTTTCTAGTTATGGAAATTAGATTAGTTGGTTGTTATTTATCGTCCGTTTAATTACAACTGTATTTAAACAGGTTTGTGTATTTTTTTTTCTCCATTTAAGGAGGCTCTTGCTTTGGCAATTTTTAGTATATCTCATGTCCGTTGTTTTTCGGATTTTTGTTATCCCTATTTTTAGGGTGTTACAGATTTGGTCACCTTAGTTTCGCTATTTTTTTATTTATTTAAAAGGAAAATACACACTTTATTTTTTTTGTGTTTTAACCTTTCATGTGGATTTGGAATCGTATTTTATATATATGTTAAACAATTAATTACTGACTCAATTTTTGTTATAGTTATTAATTTAGGTATTCTTAAATAAGTTTATAATATTGCATATATTTAGTTAGTTAACTTAATCATGTTATTATTATTTACTTATTTAAATAAATTAATTTGTTACAACTCATTATTATAACGATTAATATGTTAGTAATCTTCGATGTTGTAAATTTCAATTTCAAATCAATCTTATAGTTGAAATTAATATTTGTAGATTTAGTTCTGAACCCTCAAAAAAAAGTTATTATTGGATTTGTTAGAATTATCTCTTATCTAATTTCTTCTTGGACTTATCAACATTTAATTTTGTTATTTGTTTAATTTGCATTTGAACCTAAAATTTGTCATTATCTATCGGATCATTATTATTTTAATTGTTTTATATATGATTCTATTTTATCCTATTGTTATTGATAATGTACATTGAATTGGACAACTTAATTTGTATTTATTTATCTAAATTAATTGTTTTAATTTGGTATTAAAATGTTTAGTAATTCTTTTATAGATTTTTATGCCTTATCCACATAATATTCAAATGTTTATCTTGTTTATGAGTTCCTACTCATTAATCTCAATCTTATAAATTATATTTAGAATTTACACTTTCAACCCCCTATAACTTTTGTTATTTTGCTAAAAGCTCCAAAAATAACATTAAAATGTTAAAAAAATAATTATCCAAATACTTATCTTGATTATGGGTTCCTACTCATTATTTTTAAACTATATAATTAATCTTTGGAAGTTACACTTCCAACCCCATATATTTTGGTTTTTACCAAAAGCTCCAAAAATACTATTAAGGTATTAAAATATTAAAATTGGCTTCTATGCCAAACTCATAGTCATTTTGGCATCTTTCCAAATGCTCTATAATAAATGTTATATTTAAATTAACTAAATCACAAGATATCGACTGGATTTTGTCAAACGGGTGTAAACAACCTTAAGGTTTGTAGGGATTTAAGAAATCCATGTGATTCCCCTACTACCTGGAAATCCAATAGATTGAGTGATTTCTTTTTCGCAAATTGAAATATTGATGAAGTATTATCAATAAAATTAAAGCATACAAAATCCAATATTGTTATGATAATGAAATTTCATAACCATGATTCATTTTCTTATCAAAAAGAAAATATATATTATCCTTTATATATGTAAATGGTTGAAACAATTCATCCAAAAATCAACGTCGTAAACTCAAAAGAATCTGAATGAGTATATAAACCTCCTTTTGAAAAGGTACAAGAAAATACCTAAAATCCAACTCCCTATTGACTCTAAAAACCAACCTCTTGAAAAGGTACAAGCAAATACCTTCATGTTTTGAGACGACATATAAATCCTAAATTTCATAGGAATACATTTACTATAAACCCCCAAAGAAACGTGGGATGTCCCGAAAGGGATAATCGGGAGTACTCATGAATATGTACTTACCGAACTAATCGTACATTGGAATGAAACCCACTTACTCGATTACAAAAAAGGTAACTGATGTCAATAAATAAATATATCCAAAACGCATCTCAATCTCTGTGGCAAGGAACTCACAGAAGATGACATGATTTTTAACATTATTTCCATCTTTCATATATAAGTAAATATAAATATAAGTTGGAATGCAATCTTTAGACAAACTCATCAACCTAATGAAAGTGGTTGAGAGACATAACAAGGTTCTTTCGAATAACACCACATATGTCGGGATAAAGAAAATTCTCGATATCGATAGTGAAAGTGTTAGAGGTGGAAACAACTCCAAAGGATTGTGAGTTAAAAACAATTTCACACATGTGACATTTCTGCACCATGTGGACGAGACCCTATAAAGGGTCAGGGTATTGGTAAGAGTCAGGAAGGATTTTTCAACACCGATACAACTACTACCCAGGTGATAATGGACAATCAAATAAGATATGCACTAAAAAGTGCTTCTATAAAAAAGGGAACACGTTGAAAATGAAATATAACATATTTGTTTTAATATTTAATATTGATTATGCATATGTTTCTTTGAAATTAATTTTAAGTACCAAAATTAATTTCTTTGCTAAAGTAAAATCGAATATGTAACTATTATAGATGTAAAGAAATACATCAGAACAAATACAAAAAAATTCAATATTCTCCGTTCCGCTTAGGAATGTATCGAGGAGAATTGAGTTTTTTTTGACCTATCACACAATCGAAAAAAAAAGATAGACAAATACTTGTTTTATAATACATCCAACCAAATTACTTAGACGATGGACTGTCACTTTCTTGGTGGAACAACTTTAATAGGAACCTTGTAAAGATATTTGTATCAAATGGAAATGAAAATGAGCATATATACATAAATTCCAATGAATATGAAATGAATCATATATCATGGAAACTAATGTGTCAAACTAGTAGATTATTGGGTCATCGGAACATATTTTGTCACCAATAAAGAAATTTTGGGGGCAATAACACATATATGTTTCGACATAACCATGTGGGACACCATGGTTATGACATAGTGATCCGTGTATTGCAAAATGCACATAGACACATTCTCTTTCGAGTGAAAGGCAAAACAAGGAAAATTGCAACTGTTGACTTCTGCAACATAAGAAACAACATTGCTATCATAATAGGCCCTCTCGAATACATAAAACTTTTGTATATATCCTAATCCTTAGTCAATACAGGAATAAGATCGTACTAAAGCTAAGGACATTATACAAAAATATTCCATTGTTACAATGAATACAAGGTGATATTTATGGACATAAACATCCAGAATGCGGACCATTAAAGTACTTTATGGTTCTGGGTTTGACACAATGAACGCATGTCGTATTATTGTCCACATGAAATACTGCACTCCTAGCACTAGTTATACATTTAAGGGCTCACCACCCTTATTATTTCATCAAGTCTACATGACTTGGAATGCTGGAGAATTTACATCATAAGAACTTGATGTTAATTGCATATGTATTAGGATCAATGTAGAGTTTCCTATACCCCATGTGTATATATAAAATGGTCTCATAGAAGTTGTTATCAAAAAAATATGATGACATCTAGGGTATTAGTAATGCGCATCAATTTACCCACATCTACCTGGGATTATGCAATTATTATATGCAGTTTTTTTTCGTTTTTAGACCCACTGCTTGCTAACCAGTCTCATGTGTACCTTTTGGTAACTGGATATAAGTCTGATACTTTACATTTACGCATGTTTGATTATATGTGCCAATTGCGCCCCCACAGCGCATCAAAATGGGTCCTTATAGATGATTTGGTAAATGTTGGATATGAACCCCCAACAATTATCCGCTAATTAGAATATTTGACTAGTGATCTCTTTACCGCTAGATTTGCGGGTTGTCACTTTCATGAGACAATCTTCCCGTCGTTAGGGGGAGATAGGAAAAATGATTTTCCATGGGAACGACAGGAAGTGTCATTGAATATTCTCACTCTGTCTCATTTTGATCCCCAAAACTTCACAACGTAATGTTGAAGTCAAACGAATCAGACTCGATACCTGATACGTTTAATATTCCAAAAGTGACAAGATCACATATACGAGCTGCAAATATACTCGCAAGGTTAAAAAGTCCCCAACAGGGGCACAACGCCATTAGAAAGTGCATTGCAATCTCACATAGTGGAGGTGTGGTTGAGGTCGTAGCTACCAAATGGAAGTGGTGGAAGTTACTTGGTTCGATGGATACTATTCTAAAGGAAGAGAATAGTTAGGCACATCCATTTATCATCAATACACAAAACTCTCATGAGATTGTCTCTAATTATAATTATGTCCATGAATTATCACTGGAGGACGCTCCAAAGTTAATATTGATTCTAGAGATGAATATTAATCTCAAATGAACTGTGAGAGTATATATGAGTTGATGGACAGATCATATATAATCATTGATGATTTATTTACATATACGATGGCTCATAAGATGATCGAGCACGACGACATCGAACCAGGCTCAGTTGAATAATATCAACAAATAGCATATTGACCTAAATGCAAAGAAACAATCCAGAAAGAATTATATTATTTGACAAAGGATTGGGTATTTGGTCAGGTAGTGCTAACCTACCAAGTGTAAAGCCCGTAGGACATAACTGAGTCTTTGTCAGAAAGCGTAACGAGAATAATGAAGTCCTAATGTATGAGGCTCTCCTTTGGCGCAAGGTTTCTCACAACGCCCTGGATTGACCATGAGAAGACTTACTCTCTCGTGATGGATGTTATAACGTTCTGCTAATTAATTAACCTAATAGTTTCCGAAGGACTGGAAATGTAGCTCGTGAATGAGGTTACCACATATCTCTACGGGGGTTTAGATTTAGAGATATATAAAAGTACTTGATGATATTACATTACCAAAACCAAGTAACTCTAAACCACGAAATGCGTTTACAATAAAATTGAAACGCCCACTTTATAGATTAAAGCAATCTAAGCGGATGTGATATACCCGCCTAATGGAATACTTGATTGGGAAAGGATATATAAGAACGATGAACTGTTCTCTTGCGTATTTATTATGGAAAACAAGTTCCAGATTTTCAAACTAGCTCTATATGTCAATGTTATGAACATAATAGGCACTCTTGATGAAATGAGAGGAACCACAAGCTACTTAAAATATGATTTTGAGAGGAAAGATCTTGGGAAGACTTGGTTTTGTCTAGATATTTGAGCTAGGACACTGAGTTTGTGAAATATTAATTCACCGATCGCATATGTCCAGAAAATAATCAGGCAATTTAATATGGACAAAGCGCATTCGGTTAGCACTCCCATGATCGGTTGAAGTGTCGGATATAAGGAAAAATCCATTTCGTCTAAAGGATAATGACGAAAAATGTTGGGAGTTGGAATTCCCTATCTAAGTACAATATGCGCATTATCGTACTTAGCATAATACACTTGATCATACATTATATTTCTCAATGAACTTGTTAGCTAGATTTAGCTCAGCGCCAACGCAAAATCATTGGAATGATATCAAATTAATATTTTGGAACCATTGACATGGGTTTATACTTTCCCTATAGAAAGAAAAATTGGATTGATAATGGAATTTCAATATCTACTTAGAATGTAAGCAGCAAAAGTACTAGCTCTTATAGAAAAACACCAAACAATGTCTTGGTATGTGTTTGCTGATATTAGGTATCTGTCTGACCCATACAAAGGTTGTTCCCAAAGTGGATAAAGAATTACCACAAGGAACACGTCGATTGCGTGGAAGTAAACTAAGTAATCCTTTGTAACTATCTCCTTGAACTAATCCAAGAATATTACTCTCCATGAGATAATAAAATAATGTATATGATTAAGGACTATCATTACATATATTAGAGGAGTTAGTAATTTTGGGTTCAACCAGTATCCTACTTGCATATATGGAAATGATGCATCATATATTGAAGAAATGAACATAAGATACATCAAGGTAATAACACAAAGCATATTCTGCTTAAGTTTATATACAATCAGCAATAAAATACTCTCTTTTAGATTCAAGTGAATCAAGTAAGGTGTCAAAAGGATGTGACATATTTTACCAATTCATTACCATAAAACCATATATTGGAAAACGTGTAGAAAGTAAATGGAAATGTTTTCCAAACTCCTTTGATTAATGCACGAATCAGGGGGAGTAGTAGACAAAAAGGGGAGTGTACTATATTTGTGATATTGGTATGTTGTGCTCTTTCCTTCAACCAAGGTTTTATTTTTTCCATTGGGTTTTGTTCCTTGGTGTAAGGTTTTAGTGAGGCAACTGTTTATATACCATCATGCTTTCCTAACTCTCAAGATTAAAGTATGAATCTAAGAGAAAACTAGACTGAAGGATAAGTCTATGTATTGCAAAGAAGCTGGTGCGTTGTACTCTTTCCTTAGTCATATTTTTATTTTTTCCCACTGGGTTTTATTTTGGCGTAAGGTTTTAACGATGCAACAACTGTGCACCACCACTCCTTTAACTCGGCACAAGGGGGAGTGTTGTAGGATAAGTGTGCCATCGTCTAAAGGATATGACGATAGAGATAAAGATAGAGATAGAGATAGAGATAAATATATCAGAGTTATATTAGAACTAAAATGTCTCGTGGTTATCTACTTGTATCTCATCCCTATTTAAAGGGCTTTTGATTAATGAGAATTACAGATTCATTCTCTCCGTATATTGTTGTTCTATTATGTTTTTCCTTTAACAGTTATAAATATATCAATTTAAATCAATCTAAACAAAATCGATATATCTTATTTGAAAGTAATGTCTAAAAGATAAGAGAATGTACACATATATTACCATTAGCGAGTTAGTGTAATTGATAAATTTGTCATAAAAGAAAAATACTACAAACCATAAAAATAGTTATTGTATTTGATTTTAAAATTTTATTATTTAGGCCAAATTGTCTTTTCGATAAGGGTGTTTATGGGGGGCCAAATAAAGGTTCTTTATAAAAGCTCTTGATAGGTTCTTTATGTTGGGTCCAAAATCTACGAATTTTGATAAAAGTTGGATATTCAAAATTAAAGAATAAAGTTTGGAAGTGTAACCTAAACTTTAATAAATTTATAAATTATTTTTGTGGTTTTTATTTTGTTTCGAAAGTAATCCTTGATTACTAACCTAATAACCTTGTTAAAAAATTCCGTTAAATCATTTTGGTCTTTTCTTTCATTTCCTTCATTTTTCTTTAAATTGATAGATTTTTTTATTGTTAAATTTTTTAAAACAAAATTAAGAAAATGAAATAAAAGACCAAAACACCCTTGATTTAATGAATTTTTTTTAACAAGATTTGTGATTAAAGATCATTTTTAGAGTAAAATAAAAACTACAAGGATGATTCATAGATTTATTAAAGTTTAGCTCCCACTTTCAAATTTTTCATTAAAGTTCAAGGACCAAAATTAAAGTTTACTCAAAATTAAATTTGAACATCAAATAAAATCTCAAATTACAGGTGATGCAATAGAAAAAACATATAAATTAGAAATAAAAATGTGTTGTAATTATTCCACACCAATCAAGTGAAGACACGTCATTATTTTTTATTTAAAGTAGATTATGTTTTTCGTCCCCATGTTTTATTAAAAATTCCGATTTTCGTCCTTGTGGTTTAAAAATTGTGATTTTTGTCCCTATGATTTGCAATTGATTGCTACTTTTGTCCTTGGATTAATTCTTATACTAAGTATAAAGGACTAGAACAATAACGAATTATAAACTACAAGGATCGAAACAACATCATAAGGACGAAAATAGTTGTAACAACCCAACTCTCACACCAAGAGACAGAACCAACTTTATTAAATAACAAAGCCAAACGGCCCAATATCACAACAAAAATAATTACAAGGTTTGCGGAAAGACAAACTAGTACACAACTGATAATACACTGACAGAAATCTACAATGGATGTCCTCTAATTTAGCCCCAGCACGCATCTTCTCTTAAAACGTAACCGCTCCTTCTACTGCCACTCTTTACCTGAAAAGGGTTTTAGTGAGTCCCCTCTTACAACAATTTTTAACTCATAAAACAAATAATCAAGGCTTTATCATAAAATAACCATTTCCAGCTTTAAGGAAAAACTTTAACTTTCAGTAACTTTTTCGCTCACATTACTGCCATCCTAAGGTGACAGCGTGTCTGTGACTCACACTGCCTTAGATGGGACCCCCCCCCCCCCCCGATATGAGCACAGGCGGGCCACCCCCCCCGACTTTGAGCCTACTAACTTAGGACCATGTATGCATACATTTCCACTTTGTCAACAATAAGAAAATCTTCTTTACATTTAAATAAACTCGCAAGTAAGTACTCAAGCAACATCATTTCAAAGCTCGCATATAATTTCCATAATACTCATGCCATCACATATAAATAAAAGCTTAAAATAAAAATTTCGCATGCTTTCGTTAGCAGAAGGATTTAGTTCAGAAAAACTCACTTGATGTCCTTAGCTCGAATCTCGCGACTACTCCTATATTTCGGTCCGAAACCTATAAAGGAAACATTGACCGGTAAACTTTCTAAACCTTCTAAATTATAAACGGTTGACCATGCCACCGAGATCTCAACGCCGTCTAACTTTAAACCCAAAATACCCCATCACTCCTACTTAAATAAACAAATTAACTCTTGATACAATATTAAATATAGGCCACCTCACCAAACCCAAAACCATAAATTGCATTGACCCAAGAAATGGGCTTCGACCCACAACACCGATGACCGGGCCTTAAAGGCCTACTGGATTGACTTCTAGACTGGGGCTAAGGAACCGACCGATGTGGCCTCATGACTGGGGTCTTCGACCGACCGGGTCCCCCACATAACGACTGGGGTCTCCCCCCACTTAGCGACCGGGGTCTCCCCCCACTTAGCGACCGGGGTTTCCCCCTTTAGCGACCGGTGTCTCAAAAATAAAGACCGGAAGCATCCACTCGACCGATGTCATAGCTATCGATCGGAGTCCTAAACTCGACCGATGCCATAGTTATCGATCGGAGTCGAAACGAACCAACAGAGACGAGAAATCGATAACTCCAATTTGCAGTTCCCATTCAACTCTTGAAATCAATACAACCTAACCCAGATTCTATAATCAAAAGATAAACTAAATTTTACCATAATTCCATTAACCACAGAGATAGACTTATATCGATTTCTCACTCATCACAAACCCAGAAAACAAAAAAAAAACAGATTCGACACTCCACACCCAACTATGACTATTATGATAAAATCATGAATAACTTGAAGAGTTTTGAATCACAAGGAAGTTTACCTTCAATGAAAACGATCCCATCACTTTGGATTATGTACATAATCATTTTCCAAATATAATATTTCAACCCACAAGTACCTAAGGTTTCATTAAATTTATATTGAGATAATCTAAATTTGAACGTTAGATTTAAGTTTAAATTAAGAGTAAAACACAGAGATTTTGTTATGTTTCATATGTTCAACATTGAGATATCGATCGAAAACAACTTATATGAGCAATTAAGGGTATGTAGTTATTTCGAGATATAAACAGTTGCCAAATAATTACAAATGCATAAGACCAATTGAACCAGATCATATTTGTATGGCTCCCAAGTTAAACTTCTAAAGTCTTGTGAAGACGATCTTTATATCCGGCTTTCTTAATCATGCTTCCTGAAATACATGTTATCTTCTTAACTTTACTTAGAGTTTATCCAACATCTATGCTAAAATAGAAAAAAAAAAAAGATTTTAGCAGTTTTTTTGCTCCAACAGCTCATGCTAAAATAAAGAAAAGTAGAGAGAGAAGATAAAAATCTCCAAATTTGGAAACTCCATATTGAAGAGAGATAAATAATATTTAATTCTTTTTCACCAATAGAAAATATTGAAGTTGTGTGTTTAGGAGAGAGAAATAATATTTTATTAATAGAATTGCTAAAATAGAGTAGCTGTTGGAGTTGAATGTAATTTTTATTAGAGATTTTTTATACTCTATTTTAGAAAAATTATAGCATAGTTGTTGGAGATGCTCTTAGTACGTAACATTTAGGTTTATGGGCTCTATCCAAAACCCCGCATCGGGGGACGCCCCCTTACCCCGGTTTTATGACAATTTCATGTTTAAGTTAACTTATATGAGCGTGCACTCCGCAACACCTAATCCATATCACGAACGTCAAAATAAATGATTACATAAAATCACCGACAAAACTTATATTTCATCAACAGGTAATCTATACATTGGGTTATTTTATTTCATGCGTAAATTCTTTGTGCACATATTGAATTAAAATCAAGTTTTTGATGTCAAGATACAGTTCATAGTATTTTTGTATATAGAACCAATATTAAATAAAAGCCTTATTCCATTAATTTTTAAGATATTGTAGTATTGCAATCGATATACTTTTTCTATTATAAAAAGGGAAAAGTCCAAAAAAACCCAATGAACTTTAATGTTTGGAGTAATTAAGTTCTTGAACAATTTTTTGGAACAAATAAGTCCTTAGATATGTTAAAATCTGTTAACTAAATCCATATCATTTTAGAAAACAATGGGCTTGACTAGAGAGTTTTATTAAGATTAATTAGTGATAACCACTTAATTATTATAAATCTGTTACTAAATAATACTTTATATAGGTCATAAAATACAGTTGACACTTGACAATGACATCTTATTAAAAATATAAGAAATAAAAAAGGAAATAATTGTTTTTTTCTAAAAGAATATAAAATTTATCAACATATTCTTCATTTATTCGTATAAACCGTAAAGAGAATATTTAAACGAATAAAAAGAATATTTAAACATATTCTTATTAAACGAATATTTTAATTTCGGATAAAAAGAATGTGTTTGGTTTGTATTATCATAAATTTATTAATTCATCTTATGTTCAAACTTTTGACTGTTCACCGGTTTTTAATAGAAGAAATTAATTTAATTGGTCTATTTTTTTAAATATAATAAATATTTCTGAAAATTAAGGGGGTGTTTGGGATTGCTTATTTGAAGGGCTTTTTAGCTTATTGCGATTTGACATCACAGATAAGCTATTTTGAGTGTTTGGATGGAACAAAAAGAAAACAGCTTATAGCGGTGCCAAATCGCTGAAAAGTCATTTTTGATAAGTCATTTTGTTGTGACTTATGACTTATTTCAAAAGTGCTTATGACTTTTTTGGTTCTTTTATATGTATAAGCAATCCCAAACACCTTTAAATAACAACTTATTAGCTTATTAAGTTTTGGTACTATAATAAGCTAATCCAAACACTTTTAAAAAACTCCGATTTGACACCACATAAGCTGTTAAGCACTTTTCCAAATAAGCACTTTTCCAAATAAATAAGCAATCCCAAACACCCCCTAAGAGCATCTCCATCTCCAATAGATTTTATAAAATAGAAAATTTTGTGTTTTTGTTAACGAGAATTATTTAAAACTTGATGTGTGAAGAGAATTAATTTTTATTCAATCTCACTAATGAGATTGAATTATTATTATTTTATAAAAATTGTTTTAAAAATATGTATTGAGATTAGTGATGGCAAAAAATCGGGCTCGGGCCGGGCCGGGCCAAAACGGGCTTTGGGCCTAAACAGTGATTTTAAAAACTGGGCCAATCGGGCTTCGGGCCGGGCCAGGCTGGGCTTCACCCAAAAATGTTCGGCCCGTTTAAGGTGGGAGTAAACCGGTTATATAAAAACCGGGCCGGGCTGGGCCCAAACCGGGCCGTGATCGAGCCGATGATTTTTTCGTATTTTTTTAAAAACAATTTATTTATATAATGGATCAATAAAATACACTTTAAAAATACGTTTTATTTATAATAAATCACTAAAATACACTTTAAAAATACGTTTTATATATAATTTTAAGTTACAAACTTACAATACAAGTATTTATAGGGGTTTGGGGGGTAAAAAATACAAAAAAGGTCAATAAAAAAATATAAACGGTAACATAACGTCTTTTTTTTTTAAAGTACGAATCGGGTCGGGCCCGGCCAAAAACTGGGCCGTGAACCAGGCTCGGGCCTAGCCGCCAAAAACGCCAAAAATCCAAACCGGCCCATGATTTCGGGCCTCAAACCGGTTTGGCATCGGGCCGGGTCGGGATTTCAGGCGGGCCAGGCTCGGTTAACCGATTGGACCGGGTCGGACCGGGCCAAGATGTCCATCACTAATTGAGATGATAAATTTAAAGAATATTTTAATAATGAATGTAGAAATCTCTAACATAGAGAATCTGTTATAGTTAAATATAATTATTTTTACAGATTTTAATTTTTGATAATCTATTTTAGAAAAATTAAAGAAAAAGGCTCTATAATAAATTCTTATTCAAAAAATAGAACCAATTAAATAATTTTATAAAGTCAAAAAGGTTTATTTTCCTCGTTAGCAAATATATAATTTTTTGTGTTAATAAATTATAGGTTTTTATCTTAAACTATTTTCTAATTAAATTATATGTATGTATCACATCTACATAGTTGAAAATTTGAAAAATTGCCATTCAAATAACTTTTATAATACCTGTAAGAGACTAAAAAGCCAACGAATCGAAATTCATGAAAACCGTGTAATGATATCCAAATTATATTTTATTTAATACATATTTTATAATTTCCAAATTAAATTCCCTCAAGTCGTATATAGCAACAACATATAATTGAAACCAACTAATCATTTCCTTTTGAAAAGTCAACTACCATAATAAAAATCTGCTGGTTTTTTTTCAATTTCATCTTGTTTGTGACAACCGCTCATCAATGAAAATTGGAAGACCCTGTTAATTAATATTCTATGAGAAATAAAATATGCATATTAACATTATATATATATATGGATTGCAAAGAGAACTTTATGTATTTATGTATACGAACGTGAAATTGCTTGTGAGCTTAGTCTAATTTTAGGACTAGGGTTACATTACTATTTAGGGGATTGGGTATATATGTTTTTGTGTTTATGGCGCAATTACAGTTTTACGATGTCAGGGTTATGATTAGTTGGTAAGACATGAATGACGGTCAATAAGGATACATGATGTTGATTAAGCGAAACCGACAACCCTTACGTTTGTTTCAACTAGTTATTTTATTGAAAATAAACAAATGTAAAAATTATTCCGGATGTGTGTAATGTGTCAAGTTTTCGGAGTAAATTTAATCAAACTGAATGGGATCCAATTAATACCAATGGATCCAAGGCGTTGACTTCGATCTTTTCCATCCAATCAACAAATATTATTGATGAGAAATATATATATATGTATATATTCAAATGGCTCATTTAACATTAATTCAATTCGTTGATCATTGCAACAATTATATCCTAGCAGCCCTCAAAATTAATGAAAGAAAAAAAAAATTAAAATTCTAAAAAATATTGTGTTTGAATAATGGGATTTTGTTGGGGTCACGTTTATTTTTTTGGGTTGATGAACGCGTATACATGGTGCATGCCCACTCCCATGGTTGAAGGCAATAACCAACCCACAATTGCAAATGAACAAGTCAATGTCCATGAAAAGTCTTAGGTGTCGTTTGTTTTTTAAGAGGTCTGAAGTCTTATTTTAGTTATAATTAATAAGAGGTGGTGTGTAAAAATCTCAGACTTAAGAGTCGTTAAGAGGGTTTTTTCAAAAAACAAACAACCCTTAGCACCCATACATTTATTTTTTACCAAAATTAAAATATAATAAAATATTTGTTTCTTTAATTATTAGTTGATGAGAACATCTTCATTTTACGAAAATACGAGAACTTTTTTTTACTACAGAAAATCACATGTGATAACACTATGGTGGTGTGAGACCAACTTGGTCTGCAACCTAGGGTCGCGCCAAAGGTCGTCCACGTCTGATTCATTACCACATGTAATCAACTATATAATATCACATGTGATTCACAATAGTCAATGGGTATTCTTCCGTTTTCGTAAAATAAAAGCATTCTCGTTTGAAACCTTCTATATATAAGAGATCTTTTACAAACCCAACCTTTAGTACAAAGTATACAAACCAATTATTTGAGATATTTATAATAGTGATAAAAGTTTATTTATCATGATTTGGATATATATTTAGGGAAGATTATCAGAGTTCATTTATTATGATCAACGCTTTATATTGCTAAAAAAATAATCATGGAATCAAATATTTATTATACTAAATGAACGATTGAGATTGATTTGTATTGTTTGTACTAATGGGATAAGTTGCATTTGAAATGTATGTATGTATATATATATATATATATATATATATATATATATATATATATATATATATATATATATATAGTTATTGGCTAAGGATCGTGTGAGAAGTTGAGGTTAGCGTGAAAAGCGTGAGAAGTGGATCTGAACCGTTGATCACTTTTACTCAAATGCCCTCCCATGAATTGTGGCTTAGAAGATAATTGATCTGGTGTATCTTATCTCGGTGCATCTCATCCCAATGTACATTCTCATCAAATGGTTGATAACCATTTATCACGCTTACCCAAGGTTCTAAATGGCGTGGCGGCGAGGTCAAGCCTCAAGCTTTACGAGTTACGGCGAGGCCATGGCGGCGCCAAAGCGGCAAATATATATATATATATATATATATATATATATATATATATAATTATATATTTTTTAATGCTCTAAATTCATAAATAAATAAAAACAAAAGTAGAACTATGGATTAATAATTTGATATCAAATATACAAAGTTTACAAAAATGATATCAAGAGATCATAACAAAAAGAACGATCTACCCGTGGGCCGTGGTTGATAATTATATACTTCTAAACTATAAACATACTATCCTTCCATGTTATCAGAGACGGAGCTACTCTTGTGGCCACGGTGGCACGTGCCACCGTATCATTTTTCCGGCGAAGGGTAAAAAAATTTAGGTTCATGAAAGGTGCAACCGTATCGTTTTGGAAGGTGCTACCGTATTATTTCGGAAACTTCAAGAAGGGGCAACCATACCCGTAATCAACCAAAAAACAAAAAAAACCTTTCTAAATCAACCAAAAAACCGAAAAAAACTCTTGAAATCAATCAAAAAAATCGAAAAAATCCCTCGGAATCGATAAAAAAACCTAAAACCCCCTCGAAATCAAGCAAAAAACTTTATGAAATCCCTCAAAATGGTGGAATGAGAATAAAAATACATCAAGAAATATTGAACATTAAAAAGATGAAGACATGTCGATAAAATCCTTACTTTTTGTAATTATTTTTTGTTTATATTTTATGGTGCCACCGTATGAAAAAATTTCTAGATCCGTCTCTGCATGTTATCATCATCAATTATATCTAAAAGTCTTTCGTCATCGGAGTTGAACTCAAACTCTTCGTCACCTTCAACTTGGGGTTCTTCATCCGACTCAAAATCATCCTCATGAAGTTCTCTAGCCTCATGGTCTCTAGCCTCTGAAGTACCACCTTCTTCCATTTCCTCCTCCTCATCACTAATAGCAACGATCCATGATTGTGCTTTACTAGCATCAAGATAACGTAACACATCCATATTTTGGTTCTTGACTTTTGCCCACTTGTTGATGAGTTTAGCATTAAATTGAACAAATACAAGATCATTCAATCTTTGACTATCAAGTCTATTCCTCTTCTTTGTATGTTATCATCATCAATTATATCCAAAAGTTTTTACTTTTTAGACCTTTTAGGCTTTTGCCTTTTACCCGTGTAAAAAAAATAAAACCAAAAGTTTAACACATTTACAATTTCCCCCAAACTATATAACGCCATAACGCGACTTAACGCCATAACGCGACTTAACGAGTTTAACGCCATATATCAGCGCCAAGGGTAAAAACGTGGCGGCAAGGTGGCGCCTCGGCGCCATGGCGCGTTATGGCGGCACCATAACGCGTTTTTTAGAACCTTGCGCTTACCTCAACTTCTCATCAGAACCCAACCAATAATTAAGTATGAAACTCAAACCTAAAATATCCCTAAGGTGGCGTTTTTTTAAAGAGGTGCTGAAGTCCGATTTCACTTCTGATTTTTAAGAGGTGGTGTTGAAGTCTGAAATCTGAATCAACAAGACTGTTTGTTTTTGTAAACTGACAAACGTCTGAATATGTATAATTGTCTATTTTATCCCTAAAAAATTCAACTTAAATACATCAATTGAAGTGAGAATCGATGATCGAAGGACGGAAAAAGAAAAGAAAAGAAAAGATGGATGCTAATGTCGTCCGATGGGTACACGAAAGTGACGAAGTTGCTATATTATATCCTTTCGATCGAGCGATAACTTTTAAGAACAGATTTGTGAGGCTGTGGAGTTTTAATAATATCTAGCTCAAGCATCGAAGCGCCGATTTAAGCGATTCAAGATGTTTTGGAAAGCCAACACACAAATCTACAATATTCATGTTTTGCGTTTTTGCAAATTCGGGGTGCATTTGGACTAAAACCGATGTTGAAATCAAGAGAATGATGTTGGACAGAAATAAAATGTAATTAAGTGGATGGTCTATCACTTAATTATTCAGAGGACATTAAGGGTTAAGAAGCTCTGAAAAAAAAAGAAAAAAACAAAGGGTCTGAATTGTCCTTATGTCTGACCGATCAGACATAAGACAATTAAGAACTTATTTTTGAAAAACAAACACCACCTAAGAAAGCTTTTTTTCCTTAAATTTTGCATGATATCGTAAATTGTGAAAACAGACTGGGCATATTGGTAATTTGGGCATATTTTGTGCTCGATGATCCTATTCCTAGAGTTTAAATGGATCCTCAAACCCTAACTACGACATTAATTCATATGTCGGGTTAGGGTATGTTCTATACACATATTGAATAAAACGAGACGAGAATGAGGTAGACGGATGAAAAAAATTGTGCAAGATTGTTGGTTTGTTCCTCTTAGCCCTTGTCCTGTCTCAGTCTATATAATGTCACATCAAACACTCAAACGTGAGCCAAATTTTTTTTAATTTGTCAAATCCTATCCTCTCTTGCATCGCGTATGAATCCATCGATGCACGTCGAGCATACAACCAAATAGAAAAGTAAGCCTAATTAATATTTTCAATCTTTAAAAACATATAAATAATTTTTTATATATAATTTTTTTGCAACAAACCTATAATATATATATATATATATATATATATATATATATATATATATATATATATATAGGGTGCGTTTCATTTGAAAACCAAACAATTCGTGGAAACTTTGCAAACCACTATTTTAGGAAACATTTTGTTAAGTTTCCTAATCTAAAGTCATGATTATAATAAATGAATCTTATCATCTTCCATATATATCACAATCATTATTAATGAATCATAATAGTTTTCCATAAATATATATATTGTTTCCTAAAACAATGGTTTGCAAAGTTTTCACGAATTGATTGGTTTTCAAATGAAACGCACCCTATATATATATATATATATATATAGGGGAGTGATAAAATGGAAACCACTTTAATTTTGAAAACCGTGGAAACCCTCGATTTCATTGGTTAAGTTAATTAAATTGTCTTATGAAATTGTTTAATTTGATGAAATTGTTTCATATAATTCTTTTATTGATGAAATCGTTGCATATATTTGTGTTTTTTATGTAAAAATGAAAAAGTTTCATCAGACTGCGAAAATACATGAAATAATTTCATCAGAATGAGAAAAATAGATGAAACTACATAAAAAACACAAATATATGAAATAATTTCATTAACAAAATAATTTTATGAAACAACTTGATCATATTAAACAATTTTATGAATCAATTTCATTAATTTAACCAATGAAATTAATTATTTCCAAAGTTTTCAATTTAATATGGTTTCCAATTGAAACCACCTCTCTCTCTATATATACCTAAATTACATGATGTATTAAAACACAAACCGAATAGCTGGCTATTGTGGTTTGATTAAAGACATGCATGGATCATCTCCTTTCTTAGATATCTTAATTGTTAGGTTAAGTGTGCACCTCAAAATGTTCTTTCTTATACTAAATAATCAAAACATATATAGCATTCCTCGTTTATACTATAATATATAAAAATAGTTAACAATTAATCAAACGTTTAAATATTCACCAATACGTTTATTTAATTCTTACTTTAAAGAATACTACGTACTCGTGCAATGCAGCGAGATACATCACAATTAAGTAGTTTGTTAAAATTCATTAATTATCTTATATATTTTAAATTTTTTATATTTAAATTGAGATGTTTATCCTGTTTTGATTATGTTTATCAGAATTCAAATTTCATAATTTTAGGGTTTAGGGATTAGAGATAAGAATTTTGGGGATAAAGATGAAATATATTAATTAGGGTTAAAAGTTTTACAGGTAGTACATTAGGCTTTAGTAGTTATTTTTAAGAGATTTTAAGTAGATAGCTTTAAATGATAGTACATAAAGCTTATTGAGTTGTAATTAAGAGTTTTTTATGTCATCTTTATAATATAGTATAGATAGTTTCATGACATTTAATTAATAGTCTACGTCTAACAAATTATTTAAAGATTTATATTTTGGAAAATACCCATTTGAGGATAACGTAATTTTAGAAACACAACAAATTTCAATTATGTTATAATAGCATTCAATTTTAAGATGTAGTAGAAGCGTACTCGCACAATGCAGCGAGATACGTCATGATTTTAATGTTTCCTTATATTTTTTGTTTTTATCGATTTACAGTACGATTTTGAATAGTTTTGAGAGAGTGATAATGATTTTTTTTATAAATTTGTTTAATTTAAGCTTATTAATATAATGCTTTTTATATAAAAAAAAATTAAGTATTTTGTTATAATTCAATTATTATCTTATATATTTTAAATTATATATATATAAATTGAGATGTTTATCATGTTTTGATTATGTTTAGTTAGTTATGAATTCAAACATATAATTTTAGAAATTTGTACTCATTTATCATGTATTGTAATCTTGAATTTTAAGTAATGTGTATCAATAAACAATACTTAATACATAAAAGCTTGTTTTTAAGAGTTTCTTCGATAGTTTAATAGTAATGTAATTTATTTTAGGTTTATTAATATAATGTTTTTTTATATAAAATAAACATTAAATATTCTGTTAGATTTTCTTAATTATATTTTACATTTCTTATATTTAAAATTTGATTTTTATCCTGTATTTAGTTATGTGGAGAGTAATTTTAGGGTAGTTGAAGTAGTAAAAGATAATAATTGAAAGTTAATAAATAACATAAAATGTAGTACATAAATCTTTAATGGTTTTTTTACGAGATTTTAAGTAATTAACATTAAATAGACGTAAATTAAGTTTTAGCAATTGTTTTTAAGAGTTTTTATGATTGTTTTATAATATAGTATAGATATTTGGTGTCGCAATAAGGTTTTTAAGATATTTTAGAAATAAAGTGATGTTTTTAAAAGTCACATTCAATAGTTTACATTCTAACAAATTATTTAGAGATTTATATTTTGGAAAATATCCACTTGAGGATATATAACATAATTTAAAAAACACAACAAATTTCAATTATGTTAATTAAGCCATCGTAATGACTTTTAAAATATACAGTTTTCAAATTATACAACTATATATAAACACAATATACTTTATAAAATTATGTCCCAAACATAAATTTAATAAAAATTAATGTAGTTTATACCAATATTATCTTTTTATTTTACACACTCACAGTTTAATGTACAATGTGCTCCTCACCCGAGGAGTACTCTCTCATTTGAGCTGGACGACAAAAATATTTAAGTGTTTTAATTTATACGGAAAATCAATAAAACATTCTATATATCTAAAAGTGTTAAAATTAGTTATATATGATGTTTTTGATGTCGCAACAAGTTTTATAGGATATTTTAAAACAAAGTGTGGTATTAACTATTTTATAGGACAATATTAATTTAAAGGTGTCTTATAAAAAGATGAGTATAATGACACTTTACAAAAATGTTTTATAAACTAGATAATACGATATTTTATTTTAAAAAATCATAAAAAACTTGTTTACCCCCCCCCCCCCCCCCCCCGCGGGAAGCGTTCTATAAATATATTATACATCTGTCCCAAAAATAAATGTCAACGTTTCTATTTATGTTTATTTCAAAATAAGTGTCCACTTTCAAAAGTAAATAACTAAATTATCAAATTTACTCTTAATTAATGTACAAATGTTTATAAATTTTGTGAAGAGAGATTAAATAAAGATAAGCATGCGATTTGCTTAACAAAAGAAGGGTAACAATTATTATGCTTAAAAATATATGTCATTTCAACTATGGTGTACTAATTTTGGGATGGAGGGGTGGCACTTTTAGATGAAAACGTGTAATTGTATAAACCCATCGTAACGAGAAGGATCATGTAGCTAGTTTTTGAAATTATACTAACATCCACATATCAAAGAATCTTCCTTCTCAACATCCACATCTAGTTTGGAATTGGCGAAATTGTCAAATGTCAACTTTTGAATAAATCTACATTATTAAACCTTCAATATAGATACATAGATATAGATATAGATATAGATATAGATATAGTCATAGCATATCTATATATATAGTCTCATGTTATAGCAATATCTCACAAAAACTCACCAACACAATTACACAAAAACTGTTAATCAATGGCGATGAAGCTACCCTTCTTCATACTCCTCCTAATATCCATTTCTGCATGCTTTTCCTCAGCCTTACCCAACGACGTCAACTGGTGGTGCGACAGAACTCCGAACCCAGAACCATGCAAGCATTTCATGACCACAAAAGCCCACAATTTCGGTACCATCTTACACAAGTCCAATTTCCAGAAAATGGCTAGACAATTAGCCATGGAAAGGGCACTTAACGCCGAGTCTCACACCAAATGGCTCGGCCAAAAATGTCGTAACGATCGAGAGAAAGCTGCATGGGCTGACTGTCTAACCCTCTACGAAAGCACCATCTTGCAACTAAACCAAACCCTAGACCCAACCACCAAGTGCACCGACTTCGATGCACAGACGTGGCTCAGCGCCGCGTTGACCAACCTCGAGACTTGTCGAGCTGGGTTCGTGGAGCTTAATGCTTCAGACTACATGTTGCCTTTAATGTCTAATAATGTTACTAAGCTTATTAGTAATAGTTTGGCTATTAATAATGGTTCGACGAGTTTGAAACAGGGTTTTAAAGATGGGTTTCCGAGTTGGGTTAAAAGTGGTGATAGAAAGCTTTTGCAGACGGGGGTTAGGGCGAATGTTGTGGTGGCTCAGGATGGGTCTGGGAATTATAGGACGGTGAAGGCGGCGGTTGATGCGGCGGCGAAGAGAAGTGGGAGTGGGAGGTTTGTTATTTATATAAAGCGTGGTGTTTATAGAGAGAATATAGAGATTGGGAATAAAATGAAGAATATAATGTTGGTGGGTGATGGAATGAAGTATACTATCATCACCGGCAGCCGGAGTGTTGGAGGCGGCTCCACCACCTTTAACTCCGCCACCGTTAGTAAGTATCCTCTCTCTCTCTCTCTTTATATATATATATATATGTGTATATTATATATCTGCCTCAAAAGAAAAAAAGATGATGACTTTTACAAATAGAAAACCAAGCCATGGTTTTGGCTTTCACTTTGAACAATTTATGAAGTTTTTAAAAATTATATAAGACGATTTCTTGAGTGTGAAGCAAGAAAGTAAATGGTGTAATATTGGGAAATTAATAGAAATAGTTATTTTGTTTGGACAAATTCACCTTTTATAGGATGGTGGGTCCAACTATGAGATTTGAAAACTAACCAGATGATGACACATGGATTTTGTCCAGTTTCACTAACAAGAGGGGTTTTCCGAAATTTTAATTAAATTATCAGTTTTAGGGGGACTTGTGCGACTTTCTGCTTAATTGGGTCTGAATTTCGCCAATCGGCGTATTTGTCTATTTGATTGAGGAAATTAATAGCTATTTCTTTATAAAATTGGCTATTTCTTGAAAGAAGAAAAAAAAAAATACCATGAACAACTATTTAATATTAATATGTTTGAATCAACTTATATATACCTCAACACATTTCACAAGTTAATAGTCAGACAAACATATGACATAATTTTCAAACTATTTATGAACTCACGATACGTTTTTCTTTACTTGTTCAACGCAGTTGTAACCGGGTCCGGCTTCATTGCGCGTGGCATAACATTCCGCAACACCGCCGGCCCTCAGAACCACCAAGCGGTGGCACTACGGTCAGGCTCCGACTTATCGGTCTTCTACCGTTGCGGCTTCGAAGGATACCAAGACACTCTCTACGTCCACTCCCAACGCCAATTCTACAAAGAATGCTACATTTACGGCACCGTTGACTTCATCTTTGGCAACGCGGCCGTGGTTCTCCAAAACTGCATGATCTACGGAAGACGACCCATGGCTTCACAAAAGATCACCATCACGGCCCAAGGCCGAACCGACTCTAACCAAAACACCGGGATCTCGATTCAAAATTCTCGAATCATGGCTGCATCTGATCTAAGACCCGTGTTGAGCTCATTCAGAGCATTCTTGGGCCGGCCATGGAAGCAGTATTCTCGAACGGTTTATTTGAAAAATTATATGGATAGTTTGGTAGACCCGGCCGGATGGTTAGAATGGGATGGGAATTTTGCACTTAATACTTTGTATTATGGAGAATATATGAATACTGGACCGGGTTCTTCCACCGGCAGGCGAGTGAAGTGGGGCGGGTATCGGGTTATTACTAACTCGAACGAGGTTTCTAAGTTTACGGTGGCGAATTTCATCGCCGGCCAGTCGTGGTTACCCGGCACCGGTGTGCCATTTACTGCTGGCCTTTAAGTTCTAATTATTTGTGTATTCTTTTTTTCATTTTTTTATTTTGTAACATCTTTCCTTGTATTTTTTGTTTACATTTTCTTTGATTCAACTAATAAAAGTTTATTTCTTTAATAAAAAGAAGTAACAAGAGTTTCTTGAAATAATTTGGTGTTTCTTAATTAGGAGCCGTACTATCCTATTGGATAAGATTTTTGATCATTAAATGACACGGTAAGATTGCTGGTAAGCGTCTTTAACAGTTTTATTGGTAAATACTAGGGGGGAGTTGGTTCACAGAATGAAATTTGATGGAATTGAAATCTATCGAAAAAATTTGATGGAATTTGACCACATTTTGGTTGGTAGTAATTCATGCCTTAGAAAAATTTTCATACGATGACACCACATAATATAGACAAAAAATAATTACAAAAAACAGTACGGTTTTTATCAATGTGTCTTCATCTTTTTACCGACGTTAAATATTGTCTGATGTGTTTTTAGCCTAATTCCACCATTTTGAGAAAATTTTAAAGTTTTTTGCTTGATTTCGACAAATTTTTAAATTTTCTTATCGATTTTGAGGGATTTTTTTCGGTTTTTTTGGTTGATGTCAAGAGTTTTTCTTCGATTTTGTGGTTGATTTCAAAAGTTTTTTTTTGGTTTTTTACGAGTTATGGTTGCACCTCTTAAAATTTCCAAAATAATACGGTAACACCTTCCAAAGCGATACAGTTGCACCTTTAACGAATCTAAAAATTTTACTCTTCATAGGAGAAATGATACGGTGGCACGTGTCACCGTTGCCACCAAGTTGGGTCCGTCCCTGAGACAAGGAATGATGAATTCCTTAAATAGTGGAATTCAATGGAATTGGAAGAATTCCATTGCTTTCATTCCGTGCACCAAACAAGGGGCTTGGAATTTGCTCAATGGAATTGACCATTTCAATTTCTTCAAATTCCATTAACCAAACATCCCCTAAGGGGCGTTTGGTTCGCATAATGTTTTTGGATGTATTGGAATCTGTCAAAAGAATTTGACTTTGAAGGAATTGAAATGAAATGTTGTCAGGTTTGACCACCTGTTTGGTTGACAGAATTGGAATGAAATCTGTTAAATGAATTGGAATTTTTTTGTTTGGTTCACAGATTGTAGTTTCGGAATTGGAATGGAATTTTGGTAAATGACCAAAATACCCTTTTTGATTATTTTAATTTTTTAAACAAAAATTACTTTGATTATTTTAGCACACAAATGATGAATAAAGAGAGAGGAGGAGAGAGGAAAGAGAGAGAAAGAAAGGAGAGAGAGGGGAGAGAGACGGGAGAGAGAGGAGAGAGAGCGGGGAGAGAGAGAGGAGAGAGAAGAGAAAGTGAGAGATGAGAGAGAGAGAGGAAGAGAAGAGGGAGAGAGGAGAGATAGTTGGTGTATGCTGATAATTAATATCAATAAGGTTTAGTTTGAGGTAAAAGGTAACTTTGAAATTATCAAAATATGAAATTTCATTCCATTGAAATCCTTGGGTTTTATGATGTGGAATTTATTGGAATTCAAAGATTCCATCCATTGAAAAACTTGAACCAAATAAGGAAATGAAATCTGGTCAAAAGAATTCAACATTCCAATTCCACCAGATTTCATCACATTCTGTGAACCAAACGCCCCTAAGAGTATCTCCAACAGGCAACAACTATGCTATATTGTCTATAACATAGAGTATCAAAAGACAAAATCATTAAAAATAAATTACTTCAAACTCCAACGATTATTCGATTTTAGAGATTGTAGCATTGATTATATTAAAATAATCAATACATTAATAAAATATTATTTCTTTTTCATAAACATTTTACTTCAATGTTTCTTATTGATGGAAAAATTAAAATGTTATTTCTCTTTTACTTAAATAGTGGGTTTTGGAGATTTCTCAAAATTGAAGATTTTTATCTTTTCTCTCATCTTTTCTCTATTTTAACATATAAAATAGCATATCTGGATAGTTTGGAAGAGACTCGGCCGACCCAAACTATCTAGATAGTTTTTCAAATAAATCGTTCGAGAATATAGGAATAATAGACCGGTTCTTTCGCCAACAGGAGGGTGAAGTGGGATGGGTATGGGGTTGTTACCAAATCCAATGATGCTTCTAACGGTGGCGAATTTCATCGTTGGCCAGCCGTGGTGGCCCGGCACCAGTGTGCCATTTTGTGATCTCGAATTTGGGAGAAAAGAAAAGAAACGGAAAGGAAGGAAAATTAATTTTTTTATTTGCGTTCTAAAAAAGGGAAAAAAAGGAAAAAGAGAAAAAAAAAGAATAATGTTTTTTCGTGTTCTTATACATAAGAGAAAGGAAAGGAAATCTATCATCTTTTACTAATAAACCTTTTAAAAATATAACATTTAAAATGAAAGGTCGGATCTTTTGTAATTTTAATCATTTTTTTAAAGGGTTTTAATTTGTTTTGTTTTTTTTCCTTCGTTTTCCTCCCACATTTGAGAGGAAACTTATCATTATTTACTCTCCGTTTCTTTTCATTTTTCTCTTACAAGAGTTTCAAAAACACAAGTTTTTTTCTTTACTTTCCTCCCTTTCTCCTTTCCTTCGCAAAAAAGGTTTCGAAAACACATCGTAAATGTTGGACTTTAATTTTTAATTTGTGTATTTCTTTTCCATATATTGTGTATTTGTTGAATTTCTTTGATTCAGGTAATAACAACATACTCGAATAATTGGTATTCTATAAACCATCATGGAATAAGGGTGCCATTGGGTTTAATGGTTTGGATAAAATTTTAATTATATTCACAAATTATCATATGTGAATGTGAATTTAAATTAAACAAATTTAAAAAATATATAAAAATCTAAATTTTTTATTTTTAAATGGGTCCTAGAATTTTATCATTACTTTATAATTAATTAGGTATGAGAATGGGGTAGGGAACTAGGGATGGGGCAGGGACCTCAATCCTCGTCTCTGTCCCTATCGAGTCGGGTACACCGGGTTCTTCGATGGGACGGGTTTCATTCTCATACCTATAATTAATATATATATATATATATATATATATATATAAAATAAATTTCAAAACATTAATTTTTATTATAACTACAACAACTAGTTTTTATTACTACCATAAATTTGAAATACAGAAAATATAATTACAATATGTAAAATGAGAATAATATAAATAACACTAATTAAAATTACAATAACGTAAAATAAAAATAATTTAAAATTACAAATAAGATAAAATGACAACAATTTAAATAAAATTATCATATCCTACTTTGATTTTTCGTACATCATGTTACTGATGAGCTATTGTTATGTTGTCATAGTATATATAGGAGGGAGTTCAAATAAAAATCTTCTAGAAGTTAAAATTCGTTAAAGTCTAATCTCGTATATAATGGCTAATCTCATTCTAGAGCAATGTCATATGTGATGATCAATCTCTTTCTCAACATGTTGACTGAACGGTTTGACCAAAAGCAATTTATATGTGCTATTTCTGAGATGAAGAAACACATGTGAACATCCAATGTTGTTTCATAATGAAACATCAAAGAATGTTTAGCATTTGAAAAAATCACAAAAATACGTTTATGCATGAAGCACACTCATATTCATACACAAAAACCAAACAATGAAAAGAAATATGAATTATAACTTAAAAATCAAACTCATTGTATCATGTAAGTACATATGGATTTAGTTGTGTGGGATACACTCTTTGGAAAATGTTATGAGGGTGAAATTTCGGAAGAAGATGGTCCGTCCAAAATCTTTTTTAACTGACCATGTCAATTAAAAAGTTTTTTTTTAATGTTTGATTAAAATTTTTGACTTGATAAATTGAAATAACCGGCATGAATGTTATTATAGAGACCATGGCAATTTGATCTCGTGGGAGGTATATCCTTCTATTTCCGGTATAAACAGATTGTTTTTGTAGAGAGAAATAGAGATATAATCAATTTTGAGTTATACAATTAATTGAAAGTGAGTTGTTTTATCCTTGGGGAGGCACCACACATACAAGTGCGGCACAATTCAAAGAACACTGAAATTCTCCATAAAAAGGCAACATCACCTACGAAGCAACATTTCTGTTTTGATCTATCTGGTTTTATAATTTCTGGTCTGATTTTATAATTTGTTGTCAAGTTTTATTCTTGTTTTACAAATTATTTTCAATGGGAATTAATGAATAAATATTATAACTTTTTTATTTCTAATTTCATGGAAAATTAAATAACAACAAATGTCATACTAAATTATAGTATATAAATGGATATTTTCACTTGTTGCATAAACCAAGACAAAAGTAGCTATGAAACTCATTCTCTTAATATCCTTCATCGCCTTCATTTTTCTGTGCTCATCGGAGGACGAACCCTTCGGTGACCTGAACTATTGGTGCGGCGAAATGCCACACCCTAAAACATGCTATGATTTCGTGCCAGCCAAACATCTCAACTCCTCCAAGACCTTCTTGGAAAGTCAGTTCTTGAACATGTCAGTGGTAGCAGCCATGGATAACGCAATCTTGGTCTTAAAGCAAACCAAGAGGATGGAAGCCATGACACCACCTGGTACAGAAAAGGGTTTGTGGCACAATTGTGTGGAATACTGTGACAACGCCATTTTTCGTCTCAACTTCACCTTAGACCACCCTGGTGAGCCAGTTGTTGATCCATGCCAAAAAGACACTGAGTTTAGTGTTGTTATATTCTCAATCGACGACTGTAAAAAGGGGTTCGAGAGACGAAGAATATCACTAGTGTTTTCCCTCTTATTAGTACGAATTTGACATTACTAGTATTTAACGCTTGGTATTTGGTTGGCTGTTTAGTGGGTTAATTAATTAAATAAAAGGGCTTTATTAGATTATTATTTCTTATAGTTTAAATTAAAGGCTGACCAAACTCTTTTTTCTAACGATTGAAAAAGAGAAAGAGATTGGTATTCTTCTTCTCTAAGGTAATTCATCTAATAATTAAAAAATAATAACTTTAAAATAAATTCGATAATACATGTTCATAATCCATGCAATAAAGTTCAGTACATCTTAAATACATAATGGTCTAAAATAAACTTAAAAGAAGGCGATGAAAATGTGGTGCGAAAGTTGGAAAGTGGTCACAGGCTCGCAACCATAGTGCTACTTCAAAATCACATGTAATTTTAAGAATTACTCAATCAACGCTCTTAGGTCGTTGAGCCTAGCACACATCCATGAATTAACTAAACCTAAATCACATGTGAGTTTTTTTTTCCTTCTAAAATCACATGTGATTTCTTTTTTCTTTTTTTGAAATCATATGTGATTAGTTGGAACATCCTATATATAATATCTTGAATATATATATATATATATATATATATATATATATATATATATATATATATACTAGTGGTGTACCCGCGTGATGCAGCGCGGGTGAATCACAACTCTGAAACATTAATTTAGCTCTAAATCATGTTACTTGTGTACTCACGCAATGCGACGGGATGTAAAATTTGAATAAATATAAGCAAGTATACCAATTATGGATGAACATTTGCATTCAAAATTGTTGGACGATAAGCTTTATTGATTGTCATATCAAAAGTCTTTTTTCTTTTCAGTTTGATACTTTGAATAATGTCATTTTTGGATAAACATAAAAATAACTTTTGATCAACTAAATCAATTAATTTTGTTTATCCCAATTATTTAAATTCCAACTTTCACACATCAAACTATCGAAATATTAATTAATTTATTTCATCTTTTAATTTCTAATAATGTAACTATGTTAAGATGAACTGTAAGTCATTAATTGATCACTAATCTAATGAAATTTTCAAAAAAGTTGTTCCAAAAGAGTAATAACAGCATTATATTCCACAGGAAATACCAATTATTACCACAAATTTTGGTGTTCCATAATTTAATGAAATGTGGAACCATTTTGGATATAAAACGTAGTATGTTTGACTTCAAAAAATCTATTGTACCTCTTTTTTTTTCATAAGTTAAAATCACCTATCTTCCTCATAGCTATTGTAAACAAAATTCACGAACATGATAATGTATGTTTGCATAAATACATCCATTTAAAATAAACAAGCTATATCAAAAGCATACACAAAGGCCTAATTCAAAAACTAAAATTGTCTAACCAAAACATATTTGGTAAACCTTTATGTGCAGGACTAATCCTATACCTCCTATATTCTTTAAAATCAATCTATTCAAATATAATTTCTTACAAAAATGAGATATACAACTATAATCCCTCTTAAAATTAGCATTATGTTTTAACTTGGATCAAACGAACAGAACCGTAACTAAACGACACACAAGACTAAACTACCAAGGACATCGAAACAAAAAGCGGTAATGGGGTTTGCAAGAATCAAAACCACCGCAGATGCTAACCAGCCAGAAAAGTCTACTACCAACACCAGCAGCGGGGTTGGGCAACCCACAATAGACCACATGTGACCGCACTGAGCAACCCCTCGATCTAGCAATGGCTCCGGTCGTAGCAACACAACACCCTGTGACCGAACTGTGCTCTCGTCAATCTGGACAACATCTAACTGTCGAACTTCACCTTCTGGACAGCCCAATTCTCGACCCGTAGCTACCTTAAAAAAGGCGCCCACTATCCCAGACAGGAGGCAACGGAGTTTGCGAGCGGCAACCAACCGCTCACCACTTGGAGAACTCGACAAACATCACCAAACAACACCAAAGAAAACAACCCCTAACCCACGAACAACCCAACGATCAAACCCGCAGGCCGCATTAGAACCAAAACAAACAGCGGCAGATCCCGCGAACAGTCATTGACCCACCCCCGCAACACTATAACGCGTTACTTGATCCACGAACAGCCCTCTTCGGACGAGAAGATACCATTGAGGGCAGCCCTGTCCTCCCACACGACCTGCAGTAAATGTGATGCCCTCACCCCAATATCCAATACAGCAGTCCATCCTGACTCTTCTCGAAGCTGTTGCACATGCCTTTCTAATCTGATATGGGGTTCGATAGCCACGTTACCCAGTCACATGCTAACTGGTTATCTCTCTTTGTGATCCAATCGAAGATTTTTGTCTGAAACTTAAACAAACGTTCCGAAATTTTTTCCCCTTTCTCACCAAACACCATTCTATTTCGATCGGCCCAAATAAGGTACACCAAGCACCAAATTACCGCTTCCCATCTATTTGCTCCTTTCGTGCTAAAGTACACTAATGAACTGAGATGCCACATTCGACATTTTTATCTGATAAAAGCTTTTGTCGATGCTAGCAACTCCAACAACCTACAATTTTGTTCTGTACATCCTCAACTATGTATATACAAACAAATACATTAGCCATCACATAAACATAAATTTCACATCTTTGCAAATATAACCAAAAAAGTTTCACAACAAAAAGAATATAAAACTACAAGCCTGAATTTTGAGTATTACTAAGGAGTCGTTTACCAAACGCTTACCCGGGTAAGCACTTACCAAGCTTACCAAGTTATATTACCTTACCCGATAAATACGACAATGAACAATAATCTTAGGCGGTAAGAGTTGAAGCAATGGTCTAGAGTCTTACCCGGTAAGTGAGCGCGACAGCCTTACCCGGTAGCGCTTACCAGGTAAATTTATGCCTACCATACCGTTTGAATGGACTAAAATCTTACCCGATAAGGTAAGAGGTAGCATTGAATTTAACCGGTAAGTTCTTACCGGGTAAGTATTTTGATAAACGGCCTCTAAGAGTATTTATGGAAAGTGGACAAAAAGATTGGGTTTAGAACTTTCTAAGGCTTTTGTGCTTTTATATAGAGTACCAAAAATGAACATATAAGCTATTTCACAATAACCACGAAGATGGTATGTATAATTTGACCCAAACAAGCTATGTTGCCAGAATCCATAACATCCAAGTGTTTGGACTAACAAGCCCACAATATTAGTTGTATCAGTAGAGAAAAAGGTAGTTTATAGAAGCTATAACCTTCAAGATAACATTAACCCACATTCCAAAATAACTTTCAAATATATTATAAGGTAGTATAGAAGGGTTGTTTACCCTACACTACACTTACCCGGTAAGCGCTTACAAGTAAGAGTAACACTTTCACTTAACTTACCGGTAAAATTTTAATCCATTAAAACATCATCATATGCAACATTTTGATTCGCTAAGCGCTTAACGGGTTAGAGTCATCACTTTCACTTACCGGGTAAGACTGTCCTGATAGAGTCTGCAAACCAAACAGTAGTTAAATATGAAAGAATAAACTACAAGGAAATCAAGAGACATATCATAAACAACATTTTGATCAGATGTGTATACCTCAGGAAAGATCTCCAATATCTCTACTCAGATGTTCATATTAGGCAAGCTTCCATCCGGAAGGGGTTCAAGCTAATTCTTCAAAAAAGTTAGAACACTAATTGAAGTTGTTTCCTGCCATGAAAAATAAGAAGGTAAATAAAGTAACATAGTTACAAAGCAGATATACAAGATGATGCCACTTACTTGGCTAGTACATCTATTAAAAGATGCAACCTTTTGAGTTTATTTATAGTTGGTTTTGATTGTCTATTTAGTCATGCGTCTTCCTCTGCCACAACTTCAAGCTCAGCCATAACCTTTCCTCTTCTTTCTCATCTTGAAAAGATCCTTAATTTCATCACCTTCTTCAGCCTATTGTTAACATGTTAAGATAAAGAACCATATCAAGCTTTAAACTACATGCAAACAAAGATCCAAGTCAAACCTCCAAATCATTGGTGCCGAATACTAGTAGAAAAATCAATGTCTGACTTACCACTGCAAAATACTTATAAATTAAAATGAATAAGTAAGAGTGAGATTTAGATTTACAATAGCCAACATAAGGCCTTCATGTATATGCACAACTATCTTATCTTACATCAGGAGCATGGCTTGGAGAATATTAACCTCCATGGTCACTGACATACATCATCTAGATCAAGCTTTGATGCAACATGAAGATCATTTGCAGCTTCTTCCCATCGACCAAGCACTGACCATTGATTAAATATTACCATAAACAAACACAAAAAAAAAACATTATAACATAAGAATTTGAAATTCTAAAAACAAACCCACAGATCCATTCCAACCAGAATAATATCAACCAAGAAAACTAACCTTTTTACTCAAATCCAATGGATACAACATATGCATCCAGACCTGCATCCTTTGAAAACCCTTAACCCCATTCTCATAGCAACAAATTTCCAAGCTCTAGACCAAATATTCAGCCATATAATCCATATAACCAGCATCTGTTGAAGACCAAACCTCAAACCAGCAGTCAATAAATGAAGAAAGCAAACTCCATACCATATAGTTCGGTCCAATGTTCAGTCCAATGCAATATATATATATATATATATATATATATATATATATATATATATATCAATGTTTCAAATAAAATGTTGGTAAACAACTTCAATTCTTAGTTTATGATCCCAAAATCACAGCAAAACCATCATAGAGATTATCATATAAATAAATAATAGAGACCAAACTTTAAATGTATCTTGATGATTGATCATTTGATCCTACCACAGAAATATGGATGAACTGTTGCTGAGGTAAAGACTCAAGGTTGGTTCATGCTTTAACAGGTGATACATCATAGAAAGGTTGTGTGTGTTTAAGGGTATTGGACTAAATGCTTTATAATATAGTATAGAAAGATCAATAGTTACCAGAATCTTGTCAGGGTATTTCGCTCTAATTCTAGCAGCCTCTTTACGCCTTTTCTCTCCAACAAATCAATATATAACTCAAAGTCAATGAGACTATCCTGAATAAAAACAACACAAAGCAAAATCCAAAGATGCATTGATATATTGAAATGAGACCAATAGAGTGGATAAAAGGGAAAAAAATAGGTTAGAGTCGAAATGGTGATATAAGAAAGAGAAAACTTACCAAGATCTCTTGCTAGAATAATCTCTTTTACATGTCTTTATACTAAAAAATATATCAATAATCTAGAAAAACAATCCACACATATCAAGTGACCAATACATGGCTTTCTTTGTAAGCATGAAATAAACACTACACTTTACGTAGGATTTTGCAACTAAATGAATAAGAAAGAAAACCAGTTACTAACAAAATTGACATAATTCAAAATTTCAAAATTCTTACGTACCATATGTATTGAAAGGTATAAAGAAATAGAAGATATAGTGGAGGATAATTTCATGAACCCAAATCTAAATAAATTAGAAATATAAGAACTTGATCAAGAAAAATAAGTTCTGGAAACATTGACTTCAAAAACCAAATCTAAAACTCGTTGGTTCATTTCTGTATGTGAGGGCTGCCAACATTTGGTTCCAGGATAGATGAGGAGTCCATATGGGATTCGTGGTGTTGAGATGTAACCTCGTAAGCGTTCGTATCCAGTTATGCTTCTGGTTTTTGTGTTCGTCGATGCTTGAGATCAAGAGGAGTGAGATCTAAGATTTTGAAATTTTGAAAATTTTGAATCAGGACTAATCAATAGGGAAAGATGGAGAGAGCTAATGACTACCAAAGATGCAGAGTAAGGAAATTGGAAACTGGTAATTTTAAATTTGAATTTTGAATGAAACCCTAGGTCTTGAAACAACAATCAGAACGTCTCGATACTCTAAATCGCCACTTTCCCAGCTGTAGTTGCCTGGAAGGCTGAAACCCAACCTTAAAATATAGACACTGTATTGGGAGAGAAACAGACACAAAGAAAGAAACCTGAGTTTTTGTTTTCTTAGAAAGAAAGTCTGAACCTTTCTTCAACAAGCCCCTCATCCATGGCTGTGACATGGATAAAATCAGTGTATCAACAACTTGTACATTATGTTTTAGAGGTTGTAATTCATAGTTTTTTCAATTTCATGCATAAAATGGTAGTACATTATGCTTTGTCGATTGTAATTAAGAGTTTTGCTTAAATGCATTATAAGGTAGTATATATATATATATATGGTATCAATTGGAAACCAAGTTTCATTGAAAACTTTTGGAAACCAAATTTCAGCCATTGATTTTTATAATCAATGGTTAAGATTCATTTCAATTATATATGGTAGTAAATTAATTAATTTATTAATAATAAATACAAATAATAGATGAAAAGGGTAAATATGTTTTTTGATTTTGTGTATCAAATATGGCAAGAAAGGTTTATTTTATTTAGATTACTTGAAACCAAAATAAAATTTCCAAATCTAAATTTTGTTATTTTTTTTACTATGAAAACGAGGAGCATTTGTCTTATTATCAAAAAAATTATTTTTCTTTTAAGATGTAAGAAAATATTTTTTTTAATTTCATTTTATTATAAAATTTCCCACACAATCCAATATTGTGATGAAACAGAATGAATTTGTGGATTACAGATTTCATTGGATTACATTTTTGTGATGAAACAGGATGAATTTGTGCCATTTTTGTTAACTTCCCATTTTTGTTTCATTACCTGTTCAGTTGCATATCCGTATATGAAAATAGATTCATCAGGTTCATCGTGTTAGCATTATTGTTTCATAATGAAAATAGATTCATCAGGTTCATCGTGTTAGCATTATTGTTTCATAATGAAACATGATGAATTTGTGCCATTTTTGTTTCATTACCTGTTCAGTTGCATATCTGTATATGAAAATAGATTCATCAGGTTCATCGTGTTAGCATTATTGTTTCATAATGAAAATAGATTCATCAGTTTCATCGTGTTAGCATTATTGTTTCATTATTACCATATATAAGCTAAATTAAAATTAAATAATTTACCTAAATTAAATATCTCATTTTTAAATTAATCAATGATCATTATTACCATATATAAGTTAAATTAAAATTAAATAATAATTAATATAATAATAATAACAACAGTTACCATATATATTATGAAATTATGTAAAAGACAAAAATAACCTTTTCAATTAAAAATAAAAATAAAAAAAGAAATTCAATGATTGGTTGATTTCGGTTTCCAAAGTTTCCAATGTAATACTGGTTTCCAATTGATCGCTCCCCTATATATAGGGGCATAATCATATGAGATCTTAGTATTTTGTGGTAACTATAAGATCCAATCTCATCCATCCATCTTAATTTATTAATATTTTTTATTAATTAAGAAGGGAGGTTATATTAGTCATTTGATAAATTAAATAATATAACAAATTTTTTTGTAATTGAAAATACCAATCCCTTATCAATCAAATATTACGTTTTCTTGAATATCTCAACAAATTGATTATATAATATCCATATTTGGGTTTGAAATTCAAGCGTATGAATCCTCCATTCTTGATGCCGAAGACTGCATTCTTGCTCCATTCTTGAATCCTCCATTCTTGACACATGTATCACAGGTTTGTCATTTTTATTTTTTGTGGTATTCTGTGGTACATTGGGTGATAATTTCATACATGTTATACTGTGTTACATTTTGATAATGTGATAAATCACAGTTGTTGAAACTGATACATGTGTCATCTGTTTTGTCGTTGAGTCTTATGTATGTGTTACACTGTGATAATCTGGAACAAGCTTTGAGTTCCATATGGACCATATGACATTGTGTTACATTGTGATAATCTAACATCATTTTTGAATCCCATATGTACCATGTGATTTGGCATATATCTGATGTATGTGTTACATTGTGATAACCCAAAACAAGCTTTGATCCCATATGTACCAGGAGACATATGTACTATGAGATACTGATCACAGTGTATCACTACCTACTGATCACAGTGTATCACATCAATTTTGCTGTACACAATGTGATCTTTTCCTAGTTTCAATCGATTACCTCCGTCGATAACTAGGCTTCTTATCCTGTTAAAATTGTGTTAGATTGTTGTGATATTTGGTGTAATCAATTTTAGTGTAATCGATTAGTTTGATTGAATGATATGTTTCAATATTTTGAGATTATCACATCTGATTCCATGCCAAGATTAGCGGACCCGGCTAAATTAGATCACACATAATTATAAAGTTGTTTGACATTTTTACCCTTTTTACCTAATTTAATAACCTAAGATTGTGTTTTTAATTAATATTTCTCTTAATTATTTTAAACTATTGATTATTAAGATGGATGGATGAGATTGGATCTCATAGTTACCACAAAATACTAAGATCTCCCTTGAAAGGCCCCTATATAGAGAGAGAGAGAGGGGGGGAGGGAGAATCATTTGTTAACCTTGTATTTCTTGCTAACTATGTGAACCTTGATCAACCAATAAGATTGCAAGGTTAGTTGATGTTTTATTCATTTATTTATTTAATACAAAAGGGTATTAACGTCATTTTGATATGTAATCTTTTGTAATTAATTGTATGGGAGTTACAAAAATGAAGATTCCAAAATTGTTGTGTAGGTTACGATTTCACAATTTTATCCTTTTTCATAATTTTTTGAATCATTTCAATATTGTTTAAGTAAAAATGTCAACATAACCGTTCATATGTATTTATGCTAACGTATGAGTTCATGTTATTCATATTTGTTCATAGTTAACCATGCTTACATATATATGTTCATGTTATGCATATATGTTCAAGTTTGTTCATGATGAAAAAAATGAGGTTAACGTAAGTGTTTGTATGCAACTATAGTATCATCACATAAATTTCTTTAGATAACATATACGATATATGATTTGGAATTACGTTCAATTTAAATATCAATTTTAGATCACATATGTTCATCTAATTTAAACTTCAATTTAACTACGAACATTAGAAGGTGATAATTGTTCATAATATGTGAAATTAAGTACGTTAACAGTAGTGTTCATATACATCCATGTTAACAAATGTGTTCATGTTATGCATATATGTTCACATTTGTTAACATATAATTCAAATTTCAATTTGGATATCATCTTTAGCAGTCAATGATTGTTTATATCAAGAGAAATTGAATATGTTAACATAAGCATTATAGTTGCATAATATGATAACATATATGTTCATGGTATAAATGTGTATTAGTTGCATAATATGTCGGTTACAGATTCAATGTTGGTACTCGTCGGTTTCTAATTTAGTGTAATAAATGTGTTTAAAGCGTTTCCAAGGGTTTAATGTATTGAGTGTTTTTTCCCAAAATACCCATTTCCATTCATGTTCACTTACAATTGTATTTAATGAAACCTAACGTAAGTACTGATCAAATGAGTTTTGGAAATGGTTTTATATGCGTAGAATTGGTGATCAGTTTTGAAACCTAACGAATGAACAGTAGTGTATTTTTACCGCACGAGTAATTGTTATAAAAATGGTGTATTTGAAAGTTTTATAAATTTCAAATTGGCATACTGGTTGAAAAACCTTGAACTCATTAGGGCTATAGATTTAAAACCCCTATCGCGAAAGGAGTTGCAAGTAAGGGACTAGAGGAGCCATTGGGATTTGAAGCGTCGGATGATCCGACTTGTGGTCAACCTTGAATTTGGGTTTCAGCTTTAGAATCGGGTCATGCATGAATAGTGGAGGCATTAGACTTTGTTCCCCAGTTAATTAAGAGATGATCTTTATGCTTCGGTAAACCTGCGGATAAGATCTCGTGTGATTATTTACGCCTGGTTAGGTTTGATTCGTTGAATGGGTGGCCCGTTTGTCAGAAATGTAAGATTTGGAATCTTAGTACCATGTTAAATGCTAATTTGACCATGTCAATACGTCTGGGATGAAATCTTGGGCGAGAGGTCCATGTTTTTTATATCGCCATTTTGGCTTTAGGCGTCAACTTGTCTTCCTGAAGTCATTAAATCTTGGGATGTTTGGGAGTATCCCGTTAGATCGTGAGAAATGTTGACCTCCCGGTGGTGGAATTTAAAGGAAGATTTGAGGTTGGTAATTAAGTATTGGCGTGTATGAGTTTTTCTGAGGTGGTAAAGATCTCATTGAGAGAATGTTTCGAGGTTGAGAGTAGATCAGAGTTAAGTGGTAGCCGGATCGGTATGAACTAGCTACCCGATGAGCGTATTGGTACGCCCTTGGAAGGACGACCTTATCAAAATCAAGAATGAATCATTAAGAATATTGAGAATTCCTTGGAGTTTTAGGTCGACCGTTGGTTTTGGGTTCAGGAACAGGTGGATCTGAGGTAAATTGGCCGGTGAGAAATTGTTATCACAACTACCCGTGAGGTAGTACGCGTCACCCAAGGTTGGGAGACACCCGCACTCTCATGGTTAAAGGTTAAGATTAGTAAGATAATTGTTCACTCGGACATAAGTGTTACGTGCCCAAGGGGACGACTGTCGTGAGTATCGGCATAAGGTTTATGGTAGTAGTTTTGAAATATGGATTAGAGACAATCTATCCTACGGGCAACATTTTATTTAAATCTAGATTTCGAGGACGAAATCTCTTTTAAGGTTGGGAGGATTGTAACACCCGTAATTTTCGGTAAGTAAAGGACAACCAGACGTTTTTGGATCTTATGAACGACGGGACTTTTGTTGGGAAATCATTGTTTAAATTCCCTCGGAGTATCGGGAGTGTTGCCATTGAAAAAGTTGAGTTTCGGGGCTCCGGAAGGGTCTCGCTACAATGCCCGACGACTATGACAGTGTCATAGTCGCACTGTCACAGTCGCAGAGAAGGAACAGTGGCCCGGGGAACCTGGCGAAATTGCCAGGCGACATTGCCCTGGGCAATGTCGTTGGGCAATGTCGCTGGTCATTGTCGCACCAGAGGCCCAGGGTTCTGTTAAGTCAGGGTTTTCAACCATTTACCTCATTTCTCTCCTCCAAACTTCCTTCATTCTCTCCCAAATCATTTCTCCTTCTCCCCCTCAAACCCTAATTCATTTTTGAGACAATTTATTGAGTTCTTAAGGTATTCCGTCATCAAGTGGTAGTTTGGGAGCCATGTCAAAGGATTCACCATTGTCATCTTCAACCTCAAGCTCATTTTAGGGTTTTCTTAGGTTTTCATCAAAACCTAAGTGGTAAGTTTATCCCTTCCATTTCTAAACTTATGTAAGAGTTGCAAATGCTCTATTGATGGTTTCCTAGTGTTTGATTCCTTCAATTTCGGTTTGTACGATTTTGGAAGATTTGGGTCAAAAATAGGGTTAATTTGAATACTAAATAAATCAAAAAATAAAATAATAACAGAATTACTAAACTGCCCCTCCCGTTGTTAATATTAAGAGTAAATTACAAATTTCGTCCCCATGGTTATTGAAAATTTTGGATTGGGTCCCCCAAACAAATTAATTACAAGTATAGTCACCATGGTTTCATTTTTGTTATGGATCAGGTCTCTCTTTCCTAACTACATCAAGTGTTTCTCCCTTAAGTAGAGGATAATATAGTCATTTTATAACTTTTTCCTTTAAAAATATAAGAAATAATTATATATATATATATATATATATATATATATATATATGTCCCTTTCATTTTAATGCTTCCCCTAGTAACAAACAAAACTCCGGCAGTGCCAACTTCTTTTCCGGTGACGACATATTCTCCGACTCCTTTCCTCCTTCCTCACCTCCGACCACCACAAGTTATATATCATTTATATATAAATATATATATAGCACACACATATACAAACACATATCCTCCAACTCGTCGCCCCCTCCGATCTCCGTCTCCCTCATCTCCTATGAATCCCCTCCATCGCCACCATATTCGAGTTTCTCCGATAACTATTGATCCCAGATAAAACTCCGATCGAACTCATATCCCCTCCATCAAACCCATCTCGAACTCAGATCCCCTCCATATCGAATCCAAATCCCTCCACTGAACCCAGATCGAACTCAGATTCAACATTTACCTCCTTCATCGAACCCAGATCATACTCAAGTCAATTTTGAGCGTCATTGAAGCTTTTGAGTGAACTCACAGAGAAAATGAAACTGGGTTCATCGAGTCAGAAAATGTGATATGTCGACATGGGTTTCTCTCATCTTCTTTTCTTCGGATTGAAGCGGTGTTATCTCAATTGATTGGTAGTAAACAGAGACTCTTTGCTGTAGACCGGATGGGATTCAGAAGTATTCCAAAGCCAAGGGACTATCGCCTTTGCCACCACCTAGCAACGCCAATCCATGTTGTAATTATTTCACTGGTTGACCTGGACTATGATGAGACTAGTTAGAATCATAGCTCCGTTTAGAATCGATTTAGAGCTCGATAACCGCTAGATTTAGAACTGATTCGGAGCTCAATTTAGAACCAATTCAGTGTGGTTTTGTGTGTGTTCGGGATTTACCGATTCAGTTTGTGTTTGTGAATTTAACTTCCAGTCACCACATCAATGGCAGATTGTCGAGAGCTTCAAAACACGAATCTTTGAGTGTAGTCGTGATACATTGATATTGGATCAAACTTTGGGACTTAGAATCTCTGCTTACACAAATGCTCTTGTTGCTGTTTCTGTCATTAATGATCTTGATCCGTCTAAGGTTTAGCCGGAGCAGTGCAGAAAATGACGAGGTTGGTTGGTTGTTGTGGCCATCACGGAGCAAGGTGGCTCATAGAGATTCCAATGTCTTTATGTATAAAAAATCATGTATGTGAGAGTATATATATATATATATGTATAGATTATATATATTATACAATATAAATTATACGTATTTTATTATTTTAAAAGAAAACTAAAAAATGTAAAATTCCAAAAATGCCCCTGACTTAACATAGCTTTGATAATGGAGTTAGAGGCACAAACCTAATCCAAAACACAAATGAAACCATAGTGATGATATATGTAATTATTTTGTTTGAGGGACCTGATCCAAAATTTCACATAACCATAGGGACGAAATTTGTAATTTACTCTAATATTAAATAAAAAATTAATAAATCATTGAAGATCCAAATGGATGGTGATGGTGAAGGTTGCACAAGTTGTAACCTTTTTGACAGTTGCAAAATATTCACCCTCTATATATATAATTATAGAGTCATTTTGAACCACTATTGCATTATTCACTGTTTTAATGATTTTCATTTTCATTAATTTTCCTTACCCCTATCACCACAATCAAGCACTCCCTCAGATGATATTTGATATGATCATGTGGTTTTGGATTTTTACAGATAAGTTTTTTATATTTACAGTTTATCAAATATTTTGTAGAAGTACTGAAAATAAGTATTATGTTACACTAATTAAGTTATCTTTACAATAATTAGAGGATATGGGGCTTACCTTGAAATCGATTGAGAGGGCTTGACCTCCCAAGAAAATCGCTCCTTCCTTGCTCTTGCCCAAAAATCGCCCAATCTCTCTCTCTCTCTCTCTAAAATTTCTCAGCCCCCACAAGCAAAATGAGAGGTTTCAAGGGTTAAAACCCCTTTTATTTCAAATTTACATTAAGACCCTCCAACTTTGGTCTTAGATCCACTAGGCACCCAAACTCTAAAAATTTGCAATTTGGAGCCGGTTATTACACTGTTGGAGATGCTCTAAGTGCATAGGGGTGCAAATAATTAAGGTCATATCCGACCCAACCACTAAGGGGGTGTTTGGGATTGCTTATTTGAGGTGTTTTTTAGCTTATTACGATTTGACATCGGAGATAAGCACTTTTGAGTGTTTGGATGAGGAAAAATTAAAATGGTTTATAGTGGTGCCAAACCGCTGAAAAACACTTTTTGATAAGTTATTTGGTTTTAACTTATCAACTTATTTGAAAAGTGCTTATCACTTTTTTGGTTATTTTATATGTATAAGCAATCCCAAACACCTTTAAATAACAACTTATTAGCTTATTACGTTTCGGTACCACAATAAGCTAATTCAAACAATTTTTTTAAAAACTCCGGTATGACACTGCATAAGTTGATAAACACTTTTTAAAATAAACATAAGTTGTTTTAAATAAGCAATCCTAAACACCCCCTAAAGCTTCTCCAAAATAGAGAAGTAATATGTCAAAATCTCCAAAAAATATCGCATTCATCTCCAACAGATTTTCTATTTTGGAGATTACACAATTAATTACACTATTAAAATATTCAACACATCTCATACAATATTATTTCTCTTTCTTAAACATTTAATTTAAAACAATTTAATTAGTAGAATTAATAAAAAATTATTTCTCTATATTTTTAGAGATATCTCCAAATTTAGATATTTTCATTATCTCTCTCTTACTTTCTCTCCATTTTAGAAAAGATTTTGGAAAATATGTTGGAACAAAAAATCTGTAAAATCTTCATTTTAAAGAAGTTGTTGGAGATGCTCTAAAAATAAAACTCTAAAAAATAAAAAATGGTGAGTCCACTTAACACTAAAAAAACATCAACTTCAAGTACAAACTTAAAAAACACCTAAAAGCATTCTTTAATATTATAATAATAATAAAATAATATAAGTTTTTATAAAAACTTAATATTATATTAGTATATCATTTATAAAGGCAACTTTATTGACCTTAAAATATAAACTGTCAAATTTAAAGTATATTTTATAAAAACTTTATTAACCTCAAAACTCAAAAGTATGTTTTTATGTTATTTCCTCCAAAATCTATAATATATTAGAGAGTATCTAGCAGATTTTTAAATTTTTTCCCTAAAATAGAAAATAAAAAACCAAATTTTCAAAAAACTTATTTAATTCCAACAGGATCGTCATTTTTAAATTACAACATTGATTAAATTATTAAAATATTTAATACATTTAATAAAATATAATTTTATCTTTCTTAAACATTTAACTTACAAGATTTTTATTGATGGAAATATTTAAAAAATTTCTTTTCTCTCTTCAAAATAATCATTTCCTGATAAATCTCCAAATTTGGAAATGTTTAGATATTGCAGTTATTTTAAAGAGAAAATTAAGGTGTATGTTGGACTTTTAAGTGCATTAACTATTTCAAGACATTTAATAAGTGGGAAAAATAAAGTTTATGTTATTATAAGAAAACCTAAATCACAAGTCTAAAACATATATAGAGATTTAATGGGTACAAACTCTGATATTATAATTATTAAAGTAAAAACTAGGTGTAAAATCGAAAATTTCACACCATTTAGCATTATTTGCAGCATTTGACCAGTACTATAAATAGCATTTAGAGGAGAACAAAAGTTAAGTAATCCAACCATGGCTATGAAGCTTCATCTTTTCATATGTTTCATAATCACATTAATTTTCTCTTGCTCATCGGAAACCACCACCTCCGGCACCCTAAACTGGTGGTGCGGCCAAACCCCACACCATCTAACATGTGATCACTATATCAGCCGCTATAACTTCTCCACCACAGCCCTCATATCAACCACCGAATTCCTAGATATGACGGTGCAAGCAGCCATAGATGATGCACTCGTGGTCCGAGAACGAGCCCATGAGATCGAGTCCAAGTACCCAAATGCTCCAGGAAAAGGCTTGTGGTCGAGCTGTGTTGACTACTTCGATGGGATCATCTTCACACTTAACACGATCTTTGACCGCACCCTCGACCCCACACCATTCGACATCCAAACATGGCTCAGTGGTGGGATAGCCTATATCAACGTGTGCGAAAAAGGGTTCGAGTTGATCAATATGACCAACACCATTCTACCCATTATTTCTAACAATTTGACAGAACTAATAACCAACTCTTTGGCTATTAGTGTTCTTAATACGGGTAGTGATGATGCTCCTCCGGGGTTCGTAGATTGGAATTATAAAAAAGAATATAAGTTATCAGATATTAATTTGGAATTAAAACGACGGCCGAATGTGGTGGTGGCTCAAGATGGCTCGGGAGATTTTAAGACAATTCAAGACGCTATAAACGCAGCTTCGAAACGAACACAACCCACGAAGAGGTTTGTGATTTACGTGAAGGCCGGGATCTACACAGAAAACGTTGTGATTCCGCGTCCAGTGGGGTATATTACGATGTTTGGAGACGGAATAAATAAGACAATCATCACGGGTAACGGACATGCAGGTGGTGATACACTGAAAACGGCATTGGCCGGGGACTTGAAGAGTACAGCAACGTTTCGTAAGTTTATGTTTCGCTTGCTTATAAATAGTCACCTTTTTTTTCCTGCTTTTATATTATAAATGGTGTTTTATTTTTCATAGGATAAAAGAAATGAAAAATATTTTGCTTCAAATTTATATAAATTGATTTTGTGTTTTTTTTTATAAATGCAAGGATATAATATGACTTTCAAACTTATTTAAATAGTAAAAAAATAAAATATAGGGACTACAGTGACTTTTAAATCAAGTCCTTAAAAAGTTTGTGTTTGATTTTAGATATTTGGTTTATAAATTACTAGAAGCGTACTCGTGTAATGCAGTGAGATACATCACGATTTTAATGTTTCATTTTATTTTTTTGTCGATTTACAGTACGATTTTGGATGGTTTTGAAAAATTAAGTGATAATGTTTTTTTTTATAAATTTGTTTAATTTAGGCTTAATAATATAATATTTTTTATATAAAAAATTAAGTATTTTGTTAGAATTCAATGATTATCTTATATATTTTAATGACATCTACAAAAAATAACTAATTACATATTTAATAATATAATTAAAACAAAATTATAATAATATAATATATTAATTAATAGTGATATATGGAAAAGTCTGCATAAAAGAAAAGCTCTGCACACACCAAATTGGTGGGTGTTAGAAGCATCCCGTAGTAATATGTATCTTGTGCTTTGATACTTGTAAATTAAGAGATTTTTAAAATCTTGCATAAAATGATGATACCTTATGCCTAATAATTTGTATTTAAAAGTTTTTTATCCGTGTTTTATAATATAGTATAGCTTATTACATATTTGATTTTAAATATTAATTTATGGATTGCAGAAGTATGGGGTCGTGAATTTATCGCTCGAGACATGACATTTCGGAACACGGCCGGACCGAAAGGAGCACAAGCGGTGGCACTCCTTTCTGGCTCCGACCAATCAGTCTTCTACCACTGCAGCATCGAGGGTTACCAAGACACACTCTTTGCGTATTTAAATAAACAATTCTATAAAGAATGCCAGATCTTGGGAACCGTCGATTTCATTTTTGGCGACGCTCAAGCCGTCTTCCAAGATTGTGGAATCTTCTTTCGGAGACCACTTCCAGGAGGAGGCTTGGTGGTGACGGCTAATGGCCGGAAGCTCCATAACGAATCCAGCGGATTTTCTTTACAAGGCTGTAAAATAACTGCTGGTGATGATCTTAAGCCCGTACTCGGTCAGTATAATAAAGCGTTTCTGGGAAGACCATGGTATCCATACGCCTTGACCGTCTATATGCAAAGTTATCTTGATGACTTGGTGGATCCACAGGGGTGGCTTGATAGTTGGGGTAATAAGGAACACTGTTTTTGTGGAGAGTACAAGAATTATGGACCGGGATCGTCTACGGCTAAGCGAGTTAAATGGCATAGTTTCCATAAAATTATGAATCGGAAGATTGCGCATCTTTTTACGGTTGGCAAGTTCTTGTTAGGCAACCATTGGCTTCCTAAAACCGGGGTGCCTTATATACCTGGGTTTGAAGACAAGTATAACACAAATTAATTAACTACATAATTTGTAATAGAAACTGTTAAATTTTATAAAGTTATGAATACAATTTAAATTAAGTAGCTTGTAATAGAAATCAATAATAATTACTTTACAATTAAGAAAAATAGTCAAAATTATCAAAAGGAGGAATAATGATTTTAAATAGCATTCTTAAAGTTATTGCGTTATATATCTCTAATGAAAACTCTTGAGCTCACTAGCTAGACGTTAAGCCTAACATTTTTATTTGTCGGCATGTGCATTAGGTTCCAGCTGGGGTTTGGTTCTGGCAGTGCTTTGAGGAGTTGAGCATTAGACTTACACGAGAGTAAGTAGATTGATGAAGTCTTCCGCAGTCGAAGATAGTGACTATTATTGGGTTTTAGTAGCACCCGTCCCTATTATATAGACTGTTTGCATAGAACGAAATGTGTGTATGGAAGTTAAATGTTAAATTGTGTTTGTAGATGAGTTACTTATCGATGTATTTAGAAAATTTTAAATTAGTTGTTATTTCCGGATTTAAGGGTGTTACATTGATGGAAGCCAAAAAGAAACCTAACCTTTTTAGAGGTCAATGGTTCCAACCTTACTAAAAAATAAGAAATATGTACAAATTTAATTTATCGTATATAAATATTATATATATGAAAAAGCGAAACCACTTGAGATATTTAATTGTTAGATATCAATTATAAGTGAAGTATTCTTCATATCAATGAAATGCTTTTGCCAACATAAAATCAAGATATGAAGCTATTGCTTCTGAAAATAGAAACTTTCTTTTATCAAAATAGGTTAATAAAAACTCCTATGATTAATAACAATTAGTTTATTAATAGAACGTTTATACAACCCTCTAAATCTATCGTAAGTATACGATGTCAATCAAATAATACGTCCTAAGTACGAATATCGATCCAAGGAACTACGAGTTTAAGTACCACAATGGCTACCACAACTTCTAACTGGACGGTTGTAACACCCGTAATTTTCGGGTAAGTATAATTTCAAGTCAGCGTAGAAATCGATCTTTCAAGAGAAATAGAAGAAATAGGATTTTGGATTGAATCCTAGATTTTATAGCCTTGCTATAAAATACGAAGAAGTTATAACGAGTCCAACGGTCCTTTCCGGAACAAAAACAGAGCTATAACGAAGAAGTTATGACCAAAACAGTGATCGAGCAATAAACCGGGCGACCAATATCAAGTGGACATCCGCATAGGGAAGCAAGTGGACGTCCGCATAGGATCTTTCGCGGAAGCAACAGAAGATTCACCAGTTTTTGTCCTGATGCAAGTGGAAGTCCGCATAGGACTCCAAGTGGACGTCCACATTGAATCTGACGAAATTTTTACCCTTTTTCGCCTTCAAATTTTCCCTCCTCTCTCTCCTACTTTTACCCTATATCTAGATCTGATATCCCTCTCCTTTATTTCAACTTTCTCATCCAAAAACCCCAAATCCTTTCTCCTCTCCCCATCTTTCTCTTCCAAATCAAACCCCACACCATTTTTATAAACCTTAACCTTTCTAGAACTCATTTCACTTCATCTTCTTCATCAAGTTTCTAGGGTTTCATCCAACCATTTTTCTCCATTTTGAAGAATGGGAGTTTGTGGTTCATTTTGGTGACCTTAGAGGTATTTGGTTGGTGGATTCAAGATATGGTTAAGGTAACTTTCTCTTTTCTTCATCTATGAAAATTAGGGTTTTGGTATATTTGAGATCTTCATGTCACTACAAAAAAGAGGCCTATCAGCGACGGAAAATTCCGTCGCTAATCTGTCGCTAAAAGTCAATTCCGTCGCTAATCCGTCGCTGAAAGTCTGTCGCTAAATATGTGGTAGCTAATGCTTATCAGCGACGGATATTAGCGACGGAATTATTAGCGACGGATTTAGCGACGACCGTAATTTAGCGACGGATTTAGCGACGACCGTAATTTAGCGACGGAAATAGTTAGCGACGGACTCAATTTAGCGACGGACTCAATTTAGCGACGGATTATTTTAGCGACGGATTTAGCGACGAATTTCCGTCACAAATTCCGTCGCTAATATTAAAAATAAATAAATTCAGAAATCAGCATTTCCTGTATTTTATACAAATAATATGCCCATTAAGTTGACACAAATAACCTGTCCATTAAATTACGAATCATCCCAATAAAATAAAAATCCAAATTCATACGATTCTGAATTCATACAAAACAATGTAGCAATCTAACTAGGGGGGAGGGCGGAGAGGGGGGAAACCATTGCGGTTACCAAACAAAACATACGTTGAACATATTTGTATACACATGCATATAAACATATACAATACATATATTAAGTGTAATGGTTTTAGAAAACTTACATGGATTATAGCCGCTTTGGGGTAAACGTACACCGGAAGATCAGTAGGCGGGTTGAAACCCGGAGGGCACGTCCGGTTCCCGCAGTACATCCGCTCAAACACCTCACTAGAGGTGGGATCGCGACCCCATGCCTGTGACTACGATAGAAAATTAAGATAAGTTGTTAGTAAACATACAAACTAATCTCGGGTACATATTCAAAAAATTGAAGACTTACCATCTTGTATCGGTGTTGTCCAGTACTAATCAATCCCCCAACATGCCGTGAGGACACCCCGTCAAACTCGGTCAACCGATTGGCCTTACCGGTCCTAGACTTTACTTTACAACGCTCAGTATCCCACTCCTGTAAAAATCATAACACATGAGTGGATATAAAACAAAGATAATGCACAAATCAGAAACTATAGATAAAAACCTGTTCTATCATCTGGTGCCAATAGGGCTCTAGATCCAGGGAGGGTGGTATGGTCTAAAGACCGAGAAATCTTCTTTGTACCAAGTCACACCATCAATCCGTTCGACCTGTACTGCGGCCCAATCGTGTGCGGCCTTCATCCAGTCCTTGTACCTATTGCTCATGGTACGCTCCCATATAGTGTGCACAGTTGCCTCCTGATCATCATCCCAGTGGAACTTTCCCTACATGCACAAGATTTGTATCAAGGTAAAAACAATAATATGATATGTTCAATTAAAAGAGATTTGTTTACCGACCCGAAAGCCCTGGTACATACGATCACGATCAGCCTGCGGGACGAGTCTCCAACTATGCCAAGGTCCACGAAACAAACCTCTAAAAATTGTGGTCATCTCTCGAACAACATGTATATCAAGAAACCTACACAATTAAAAATTATACAGCATAAAACCATTTATATAAGTTGATTACATAATATAAGGCCTTATACCACATCTACTTACCCTTCATCAGTAATCCCTAGCCGCGGTCGCTGACTAGGGTGTCGTGGTGTCGGCAACGAACGATTGGGTCCTCTCGTCGACCCCGAAGCACTCGATCCCCCAATGATATCCACCGGCTCGTCCTCGTCACCGAGTCCAAGGGTGGGTTGAGGGTCACCAAGAAACTCATCACAATCATCAGCACGTGGGTCCCCATGCCCGCCAGAGCTACTGCTGCCTCTACCTCTACCTCTACCTCTACCTCTACCTCTATCACCCTGTGGACGATGTGCCATCACCTGAAGAAAAAAAAAATGCAACTTCTATTTTATAAAACAAAATGGGAGAATGTCACATGTCAATTATATAATTGCGAACTAAACATACAGAAGATAAGCTACTCATCAGAATAATTATCAGATATACTAAGTTCATTTTCGTTATCTGAATCATCATCTGTGTCTTCAAATTCTGCTTCTTCTTCGCTATCTTCATTAACAGGTCCATCGTCACCGTCATGAGCATCGACTACATTTACCTCCCCTGTGACAAGAGGGACGGTATCGATGTCATCATTTAATCCTGCAGACATTGTATGAGTTACCCTTTCGTTGATTTGAAAGAATTGTTCTCCATCTACATTTCCATCAACCTCGACATTGCTAACAGATTCTGCTACTTCATATAGGCCACGAGGCTTCGTCTTGACAACCGCCCACCAATCTTTCAAATCCCTTGTCATCGAAGGATATGAAGTATAATATACTTGTTCTGCCTGTGACGCTAGAACGAATGGGTCGTCGGTTCTTAGTCTGCTTATATTTGATATCAACCAAACTATGTTTACGATCGACTCTAACCCCCGACGGAGTATCAAACCAAGTGCATTTGAACAACACAACAATGCAACGCCCCACACCAAAATATTCCACCTCTATAACGTCATCCAACATTCCATAATAGTCGGACTCATCAGACTCATCGTAACAGGCCCCCCTTACACATACACCACTGTCATTACTAGAAAAGTGAGTTTCAGTGACGGGCTTTTAGCGACGAGATGTTTCAGCAAGAGGCTATTGCGATGACATGTCGTCTATATAAAATATTTTTCACGATAAAATGACTTTTAGCGACGACAAAAATCGTTGCTAAAACCCTTGTTTCTTGTGGTGGTTATGTGTAACTCGACCAGCACCATGGGTTACCGTATGGAACTTGTAACCATTGACAAAGTATCATTGATGCGACCAAGCATAACGGCCTGGTCTTGATGAGATTTCGAGTAATAGGTTTCACCATGTGCCCACCACATGGTATAATCGGGCATGAAACCATATTTTAGTAAATGCAGTCTCACGCTATCCCTTTCTCTATGGTGCGTATTTCGACACTTTGAGCAAGGGCATCTGATGCGGAACACTATCCCATCACGTGTAGTTTTCCTTTCAACACAACCTTCATTGGCATAGGCAAAATCCAAAAAACCGTCCACTGATCTGACATAGTCAACCCTAAGAGACCCCCGACTGTCATTCTTTATATACATCCATCCTCTATTTGTCGACATATTCAATAACTACAACACAGAAAGAAGTAGTTAGTCGACATAATTAATGACTATTTGAAAGTCAGACAGTAAGTTTAGAGGAGTTTTGGATGGCTTTGAAACCCTATGTGTAATGGTTTGACTACTAGATGGTCAAACTAGTAAACTAGTAAGGGGCCGTTTGGTTCGCAGAATGGAATTTGATAGAATTGGAATCAATTGAAGGAATTTGACTTTGAAGGAATTTGACTTTGAAGGAATTAGAATGAAATTTGACCACACGTGTGGTTGGTAATAATTGGATGGAATTCAATTCTTTCACATTAGCTAAGGAATGACGAATTCCTTGATTTGTGGAATTCAATGGAATTCAAAAGATTCCATCATCATCAATATGTGAAACAAGCAAAGGAATTGGAATTTGGTCAAAGGAATTATCCATTAAAATTCCTTCCAATTCCATCAAAATCCATGAACCAAACACCCCAGGTTTTCATTCTTGTGATTCTTATATGGTTGTTAGTGGGTGCTCTATCGCCAATTATATGACATAGTTTTACCTGATAGATATTTCAATAACTTTTTGCCTTTTTACCTATTAGATAATATAATAATCTGTTAGTTTGTTCGAGAGGTGTGAGTTACTATCTGCCACATGTCCTGCCCACTTCATATTTATCGATCACTAAAACATAAAATTGTCCGATACTATGGGAAGAAAGCTTGATGCTCTCCTTGGCCGGAAATTCAAGACTTCCAAGTTTAAGACCACTATAAACCTCGCCATCTCCCGCCTCTCGCTCCTCAAAAACCATCGTAATGCTCAATACACCATTGCCCACTCAGACATCATTCAACTCCTCCGCCTTAACCACCACGAACACGCACTCCTTCGGGTACTCTCTCTCTCTCTCTCTCTATATATATATATATATATATATATATACATATACATATACGTGTGTGTATCTGGAAACCAACTATTCATGATGAATGACATTAACGATAAAAGTAATTCATAATGAAAATGTATGATATCATGAGATATTCATTATTATTAAGGGTTATTTATCATGAATAATATATGAAGGAATTGGTCATAACTGGGATATATGTGACAGGTTGAACAAGTGATCAAGGACCAGAACATGTTAGATGTATATGATATGATACATGGTGATTGTCATCTGCTCATACAAAGGATCAACCTCATTGAACAAGCAAAGTATGTGTTTCTCTGGGAATTTCTATCTTTTCACTTCTGTTTATCAAATTGTTTTACTACTAATTAAATACCTCTGCATAAATATAATAGAATTTTCTGACAATAGTTAAATAGGTAATTCTAACTTTGAGAGCTTGTTAGAAAAAGAAATATTGCAAATAAAAGAATAATGAATTACTTACTGCTTTATGTGGCTCTTTCTACAGTGATTGTCCGAATGAATTGGAAGAGGCAACATCAAATTTGTTGTATGCAGCTCCGAGATGTGGGGAGTTCCCTGAGCTTCAACAGATTCGTGCAATTCTCACAGCTCGTTTTAGAAAGGAGTTTGCTTATGGTGCTATTGAGTTACGAAGCAATTGTAGAGTTGGTCAAAAGGTAAGAGACATGAAAAATATTCAACTTTTCACATAACATGGAAAAGGTAAACTCACTTTCTCGGCGAAACGAGCAACACTTTCTTTATGATGTTCCGAGGGTGAAACAACAGGAAGATATTCAACCTGATAAGTATTAAAAAAATGTTATTGTGACTTTTCCAAAAACCAGTACACAAGCAGACGAGTTACAAACTACAGAAATCTCCAATCGAGCAGAAATTAACGAAAACAAATCTGAAGAGAGTGAAGAGCATACGTACCAGCAGAATTCCGAAAACAAATCGAATCGTCTTCTGTGAGAAATCAAATCGTCTTCTGTGAGAAATCGATGTGAGAAAAGAGAAACAGAGAAGAGAGTGAAAGTTGAAAATGACAGAAATCGATGAAGAGGCTGTAAACTTGAAATCGAACAAAGAGGAAGAAGATCGATGGAGGTTGAAGTCTCACCGGCTGTAAACTTGAAATCGATCGATGGAGGTTGTAAACTTGAAATCGATCGATGGAAGCTGAAGTCGATGCCTCGATTTGGTGTGCAGACTGAGTCCAAGAGGGAAGCGGGAAGCCAAAATTAGGATTTAATTAGGGATTTGGGCGTTTAAACCCTAACCCGTTTTTATTTCATATTACAACCTTAGCGACGGATTTCCGACGGAAATTCAAATTACCGACCGAATTTTCCGTCGCTAATTTGCGATGGATTTTCGACGGAATCCGTTTTTAAATTAATTGTATATATGTTTCTTATTAATATCATTAATTAAAATTAAATAATTAAATAAAAAATATTTTCAAAATTATTAATAATTAGATTCACTAATTATTAAATATTTAAATAATTATACTTATTTATTAAATTATTTCTTATTTATTATTAATTAAGTTATCTAATTATTAAAAATTATATAATAAATATTTTTATTTATTAAATCATTCCGTAATTTTGTATGCATGTATCGAGTCAAGATGTCTAATTGAAGAGAATCACTAGATCAACACTAATAAGATACACTAGATCAATTTCCTTATAAAGCGAGGGATGGGGTTTGTGGGTTTGCTAGCTATATGCTTCCAATAGAACTTTTTTAAGTCTGATATATCAATTAAGGCCCAATGAAACTCATTAAAGGCCAATAGAACCGATGAAATCCTTTAAAGCCCGATAGGTCCATTAGGGCCCAATGAAACCTTTAAAGTCTGATTGAACCCTTTAAAGCCTGATAGCTCCAATGAAACCCTTTGAAGCCTGATTGAACCCTTTAAAGCCCGATAGTTCCATTAAGGCCCAATGAAACCCTTTGAAGCCTGATTGAACCCTTTAAAGCCCGATAGATCCATTAAGGCCCAATGAAACCATTTAAAGCACAATATAACCCTTTAAAGCCCTATAGATCAGTTAAGGCTTAATGAAAACCTTTAAAGCCCAATAGAACCAATTAAAGTCTAATATAACTAATTAAAGCCCAATATATCCATTAACACCCAATGAAACCTTTTAGAGCCCAATATAACCTTTTAAAACCCGATAGATCCATTAAGACCCAATGAAACCCTTTAAAGCCCAGTATAACCCTTTAAAGCCTGATAGATCCATTAAGGTCCAATGAAGCTCTTTAAAGCCCGATTGAACCCTTTAAAGCCCAATGTATCAATTAAAACCCAATGAAACCTTTTAAAGCCCTATTAAGACCTAATTTATGAAACCATTATTTAAATCCCGATTGAACCCTTTAAAGTCTGATAGATCCATTAAGTACCAATAGAACCATTTAAAGCACAATAGAACACTTTATGACTTATTAAGGTACAATAAACACACACACACACTATCGATACATTAATATGTACACATGCATACAATACACACACACACACACACACACACACACATATATATATATATATATATATATATATATACATCATATGTGATTACCAAACAACACACACACACACACATTATCTATACATTCATATCAATATATATATATACAACAATGTACATAGATCCATAGCGGGTTAGCAAGCAACAAGTGTATACATATATATACGCACACACACATATAACACAGACCTGTGGATATATAACACACACAAACACACACATATAAAATTCAGACTCGTGGATATATATAACACACACACACATATAACACATACCTGTTGATATATAACACACACAAACACACACATATAAAATTCAGACTCGTGGATATATATAACACACACACATATAACACAGACCCGTGGATATATATAACACATACACATGCATATATATAACACAATCATGAGAAAATAAGAAAATTTAAAAATTCCGTCGCTAATCCGTCACTAATTAGCGACGGATTAGTGACGAAACTGTTTCCGTCGCTAATCCGTCACTAATCCGTCGGTAATTAGTGATGGAAATTTCCGTCACTGATACCCCTTTTTCTAGTAGTGTGTAAAATGTTTGGGGAACGATTCTAAGTGGTTAGATATGAATATTAATGGTTGGAAACTTGTGGATCTAGGTTTTTGGAAGTTTTGGCATAAGGATTCAAATTTCTTCAAAGGAGCTCAAATTGGGAAAAAAACTAGATTTAGCCTAAATCTAGCAAGGTGAGTTCAAGTTGATTTGTGAAAACGATGTACATGCCAAAATTTCAAATTTTAAATGTTTATATGTTTTACATGAAATTATCAACTGTTGAGTTATTTGATGAATTTAGATTATTTGAAGTGTTTAACTTTATAAACTTTGTAAAACACCCACATTGGGGATTTTGGGCATTTTGACAAATAAATCACAAGTATTTGTGTTTTAATGAGTTATTTTGTGGAAGTAGATATTTTGAGTATAAATGTACATTTAATGTGTGTTTTGAAGAATGATTGATTTTGTGTTATGAGACGTTTTTGAAAGAATAAATGGTATAGACTCATTTGGGAAATGATTTGTCTTAATCTAAATTGTGTTGGAGTTATTCATGTATTTTGGAGCATGTGTTTGCATAAACGTTGGTCGATTGCGTTTTATTTCGTTTTGTAGATTTTAGCATATGGCTAATTGATTGGTTGAGCTTAAGGCTCGACCCTTCGTCTTTGTCAGGTCTTGTGGACATTTGTCTGATTTTAATAAATTAAAGAGGAGTTTGGGTGTGAGTTGCATTTATTGCACTTTATTTTGGAGAATACATGGTTTAAGTGTTTTCTTTATATTTTTATCCCAACAAGTTTGGATACAACTATCCAATTAAAGGTATAAAGTCATGAAAACTTCTATTCTTAAAACATGAATACTACATAAAATAGAAACATATATCCGAATTAACAGAAGTAGGTTTATTATAGTAAAAAACCGATAGTTATTATTATACTTTTTAAATTTGCAGAAAAAGCAATCAATTATTCTCCAATATTCTAAAATAAAATAAAAAATTATGGTTTATTATTTGGATTTAAAAAAAAATCTTGATTCATATTCAGACGAACATACATCATACATGTGTGTCTAAAATTTGTAAATTTACAAAATAAATACTATAGATAGGTGATTAAGTTATTACTTTTTAGGAATTTTAAGTGATTTAACGATTTATTTTCCAAATTTGTAGGTGATTAATGTTAACTTTTTAGAATTTTAGGCCATTATAACGATTAAGTGCATCCCTTATGTGCACAATGGTGCAAATAAATAAGTTCCTCTTTTTTCTTTTTCTTTTTCGAAAAGGGTGCTTAGTCTATGTATAAACTAATCCCTTTGTAAATTATAACTGTAAGACATCAGTCTTGATTAAATCTCACTGGCCACAATTGTTGTGTACGTCTTGTAACAACCCAACCTTAAACAACAAGATAACAACTTAAATCTTAAATAAAAATGCCAAACGGCACAATACAACACCTAAAATACGAGATTTGCGGAAAGATAACTTAGTACACAACTAAGAATACAGAGACAAAAGTCTACAATGGAGGTCCTCTAATTTAGCTCCAGCGCACATCTTCACTTAAAACATAACTGCTCCTTCTACTGCCATTCTTTACCTGAAAAGTGTTTTAGATTTGAAAAGAGCGAGGGTTAGACCGAAAGGTCTAGTGAGTCCCCTCTTGCAACAACTTTATAACTCAACAAAACATTCAATAAATCATCATCAAATAAACCATTTTCAGCTTCCAGGAAAACATTAACTTTCAGTAAACTTCTCCGTTCACATTACCGCCACCCTAAGGTGACAGCGTGTCTGTGACTCACACTGCCTTAGATGGGACACCCCCCCCCCATATAGCATAAACGGGACACCCCCCCCCCGGTATGAGCACAGGCGGGCCACACCCCCCCCGACTTTGAGCCTTCTCACTTAAGACCATGTATGCATACATTTCCACTTTGTCAACAATAAGGAAAACATCTTTAGCATTTAATTAAACTCGCAAGTAAGTACTGAAGCAACATCAATTCAAATTAAGTCATGCCAACATATATAAATCAAGTTTAAACCAAAACTTTCGCATGCTTTTGTTAACAAAGGATTTAGTTCAGAAAACCCACCTGGCGTCCTTAGCTCGAATCTCGCGCCTACTCCTATAATTCGGTCTGAAACCTATAAAACATTGACCGGAGAACACCCGATTCTTTCTATTTTTACACAAGTTGACCTTAACCCCAAAATTCCACTTCCTATTCCTAAACGAATATTAATTCACTAAAACACTTAATTGAGAGGATGAGCAATTGGGTCCTTGCTTTAAAATAAAACGGGCCTGCCTAATACTAAACCCAGCCCAACAACAAAAGACCCAAAAAGAACATGGGCTTTGACCCAACTACTAACTTGACCGGCGTCCAAGGGTCGACCGGGGTCTGCACTCGACCGAGGTCGGCACTCGAACGAGGTCTGCACTCAACAGGGATCTGCACTCGACCAAGGTCTGCACTCAACCGGGGTCTATACTCGACCGAGGTCTGCATCGACCGAACCAAGACTACTCAACACTTCGACCGGAGTCCCTCGGTCCCCCATCTAAAATCTCCTATCGAACGGTTTCCAATCAGGGGAGTCTAGATTCGATTACAACCTTGAATCCCTTAAATAGGTTTGAGTTGCCACAAACCAGTAACACAACCATTTCAACAGTTTATCCATTTTTTTAACAGATTTCACAATTGCTCACAAATCTTACTCCAAAACCCAAAGTCAAACGACTAATCTAAACGACCCAGACTCCAATGAAATAGACTGATACCAAAAAGCCTAATGGAGAAAATGATAAAGAGGAATATTACCTTGACGAAGAACGATTGAAATTTGAGATCTCGATCAAGCTATCTTCCCAACTTGGTCGTCCACAATCGCTTCCCTCTCTACTCCTTTACGCAGCCGCCCAATGCCAAGAAAAAAATGAGAGGTTTTAGGGTTAACACCCTTTTTTAAACAATGTTACCCCTTTACCCCTTATCCAAGAGTATTGGCCAAAATAAACCCCCAACTTTTCCTTATTAAAATTTAAACTTGGTTATTACAATATCCCATCCTCAATAGAATTCCGTCCCCGGAATTCCTTCGTCGAATAAACGCGGATACTGATTTCCCAAAACTGACTCCACTTCCCAAGCCGCCTTCTGGCCCTTTTTTTTTTTTGGAATTGTCACAGGACTTTTACCAAGGGAATTTCCTTGCTCCTTAACTTCTTCACTTTACGATTCAGCTTAGCTACCGGTTCCTCTACATAGCTTATCTTCTCATCTATTTGGACATCCTCAAAAGATATAACGACAACGCTTTCTGCTAAACATTTCTTCTGATTCGACACGTGGAAGACGGGGTGCAGTCCTCGTAGATCCACGGGTAGATCCAGTCTATATTCTACCTTCCCACACGCTTCACGATAGCAACCGACCCAACAATCTAGGACTTAATTTCCATTTCTTTCTGAATCGAGTCACACCCTTTCTAAGGCGAAGCCGATAACTTTACATTTGTCCCCACTTGGGGACTAACGACTCCAACTTCTCAAACTAACCATATAGGTACCATTCGATTTATCCAAGCCCTTCAGATCAATACATAGCCGTATGTAACCATCAGATTTATCCCTCGATTACATCAACTTCCATAATCGATAGAATTTTACCGGAGTCACACCACGATAACATGCATCCCTGACTAAAGACTCACTCAACTCGCCAACATAACACATCACCCTATGAAGCCATCACCAACAACTCACAGTCCTGAGTTTCTTCATCATGAAACTTGCCCTTGCAAACAACCCCTCTTAGTACGACATAAGTCAAACATAACATCACTTTATTTTTCGACCACATTGATCTCAACTCCTCTGCATTATTCAATCCTTACACGTTGAATATGATTCGCCCCAACGTCATCTCTTTCACTTTTCACATAATGGTAGAAACTTCCACAATTCAAAACATTCGCAATCCACCGGTTCCAGCTTGCCAAATAATACAGTGCATACCTCCCTTTCTCGTCGCATCCACAATCACTCGACCCAGAAGCGCAATAAAACCCAGCTTCACCCGCTCAACGCAGAGTGACCCAACTCAAACCACCCATTCCAAATAATTTAATACTGGACAACTGACTCACCTGGAATCCCTTTTTCCCGCATTACAAAAACTGACACTATGGTCCTTTGCTCTGAGCATTATATCCAACCATCTCTACCTTCCTCCCTAAAGACTTCAAACCCACTTCTAACGACCGACTCCCTGATTAGTGGTCATGCACTTTTGGCCAGTTGCACGGTTTTAATTAATCAACGCTTACACCGCACCGAACACCATTTTCTCTATCTCATACTCATGCTAGGGATTTACAAACTTGCTAACAGAAAAACTGAAAACATACCTGCACAATTTGTGCCACGTGACAAACTTCTTGTCTTGAATTTATCACCTTTCCGACCTGATAACTTCACTCTCTTCTCGATGCAAGAAACACTATTTGCCCAACAATACTTACTTTGTTCCTCGGTAAATCCCAAATGTGTTGAACCACATTTACATTACTTTGCTTGATCAACCGACTAACTACAATTACTATGCGCGATAGTCAACCCAACTCTTCCAAAACATTACCCAATCTGCTAAAACCTCTTCACCCCAAAGAATACTTTAACATGCCCACGGTCTCCCAATTACTACACAACCTCTTAAATTAAACAGTTCGGTACTTCAACAATCATTCTAGAGATATAAGATAATCTCGTCCAAATCATGCCGAAAACCAGAGCACACAGTTCCTCTTTTTGATAACCATCAACCATCATTTGAAAATTATTCTCAACTTCACAATACTCCAGTAGCCAAACATTCACACATCCCGACCACATACTCATCACTTTCAATTCATTCCCCAAAGATCTTTGAACAAAGACGCTCATCCGATAACAATAAAGCCAGTCTTCTACATATTCTTCCAGAAACTTCTTTTCTTTTAAAGATTTGCACCCCCAAAGATGCCATAAAGGCATTACCAACTCATGCTTACAACCACCACTCTACTACCTCATTCCAGTACAACTGCAATTCTCCACTACCACCTGTCACGCATACCATTACCATCATTTTCTCACTGGTCATAATATTAAAATTGGGCCTCAAGGCATTTCACGACCTTGTCTTTCCCAAACCTGAATGAATTGCGAAACTATGATCCTCAAATTTTCCCCAACAAGATAATGCTCCTTGTCGGCCCATAACGACCTGCTGGAATCAAACTCCAGTAGTTTGAAAGATTAAACATACTACTTCGAAGACTTAAATGCTCAAAGCACCACTCCTCCCAAATGTGCTATATAAAACTTTGATACCACATAACCATCAAAACTTCATCAATAGAGACTCACCTGCCCAAACCTACGATCCTCTACTTTTGTAAGATCCACACAAGGTTGTCCAAAATCACAATAGGTACCCACCTTATCTGGAATATTCTTTGCTTCATCACAAAATTCCCCAAAACTATTCGTAACTACTCCTTCATTAACAACGTCCCGTCATTCACCAAAAAAAATGGTTGTTGGCTTCAACTTGCCAGTTGACATGGTGGTACTTCAACCATATCTCCGACCACTGAATTTCCAATGGGATTTACCTCTGTCGCCCCAATATATAAAAGTATCCCAACGACTTCAAATCTCACCCTGCACATAAACATCTATCGACCTCCCTATCTTATGCCACTGTTCAAGTGAGCAAACCATAAAACACCCTTAACGTCAAAGATTACGGCTTCAATAACCACCTTCCGCTATTTAACACATTTCCTTAACAGGAACACCAAAGTCAAAAAAAATTGACTACCCCTGATCGAACATCACACTTCCATCCTCAATACTAACATCATTCTTAATTGCAACCTTTCCCCACGACCTAGAGAGTTCATAGCCTTCATGCATGACACACAAATACTTAAACTCTTGACACGTTTGAAAATTTATAAGATACTTACATTGTGAAACGAACTTAAGGGTACACGACATAACATTGACCTAGTCAGGCACAACGTTTTCGAGAATCGTTCAACCTCAATTTCCACAAAAAATTATCTTCACCACATCTCAACATCGATGTTGACACACTTGAATTAATTGTTGATAAACATTACCCAAGTGCTTTAGACAAATACTACAGAATCGCTTACAACGAGTTAAACGACCCTCACTCATTTTGATATAATAACATGTGTTTGCACCCAAAATACGCTTATAAAATCGTGTGACCCAAAACTGATATGATTTACACAGCAAAAGTTAACTCATTTATAAAGAAGTAAACTATGTTTCCCACGTAAAATAAAATAAAAATTTTATCACTCAACAACACACTTTTGCACGCATCAACACGTTTAAAAAAAAACAAATACTCCGCAAGGCACATACACGCCACAATATCTGACATGATAGACACCAACAATTTGTTCAAAACATAATGCATGAGACACACTTGACATTGAAGGCTATAAATACTCTCACAAGATCAGCCACTTGCACTCACCACATCTCCTCTCAGACTTTCTACTTCCAACCAATCAGTAGGAGCCCTCTACCGTGCCACAACCTCCGGCGCCAACATCTTCTAACGACCCTTGAAAACCCAACAACTAGCCACCACCGTGACTACTGATTCGCAAAACAAGCGTCCTCACTCTGACCCCAAACAAACTCGCCAGCAATAGCTCATTCCCATCCGATCCTCAATATATAGTATCAGTCAACACTGATATCGTCTCTTAACCGCCCTTCAATTACTACAACTTTAGAAACCTCGTTACTACCCTTAGATTTTTGGATTAACACTCTCCTGCTTCTCACTGATCGACCTATCACTTTATCAAATCGACGACTCCCTTGAAGCGAAAAGCTCACCTCCTATCATAATTCTCTTCCTTATGGACTCAGAAGATCCTTTCTCAACGAAATATCTACATCCCGCACGATATGCATCCTAACGGTATTAATCTTACTACCAAAATCGAACTTCCACCACACGCTAGACTAAAACTATCAATCTATGGATAGAACTCTCTACCCTGAACCACACTCAACAATAATAATTGAGTATGCCCATGCACCTGTAAATTCATAATGGCATTGGCCAGATGCGATTTTGAATTTACCTTACATGAGGGTACTCACTATTGTTACCACGCCTCACAAAGATCAAGGTCTTTCTTAAAGGCTTCCTATATCTCAGTTGTGTTCATCTACCCCACAGTTTAAGTTTAGGCCCATCTGGTCACCTAAATCCCTTAAACTATGGCTCTGATACCAATTGTAACAACCCAACCTTAAACAACAAGATAACAACTTAAATCTTAAATAAAAATGCCAAACGGCACAATACAACACCCAAAATACGACATTTGCGGAAAGATAAATTAGTACACAACTGAGAATACAGAGACAAAAGTCTACAATGGAGGTCCTCTAATTTAGCTCCAGCGCACATCTTCTCTTAAAACATAAACGCTCCTTATACTGCCATTCTTTACCTGAAAAGTGTTTTAGATTTGAAAAGAGCGAGGGTTAGACCGAAAGGTCTAGTGAGTCCCCTCTTGCAACAACTTTATAACTCAACAAAACATTCAATAAATCATCATCAAATAAACCATTTTCAGCTTCCAGGAAAACATTAACTTTCAGTAAACTTCTCCGCTCACACTACCGCCACCCTAAGGTGACAGCGTGTCTGTGACTCACACTGCCTTAGATGGGACACACCCCCCATATAGCATAAATGGGACACACCCCCCGGTATGAGCACAGGCGGGTCACACCCCCCGACTTTGAGCCTTCTCACTTAGGACCATGTATGCATACATTTCCACTTTGTCAACAATAAGGAAAACATCTTTAGCATTTAATTAAACTCGCAAGTAAGTACTGAAGGAACATCAATTCAAAGCTTGCATATAATTTTCATAATAGTCATGCCAACATATATAAATCAAGTTTAAACCAAAACTTTCGCATGCTTTTGTTAACAAAGGATTTAGTTCAGAAAACTCACCTGACGTCCTTAGCTCGAATCTCGCGCCTACTCCTATAATTCGGTCTGAAACCTATAAAGGAAACATTGACCGGTGAACACCCGATTCTTTCTATTTTTACACAAGTTGACCTTAACCCCAAAATTCCACTTCCTATTCTTAAACGAATATTAATTCACTAAAACACTTAATTGAGTGGATGAGCAATTGAGTCCTTGCTTTAAAATAAAACGGGCTGCCTAATACTAAACCCAACCCAACAACAAAAGACCCGAAAAGAACATGGGCTTCGACCCAACTACTAACTTGACCGGGGTCCAAGGGTCGATCGGGGTCTGCACTCGACCGAGGTCGGCACTCGACCGGGGTCTGCACTCGACCGGGATCTGCACTCGACCGAGGTCTGCACTCGACCGGGGTCTGCATCGACCGAACCAAGACTACTCAACACTTCGACCGGAGTCCCTCGGTCCCCCATCTAAAATATCCTATCGAACGGTTCCCAATCAGGGGAGTCGAGATTCGATTACAACCTTGAATCCCTTAAATAGATTTGAATTGCCATAAACCAGTAACACAACCATTTCAACAATTTATCCATTTTTTTAACAGATTTCACAATTGCTCACAAATCTTACTCCAAAACTCAAAGTCAAACGACTAATCTAGACGACCCAGACTCCAATGAAATAGACTGATACCAAAAAGCCTAATGGAGAAAATGATAAAGAGGAATATTACCTTGACGAAGAACGATTCAAATTTGAGATCTCAATCAAGCTATCTTCCCAACTTGGTCGTCCACAATCGCTTCCCTCTCTACTCCTTTACTCAGCCGCCCAATGCCAAGAAAAAAATGAGAGGTTTTAGGGTTAACACCCCTTTTTACACAATGTTACCCCTTTACCCCTTATCTAAGAGTATTGGCCAAGATAAACCCCCAAGTTTTCCTTATTAAAATTTAAACCTGGTTATTACACGTCTGGATTCGAACCCTGGACAGATGGGAAGTTCCTCTGATTTTTGTATATTCCAAATTTTAATTTAGGTAAATGGTATGAAAATGTAACGTACTTTCATATGATTCTTATTTTGAATAACCTACTTTTAAAACTTTTATTTTGATATTAAATGTAAAATCTCAAAATTTTAAGTAATTGGTTTACCTATAACATGAAAATAATGAATAGGATTAGATTTTTGCTGATGACATTTATATTTTATTTTTGAATGCCAATTAAGCAAAAAGAATTCCACGTCATTATTTAAAAAAATTATATAATATGAATTATTTTTTAATTAAGCAAAAAAATTACTTATTATTGTTTTGATATAAATTTGGTAATAGTTTTTATGAAGTAATTTCTTTAAAGATTGTAAAATTTCTATATTTAAAAAAAACGATCGTCAACTTTGTAATTTTTGGTAAAAATTTCTAATATTCTTTAAAACTTTTTTATTAACAAATAAACATGAGCAAAATTATATTAACAAGTAATTATTGATAAACATTTAAATTAAGAAACAAAATACGAGTAATAATTAAACATTTTATAAAAATATCGTAATACTGCTATATCTATAAGCAAAAGAAGGGCAATTTCATAAAAAAGTTTTGAGATGTCGTAACTCCTTTCGATTATAAACAAAAATGCCTTAATTATACATCCTTCATGTTCAATCAATGTGAAATGACTTGCTTCCTAAACTATCTTAATGATTAATTTTTCAGATTAGTAGATGTTTAATGTTACCTTTTAGAATTTCAGGCGATTTAATGATTAATTGCATCCCTTATGTGGAGAGGGGTGCAAATAAAACATTTCTCTGGTGATGATCAGATTCGTTCTTGACATTTTTTAGGTCTTGGATGAGACATAAAAATAGGCTATCGATAACTACAAAATTATTTTCAATATATTGTTTATATTATCAATAATTACATTGAATTAAAAAAAAATACTAGTAATTCATCTAAAACCATTTTTTCCTGTATACCTAGCGCAAGGTCAATCAATAATCATTTCTAAATTAATATTATCTACTATATCATTTTTATATAACATCGTCAATCAGTTCTACCATCAAATGCATCTTATGATACACCTTTAATATATAGATTGAAATCATTTGACATCACTATGTTGACTATTCGGAGTAACACTTTAAGTAAATTAACATAAACTAGTAATATTTCACATGTTACCTGACATTAATGTTTTTCATCATTTTAAACTTTTAGGGATAAAGTAAATTGTTTAAGAACCATCAATTTTAGAATAAAAAAATACATGTTGATTATAGTTTGAAATTTTATTCTTGTTTTAGAGATAAAAAAATACTTAAGATTAATGCACCAATATTAGATAATAATTAGTCACTAATGTATGAAAAAAAAATATATTTGAAATTCTAAATATAGATATATGTTGGGTCGTCTCATATAGTTTGGTAATTGTTTTCAAAATGTAGTAACTTTATTAGTTAATAACAAGAAATCTACTATATTTTAACACTAATAAAATAATGCGGATGGAATAACGAAAAGAATATGTAGAAGATGAGTAATAGAGTATATATCAAGGATTATAGAGTATATATCAAGTAATAACAAAAAATCTAATATATTTTAACACAATAATAAAATTCATGCGGATGAAATAATGAAAAGAATATGTAGAAGATGAGTAATGGAGTATATATTAAGGATTATAGGCCAAAATAGTTCTTAGATAATAGTACTAGATAAAAAAAAACTTGAAGAAAAAAAATAAGCAATACTATAAAATGAAAGAATAAATAACTTTTTACAATTTTTTTTTGTCCAATATTATTAATTAATACATGTTTGAGCCCTTAATATAATGTTAAATTCTTTTTGAATCCTATTATATACTAAATTTTTTAACTACTAATATATAGTATATAATAAAAAATTTAGGCCCCTATTTACTTTGAGTCCTGAGCGTACGCCCAGCCCGCCTTCCCCGAGGGACGGCCCTGATGATGATAATGACATCGATCAATAATATGAACTTGATTAGTAGGTTGTTAATTACCGTCCATTATGTTGAGTTGTAAATGCTATTACAATTTTCCGTCTTGGGTGATTTCTATTTTATGCAGGTATTTTATATGTCGAATTTTTGTGTTTAAACTTACTCCTGTTGTTTTTAGGGGTGTTATAGAGAAAATGAGTATGTTTGGACTTTTAACTGCATTAAATATTTCTAAGATATTTAAGTGGAAAAAAAATAAATTTTATATTTTTAAAATAAGAAACTCTAAATCACAAGTCTAAAAATCATATATAAAGATTTAATTGGTACAAAATCTGATATTGTAATTAAAGTAAAAATAAGGTGTAAATTAATTAATTAATTAATGCGAAAAATTTACAACCATTTAGGATGAATTGCAGCATACAATGAGTATTATTATAACTAGCATTTAAAGGAGAACAAAAATTGATAAATCCATCCAAACATGGCTATGAAACTTGTTATTTTCATATGCTTCATCATTACGTTCATTTTCTCTTGCTCATCGGAGACCACCACCACCTCCCGCACCATAAGCGAGTGGTGCGGCCAAACCCCACACTATCAAACATGCGATTACTATATCGGCACGCAGGTCCTCACCACCACCACCCTATCAACCACCGCATTCCTAGAGATGACGGTGAAAGCAGCCATAAATAATGCACTCGTGGTCCGAGAACGAGCCCATGAGATCGAGTCCAAGTATCCAAATGCTCCAGGAAAAAGCTTGTGGTCGAGTTGTGTTGACTACTTCGATGAAACCGTGTACACACTTAACATGATCTTTGACCGCACCCTCGAGCCCACGCCACTCGACATCCAAACATGGCTCAGTGCTGGTTTGGCCTATGTCAATGTGTGTGAAAAAGGGTTCGAGTTGATCAATATGACCAACACCATTCTACCCAGTATTTCTAATAATTTGACAGAACTAATTTCCAACTCTTTGGCAATTAGTACTCTTAATAGCGGTAGGAATAGGAATACTCCTGATTGGAATTATTGGAACAACGAATATAAGTTGTCGGATAATTTGGCAATTGAACGGCCGGATCTGGTGGTGGCTCAAGATGGATCGGGAGATTTTACAACGGTTCAAGGCGCTGTATACGCGGCTGCGAAACGGGCACAACCCACGAAGAGGTTTGTGATTTACGTGAAGGCCGGGATCTACACAGAAAATGTTGTGATTAAGCGTGGAGTGCGGCATATAACGATGTATGGAGACGGAATAGGTAAGACGATCATCACCGGGAACGGGCATGCAGGTGGTGACATGCTCAAAACATCATTGGCCGGTGACTTGAAGGATACCGCAACAGTTCGTAAGTTTATGTCTCGTTTAATTTACTGATAAATAGTCCCGTTTTTCTTTTCATTCATAAAAAAAATAAAAGATTGTTTTGTTTAATTTTATTATAAATTGATTTTATTTATGATTTTATTGTTGTTTTAGTAATTATTGTTACAAACTTAAAATTGATTATTTGATTTTAATTATTATTCATATGGATTGCAGAAGTATGGGGATGGGGATTTATCGCTCGAGACATGACGTTTCGAAACACGGCTGGACCGCTGGGAGGGCAAGCGTTGGCACTCTTATGCGGCTCTGACCAATCAGTCTTCTACCACTGCAGCTTCGAAGGTTACCAAGACACACTCTTTGCGGCTGCAAACAAACAATTCTACAAAGAATGCCAAATCTTTGGAACCGTAGATTTCATTTTCGGCGATGGTCAAGCCGTCTTCCAAGATTGTGGGATCTTCTTTCGGAGACCAGTTCCTGGAGGAGGCTTAGTGGTGACGGCTAATGGCCGGAAGAACCATAACGAATCCAGCGGATTTACTTTGCAAGGTTGTAAAATAACTGCAGATGCTGATCTTAAGTCCGTACTCAGTCAGTTCAACAAAGCGTTCCTAGGAAGACCATGGTATCCGTATGCCTTGACCGTTTTTATGGAGAGTTATCTTGACGACGTGATTGATCCAGCAGGGTGGATGGATAGTTGGGGTAATAAGAAACACTGTTTTTGTGGAGAGTACAAGAATTATGGACCGGGATCGTCTACGGCAAAGCGGGTTAATTGGCCTAGTTTCCATGAAATTACAAATAAGAGGATCGCACGATTTTTTACGGTTGGCAAGTTCTTGTTTGGCAATCATTGGCTTCCTCAAAGCGGAGTGCCTTATATATCTGGGTTTAAAAATCAAGTAACACAAAATTAACTAGATATATAGTTTGTATAGAAAGAGATCAATGGTTTCAACCTTACCAAAAGTGAGCATTATATATAAATTTAGTTTATCGGGTATTATAAATTTAAAAAGAAGAACTACTATATATAGTTGCCAAATATCTATCAATTATAATTAAGAAAGCTATTCTTCATATCAATGAAATTATCTAATTAATGACCTTTTATCAAAATTGGTTAATATAAGTTCAAAGATATTCCACTGTTTTTCGGATATTCGTTTACGTATGTGAAGCTTAGAAGCACCTCTTGAATAGTTGCGATATAATCATCCATGTTAAATGAAACGTTTTTAATTAACGGTAATTTTAGAGCATCTCTTATAGATTTCAACAAAATATTCATTTTGAATATTATAATATTAATTATATATTCCATACATGTAATAAAATATGATTTCGTTCTCCTAAAAATTTAATTGGAAGACTTCTTATGGATGAAAATATATTTATCTCCCTCATTTCCCTATTTTAGAAAAAGTTTTGAAAAATCTGTTAAATAAAAAATTTCTCAAAAACCTTTATCAGAATATAGGTATGTTTGATGTTTTGTTGTAGAATTTGATATCAAATTAATCGATTAGACTAGTATTCATGTTTGTTGATTTAATTTCATGTCCATCATGTTAGTTTTGTTTTATTTTAATTAAATGGTCGTTTACAAAACGTTTACTCGGGTAAACACTTACCAAACTTACCAAGTTATATTACCTTAACCGATGAATACGACAATGACCAATAATATTCCCGGCTCTTACCCGGTTAGCGCTTACCGGGTAAATTCTTGCCTACGATACCGTTTGAATGGTCTAAAATCTTACCCGGTAAGCTAAGCGGTTGTAACGACCTAACTCACGAAATAAGCATAATAAACTTTAATATAAAAATAACACCAAAACGGCCCAAGTCAACAATATCAAAACCAAGGTTTGCAGATAACAACCTATTACACAACTGAGATTATAACGAATAATGACTAAGTCCGGGACCTAGCAACAATCTTCTCTTACGCCACGTTTCTCGCATAAAATTTCCCCTTTCCCTTGCTAGAACTCTCTGTTGGGTACTTTCCTGAAAAGATTTTATGTTTGAAAGAGCGAGGGTTAGACCGAAAGGTCTAGTGAGTTCCCTCTAAAAACAATTCACAAGCCATAGCATCATATAAAGATTTATAAGCAATTATAAACCAATTCAGTTTTTATAGAAACATCACACCCGCAAATCATGCTTTCGGCACACACTGAAGTCACACATAGACGACAACGTGTCTAGCTCATATTGCCTTATTCTGGGACCCCCCCCCCCCCCCAATTGGCATTAAGGATGCGTTTGGTACGCAGACATGACATGACAAGACAAGATGGAACAGGACAGGACGGAACAGAACAGGACAGTTGTCTAGCGTTTGACAAGACATGATAGAACTGGACTAGACTGGTTAAATGACGAATTTACCCATGATGAAAAATCATATATTACATCACATAAAACTAATTTACATCACTAATACATAGTGCAATGGATTATCAAAAACATAAAACTAATTTATCATGAATGGATATTGGATATGGAAATCAAAACCCAAATTTTAAGTTTCGGATTTTAGGTTGTTTCAGGTTTGGGTTGGTCGGGTTTCGGATTGATGTCGGTCGGGTTCGGGTATTATATAATGCAAAAGTTATATATAAATTCAATCGTTTTTTATGATGAATACAATCGATTGAAAGATTGATGAAATCGATAGCAAGTTTAAAATTTAGAAAATATTTCAACAAACTATAATTTACGATTTTCAAAAAATAATTAGATATATATATATATATAGTATTTAAAATATAGATTTATGTTATTTCGGGTTTTCAGACGGGTTGTGTGGCCAACGATCAAACCCAATCCGAACCCAGATATCCTCCTAAATATCGGGTTTCGGATTATTGGATTTCGGGGTATTCGGGTTTTGCAAACACACCTTATTTTCGGTTTGGATGCGGATTCAGATTTCGGACTATTGGGGTTTTGCACACCCCTAGCTTGGAGGCGTGGATGATGAGAAGACATGTTTTATGTTTTTGTTTTTAACAAAGGGTATATTACTCAAAATATTGTTGTTTTACTTAGTTCCAGGGGGTTGGAGTGGGACAAGTGTGTCCCATGCTTGTTCCACTTAGTTCTAGCGTGTCCCACATATGGTCACGTCAAACATGGGACAAGTATGTTCTGTTCTGTCATGTTTCGCTTTGTTCTACATACCAAACGCACCCAAACGGGACACCCCCCGGTATGAGCGCAGGCGGGACCCCCCCCCCCCCCCGACTTAGGCCTTACTCGCCAACCACAATGTATGCATATATTTAACCAACAACCGAAGTATAAACCACGTTCATAATAAATCTAGCATGTTTAAAGCTCACATAATAATAAAATGCTTTAAAAATAAACTTCCACATGTCTTTAACCACTTTAACATCGCGAAAGCATTTAGTTAGAAAACTCAACTAATTGTAAAATGCTTAGGGTTCGCCCGGGTTTCACTGCCGCCTCCCGGTACCAACACCCCACCCCACCCCCTACGCCCCGCCTCCCGGGGTTCTCCGCCCGGTCCCTTTCCTTACTACCCCGGGTCCCCGCCTCCCGGGTCCTCCCTAGGTGGTTCCGACTCCCGGCTTTCCAACAACTCCCCGGGTCACTCCCGAGTGGAGACTACTGGGGCTCCCCGGTTCCAGACCTCCCCGATCACCCCGGTAAGGGTTTTTTCTCGAAGGGTCGTCGCACGCACAGTGCGTCGTGGTCTACATGTCGCCGACCCCTCAACAACGCAAAGCATTGGGATCCGGTTTCGATTAAAAAGGCATGTTTGAATCGATGCACACCATCAATCAACAACCCTCAAATCATTACCAAAAGAGGCAAATCCTTCAAAGGTTTGAGGCCTCAACAAGACCTCAGACTACAATAAATCCCCATTTCAAACCAAATCAACCCCAAGGATTTCTCTTATGCAATTCAATCATTAAAAGAGGGATGAGATTGAGAACTTACCTAGAAGAGAAGCAATTCGATTCCTTCTTCCAAATGAAGTTTTGCCTTCTCCTTTCTCCTTTCTCAAAAATCGCCCTATTCTCCTTGAGAGTATTTCTTAGCCGCCTTCAACAGGAAAATGAGCATCTGTGAAAGATGCTAGGGTTAACCCCTTATTCCACATTTACCTTCTAACCCCTTACACTTTAAACCAACAAGCAAAACACTCTAACCACAATTATTCCTTACAAAAAGACCCGGATATTACAATATTCTCCCCTCAAAAGAATTTCGTCCCCGGAATTTCTGGGACCTCATATACTACTCCAATTCCCAAGTCGCTTCTTGTCCTTTGTGAAATTGCCACCGCAATTTCACAAGTCGAATTTCCTTATTCCTCGACTTCTTCACCTTATGGTCCAAGATAGCCACCGGTTCTTTGATGAAGCTTAACTTCTCATCCACACGCACTTCGTCCAACGGTATCGCCACATCGGCTTCGGACAAGCACTTCTACAAATTCGATACGTGAAATGTATGATGCACTCTGCGTAGATCCTCCGGTAAATCGAGTTTGTAAGTCACCTCCCCATTACGCTCGCTAATCGCAAAGGGTCTAACAAATCTCGGTTTCAACTTATCTTTTTTTCGATACGCACCACACCCTCCCAAGGTGAGACCTTTAACATCACATTGTCTCCCACTTGGAATTCTATTGGCTTCCTTCGTTTATTCGCATACATTTTCTGACGGTCTTGCGTCGTTTTCAATCCTTCACGAATTTGATTTACCTTATCAGCCATCACTTGCACTATCTCTGGGCTTGCTAGTTGTTGTTCTCCTACTTCGTTCCAACACAAGGGTGTTCTACACTTGCGCCCGTATAATGCTTCGAACGGTGCTGCTTGAATACTCGCATGGTAACTGTTGTTGTAAGATAACTCTGTTAATGGAAGATGAACTTCCCCTAAACCCTTGAAGTCAATTGCACAGGCGCGTAGCATATCTTCCAATGTTTGAATAGTCCTCTCACTCTGGCCATCCGTAACAGATATTGTACGGATGTTGTACGCTTTGTCCACACACCCGGACTCACGGTTTTAAAATGCGTCTCCTTAAGGTTTTCATCTATAACTTTACTTCTTTAGAAGAACGAACTCTACCGGAAATGGCTCCACAACGACATGCATCCCTGACTAAAAATATAACCCCTTGATTCACCAACTTAACACGATGTCAACCTTAGGCATCACCATGAACCCACCGTTATGAATTCTTCCTCATCAAGTACCTTGACATAACAAGATATTTTCCCTCAACACTACTTACTCCTAGTGCCAAAAGAACACTTTCTTTTCCGAACCGCATTGGTCACACTCAGCGGTGTTGTACAACTCATACGCATTATACGTATGTTACTCCCAAACGTCATTACCCCAAATTCTTACATAAGGAAAGAAAACTTTCATAACTCATCACTTTCATAGCCCACCAACTCCAACTGACCGAATTAAAATGACCCTTACTTCAGTTTCTCATCGCATCCAACAATCCGCCCGAACGTATTTGCAAGATTCATTCGTTCAAACACGGAGTGACTACGCTCACACCAACTATTTCAAATAGCCCAACACTGGGGGACAGGCTCACTTGGAATCTTTTCCACACAATACTAAGTCTGACACTATGGCATTTTCACTTTGAGCTCTACGTCCAACCACCTTTTTCCGCTTTCCTCTCGGAAACATACAACATACTACCAAAGATCAACTTACTAATGGATGTGAACTTTAGGTCAATCATACGACTTAGATTTCTCAACACCAAAATCAAAACATGCACCATATCTCCTTCTCACGTTCTCACCAGGGTTCGTAAACTTACTAACGGCAAAACTGAAAATATAACTCCACATTTCCGTGTTGTAACACCCTGATTTCGAAAAGGTATCGTTTCAAGTTAATACATAATTCAATAGATTTAAAAGGAAAAATAAGATATATGATTTTGGACTTGAATTCTAGATTTTATAGTCTTAATGGATAAATGATTCAATTACGAGTCCAACGGTTCTTTCCGGAGCAAAATCAGAGCTATAACGAAGAAGTTACGACCAAAACAGTGAATGCGAAGAAAATAAGGGGAAGCGGGCGACTTATGTTGCGACTTAAGGTCGCAAGATAAGTCGCGAAACCCCCTGGTCGAGCTTAAAAACCCGATTTTCAGCCACCAAACTTCATTTCTTCATATCTTCTTCATCACAACTCCGATTTTGGTGATTCAAGTTGCCATGGTTTCGTTTTTGAGAGCTCTTCATGGATATAGCAAGATATTTGGATTCTATTGGAAGATCCAAGGGTATTTTGTGGTGGTAAGCTCCTCATCTCTCTCGATGTTAAGCTAGGGTTTGATGATTTCACCCTTTTTCCTTTCCCCCTTCATCTTGGGTTTGATTTTGTTGACTTGTGTGGTGAAGGTGATCTTGTAGATGTGTTGGATCTAAGATCTAGGGAGGTTTCTTGGTGGTTATTGGTGATGTTATGAGGGGCTAATAGGGACGTATGGATTGGGTGATTATCTCAGAAAGTAGGTGTCAACTTGGAATCGACATTGCTATTTGGGAATGGAATGGCTGGTAGTATATCCTCATTGCAGATAGTTGTTTTAAGGATAGGAGTCAATATTCGATTTGAAGGGCAACGACTATTTGGGTGCTTAAGTGCACTTTCGTGGAAATTGATGTGTTTGCAAGTTAAGTGGTAACCTTAAGGATATTAGATGCGGGCAAAATAGAGATCGATCATGGGTAATCCGGAAATCATTGGGGTTTTCGTTGATTTAACAATTTATGCTTGTACGCGTTATGGGTGATATAAAACCGTGGGATTTGGGGCAATCCTCTGTCTACATATGCTATTTATTGTATATTGGATCAGACCAACTAGTGATAAGAATTTTGTCAAGAGAAGGACGAGGAATCTCTGGGAGTATTGATTATTGGAGGACTTGGAGAGAATGTCGGGGCGAACCTTAAGTGAAAGTCAATTGATGGGGAGACCTTGGCTTGTTATATTCAGAAGTATTTAAGAGTAAAGTTCACTTTGACAATCCTTGGTGGAAATGGTTAGCTAAGGTCGCAGGCTACACTGGAGGTGTTAAGCGCAATTTAAGGTTGGGAGTCAGCTGAAATCCTTATGATAAGGAAAGGATTTATTAAGGACTCGGTATTCATTTTCATCGTCGGTAAAGTAAACCGAACATCGAGAAAGGGGCACGATGGTTATTATGAGAATACAGTGACAACCTTAAATGGGATGTAATCGGTTTCGTATATGAGGTAAGGTTTCGTGAAGGCAATCCTTTTGGATAGGAAATCAAACGATCTTGCCAAGTGCTATGTGGGGTGCTTGGTTGGTGCCAGATTTCGAGGACAAAATCTCTTTTAAGGTTGGGAGGATTGTAACACCCCGATTTCGAAAAGGTATCATTTCAAGTTAATACAGAATACAGTAGCTTTAAAAGGAAAAATAAGATATATGATTTTGGACTTGAATTCTAGATTTTATAGTCTTAATGGATAAATGATTCAATTACGAGTCAAACGGTTCTTTCCAGAGCGAAATCGGAGCTATAACGAAGAAGTTACGGCCAAAACAGTGAATGAGAAGAAAATCAGGGGAAGCGGGCGACTTATGCCGCGACCTAAGGTCGCGAGATAAGTCGCGAAACCCCCTGTTCGAGCTTAAAAACCCGATTTTCAGTCACCAAACTTCATTTCTTCATATCTTATTCATCACAACTCCGATTTTGGTGATTCAAGTTGCCATGGTTTCGTTTTTGAGAGCTCTTCATGGATATAGCAAGAGATTTGGAGTCTATTGGAAGATCCAAGGGTATTTTGTGGTGGTAAGCTCCTCATCTCTCTCGATGTTAAGCTAGGGTTTGATGATTTCACCCTTTTTCCTTTCCTCCTTCATCTTGGGTTTGATTTTGTTGACTTGTGTGGTGAAGGTGATCTTGTAGATATGTTGGATCTAAGATCTAGGGAGGTTTCTTGGTGGTTCGAGCTTTCATCAATGGTGATTCAAGTTTTGGGGGTAAAACCTAGATTTAGCCTAAATCTAGCAATGTGAGTTCAAGTTGATTTGTGAAAACGGTGTACATGCCAAAATGTCCATTTTAAAGTGTTTATGTGTTTTACATGAAATTATCAAATGTTGGGTTAGTTGGTAATCTTTGATTATTTGAAGTATTTAACTTTATAAACTTTGTAAAACACCCACATTTGGGATTTTTGGGCATTTCGATAAATGTATCATAAATGAATGAGTTTTTGATGATTTATTGCATAAATGGGTCTTTGGTTGAAAATACACTTTTAAGTGTTTGTCGGGTTTATGCATCATTCATGAAAGGGGATGTTTTATAAATTATTACTTGCACATTTATGTGAGGTACACGAAAGAATGTATATAGTCTCATTTTATGATTTTCATTCTTATCAGCAGTTAACCATCAAAATGTGATTTGGGAACTATATGGTAATATGAACTATATGTTTGATTATAGTTGGTCACAAGTGTATTGTGACGAGTCTAGACTATTACTATTGGATCCATAGGTATTTAGTTGACTTATTATTTGGGGGTAACTCCCGTATGTAGCTAGTTGAGACATTGGACCCTAGAGGGCAACTTGGTACGGTTATGTGGGACCGATTACTAGTCGTGGGTTGTAAATGTAAATCCTAGTGAATGAGTATGACTAGGATCATTGGGTGTCATCCCCCCACATCTTTATTCGAGCTGGCGTGTTCGCAACCTTGATCCTAGTATGTTGAGCTCAATAACTTGGAATGTGGCCTACTTTTGTGTTCCGCCACTAGCCTTGGAATTCGGGATTCCCCCGTCACCGAGAGGTGTTGTTTTGGGGTATTTAGTTTTATCCTTGTTTTCAGTGACGCTTTGAGTTTGGGTTATCTCCCTTATGCTACAATCTTGGAGACTTGAGTTTACTCATATTTTCGGTCGTTTGTTTTATAAAGTTTTCTCAAATTTCATTATTCGAGCATTACCATTATTCTCGTTTTGAGTAAGCGTTGGATTGCATTATTTCATGAAAGAGTGTTTTGGCGTTGAGGCGTCCATCTATAAAATGCATATTATTGGTAAATGAGTTGTTCTATTATTTTTAAGTAAATCATTTTAAATGATCATGATTACAAGTTGCAATATTTCCATTTTACGTTTTCCTTTATAATCATGATATAAAACTCTTGAACTCACTAGGCGTTAGCCTAACCTTTTTATTTGTCGGCATGTGCATCAGGTTCCATTCCAGGATTAGTTCTAGCGACACTGAGAAGTGATGAGTGCTTGTTGTGTGCTCGAAGAGGCGATTAGCTTGATGAAGTCTTCTGCACTTATATTGGAGATAGCGATTGTTATTGGGATTTAGTAACACTCGACTTTAGTTAGTCTTTATGTAAGACTTTATTTATTTGTTGATGGTTCAACCTAGATATGTATTTCAATTATGGACTAGTAGTAAGAGATTTTATTATCCTTTAAGGTATTGTTGAAAGTTTTTGTTTAGTCGCTCTTTACAAATTTGAGGGTGTTACACGTGCTCCTTGCCAAACTTCTACTCTCGGTTTTCTCACTTTCTCCGACAAATTCCAAATTTGTCGAAAACACATTTACATTATGTTGGGTCTGAATGTGCTAAGGATGGATACTACTGCTACTTGAAAGGTATTACTACTGCTTGTAGCATTACTACTGCAAGATGAACAATTACTACTGCTAGTAGAATTAATACTGCTTGAAGAGTTAGTGTTGCTACTTTAATAGTTAGTACTGCTTGGAGAGTTAGTACTGCTAGTAGTTAGTATTGCTTGAAGATTACTACTGTAAGTAAATGGTTAATACTGCAAGCATGATAATACTGCTGAGGATGTTAATGCTGATGGATAAGGATGAAGTTAATACTGCTTATGAAGATAATGCTTGAAGAGAAAGAATAGGAGCTGGAGATAGAGATGAAGATAATTATGGAATGAAGATCAATTTTGTTTTGATAATTATCTTGTAATTAATTATGTATATATAGTCTAGAAGTCCTTGATAGAAATATAGTTTTTTTTATACAGTTTTTGATATACGAGTTGTTTTGTTTAGAGAATTAACCTCAAGACTAGTATTGATCCTTTCTATAGAGAAGTGTAGAACGTCTGTTGAGCATGTTCAACAGATTGAGGTTGAGTTTGTAATCATTTTATGCAATATAAACTTATGATTTGAGTTCATATTCTGTGTTTTGATTAATTGTTAAAGTGTTATTCCGCAACTTCTTTAACATTGTTTCTGAGTGTGTTAATTAAATTCTTCATTAGAATTTTTTTCGATCTTGACACATTACTATGCTTAGCCAAACGATTATCCACGATTCCCACGCGAGGTAATCAACCAAGCTCTCCCAAAACATTACCCACTGCACGAAGGCACCACACAATTCTCGCTTTGAAAACAGGATTGCCCTATCCGCTAGGGTTCCTTCACACTCAACGAATACTCCGACATTCCCCCGGATTTTCCTGTCTACTACCAACTATCATGAACTAAACGGTACGACATTTCCACCAAAATTTTACCGAAATACAATGAGCTCGCCCAACAACTCTTCACGACCCAAGAACCCAAGGTTCCTCTATCAGTTTGCCACCAACTACCACTCGAACACATAATTCTCAAATTAGAATACCACAATACCAAGCATCAACCATATTTCAATATCATATATGACACTTTTGAAGTGGTCACATAAAACTCCGTGCAAGGATTCCCACCTACGCTCAACCCAGAACAACACAAGTCCACTACTTAATCTCGAAGAAACTCTTTACCACACTAATGACTTGCACGACCACTTAAGCATAAAATAACACTAACTCATCCAAACATCCATTACCACACCACAACCTCATACTATATAGTCGAAATCTTCACGATCACGCGATACACCTACCGGATATTGTTCTCTTCAAACCGCTCCTGACACCAATATCTGAAGTAAAGTCAATTCACGACATAGCCTTCCACAAACTTTAATAAACCACCAAAATCATGATCATCTAATTCACTCAGCATGATCTTGTTCCTTGTCAGCTTATCCCGATCTGCCAGAAACAAACTCAGGCAGTCGGTAAAAATTTAAGCGTACTACTTCGCGGACCAACACACTCGAAGTTCAACCACATCGATTGTGCTATATACTTTACTCCCACACGAACCATCAGAATCTCAAAGGAATTCATCTGACCAAACTAGCGGTCTTCTATTTTCGTAATGCCCACACAAGGTGATACTATACCATGCCAGATACACACCATTCCCGTACACCCCATTGCTTCCTCATGAAAATCCAGGAAAGTATAACCATTACCATTTCCTCATTTTCAGCGCCACGACAAAGGCCCTAACAATTGGTGACACTTCAATAATGTCTCCGACCGACAAGGATTCCCAATGGAACCTACTCCTTCCAACGCATCATAACTAACTCGGTGCCCTATCGATTTTGCACTTTGAAGGCATAAAACTTACTTGATATATAATCTGATTACCAGACCACCTCAAAACTCCGAATCGACATCAATAACTTTTTATCCAAATACCACAACTCTACTTATCAACATGCTGCTAAGACGAGTATCTTAACCGCTTCGAATTCCACCCTGCCGACACCACCCGTCGACTACCATAACCCAAGTTACCAATAGGAGTGCATGCTACCACAAAACAAAACATTCTTAATGGCAAATGTTAAGGTTTCCGTTCTTCTCTGCCTTTCCCCAGTGGAAATACTAAGGTCATGAATCGACCAACAATGGCCTGAACGCCACACTCTCACTCTCTATCCTTAATTGCAACGCTTCCTTACGACCTACCGAGTTCATAGCCTTCATGCATGACAACATACTAGTTTGATATCATAGACACATTTGAAATTTGACGAGTACCACAATACGATACAAAATTTAGTAATCACGACGCTACAGTGACATAAATGAATAACCATGTATGACGATCTCGAGGATCGTTCTCACTCGACCCCACGATGAAATAAACCTTATCCAACCGAAATCGATATTGGCTCAATTAAAAGTATTTTCAAAGAATCTTTACTCATGCGATTTATGAAATTATGACATAACTTCTTATATTGAGTGTGTCAGTCGACTTTCACCCTTGCTGACATGACGAACATGTCCATACCAGTCACTCTTATAAAACCACGCAGTTAAATGATATTATATTTTCCACATAAGTTACTCATTTATAAAAGAAGTGAAATAGTTCTCAAGTTACAAAGTTCAAAATTTAACACACCACGCAACAAAATTCCCCCTTTTCAATCCAAAAACATGTTTACATGCGTCATCTCAATTCCAAAACAAATTACTCGCAAGACACACACACACACACAAACCAATATAAGACATGAACGACTCAAGCAACTTATTCGAAAACACAATGCACGATGCTCATTTTACATTGAAGGTTATTCACTCTCGCAAGGTCGACCACTTTTACTCACCACAATTGTTCACAGATTCCTTTCTTCTGACTAACTAGTCAGGTCCCTCACAATTGCCACCACCTTCAGCACCAGAGTTTCCCAACATGCTTGCATGTCCAACTACCCTGTTATCAACGCGACTACAGATTCGCAGAAATGCGTCTTCACTTTGATCCAGATATTCTTACCAACAATAGCTTGTCTCCATCCTATCCTTGCTCCACATTGTCAATCAACACCGATATCGCTTCTCAACCTTCCTTGCCACTCTTCGAACAACTACAGATTCGGAAGGTTGTTCCTATTATTCGGTTCTGGGTTGAAACTCCCTTGATCCCCATTGACCGACGTAGCAACTACCACAACAGACCCTCTTGAAGCGAAATGCTCACCTCCAAACGGTTATTCTTCCTTTTTGGACCCAAGAAATCCTTCCTCAAAACGAGTTATCTATATCCCGAACAATACTCAACCTAAAAGGTGTTAACCTAAACATCATAAACGAGCTCACACAACACACCAAAATCGACGCTATCATTTAGATGATAGATCTCACTACCCATGCTACCCCCACCAATCGTCTCAACGATAGTACTCGTGCGTACCCATGCACCTGTAAATCCATAATGGCATTGGCTAGATGTCATTATGAATTTAACTTACATGAGAGTCCTCACTATCATTATCACGACTCTCGATGATCAAAATCCTCCTTAAAGGCTTCCTAAATCTCATTTGTGTCTCCCTACTCCACAGTTTAAGTTTATGCCCATTCGGTCACCTAAATCCCTTAAACTATGGCTCTAATACCAATTGTAACGACCCAACCCACGAAATAAGCATAATAAACTTTAATATAAAAATAACGCCAAAACGACCCAAGTCAACAATATCAAAACCAAGGTTTGCGGATAACAACCTATTACACAACTGAGATTATAACGAATAATGACTAAGTCCGGGACCTAGAAACAATCTTCTCCTACGCCATGCTTCTCGCATAAACTTTTCCCTTACCCTTGCTAAAACTCTCTGCTAGGTACTTTCCTTAAAAGGTTTTTAGGTTTGAAAGAGCGAGGGTTAGATCGAAAGGTCTAGTGAGTTCCCTCAAAAAACAGTTCACAAGCCATAGCATCATATAAAGATTTATAAGCAATTATAAACCAATTCAGTTTTTATAGAAACATCACACCCGCAAATCATGCTTTCGGCACACACTAAAGTCACACATAGGCGACAACGTGTCTGGCTCATACTGCCTTATTCTGAGACACACTCCCCATTGGCATAAACAGGACACCCCCCCCCCCCCCGGTATGAGCGCAGGCTGGACCCCCCCCCCCCCCCGACTTAGGCCTTACTCGCCAACCACAATGTATGCATACATTTAACCAACAACCGAAGTATAAACCACGTTCATAATAAATTTAGCTTGTTTAAAGCTCACATAATAATAAAATGCTTTAAAAATAAACTTCCACATGCCTTTAACCACTTTAACATCGCGAAAGCATTTAGTTAGAAAACTCACCTGATTGCAAAATGTTTCATTACTCTCGCTTACGATTCCTTAACTGATCGCCTAAGGCCAAGAAGTAAAAAGATTTAATTATTAGAACCTGAAAGGGACTACCCGAACTCCCCTTCTCGGATACCCACCTATGCCAACACCCGACTGAGCACCGGGTCACCCCCGGCTCCACCCGGCACCCCGCCTCCCGGGTTCGCTCGGGCTTCACTGCCACCTCTCGGTACCAACACCCCCGGGCGCCCCGCCTCCCGAGGTTCTCCGCCCGATCCATTTCCTTACTACCCCGGGTCCCTGCCTCTCGGGTCCTCCCTAGGTGGTGCCAACTCCCGACCTTCCAACAACTCCCCGGGTCGCCCCCGAGTGGAGACTATCTGGGCTCCCCGGTTCCAGACCTCCCTGATCACCCCGGTAAGGGTTTTTTTCTCGAAGGGCCACCGCACGCACAGTGCGTCGTGGTCTACATGTCGCCGACCCCTCAACAACGCAAAGCATTGGGGTCCAGTTTCGATTAAAAAGGCGTGTTTGAATCGATACACACCATCAATCAACAACCCTCAAATCCATAACCAAAAGAGGCAAATCCTTCAAAGGTTTGAGGCCTCAACAAGAAATCAGACTACAATAAATCCCCATTTCAAACCAAATCAACCCCAAGGATTTCTCTTATGCAATTCAATCATTAAAAGGGGGTGAGATTGAGAACTTACCTAGAAGAGAAACAATTCGATTCCTTCTTCCAAATGGAGTTTTGCCTTCTCCTTTCTCAAAAATCGCCCTACTTTCCTTGAGAGTATTTCTTAGCCACCTTCAACAGGAAAATGAGCATCTGGGAAAGATGCTAGGGTTAACCCCTTATTCCACATTTACCTTCTAACCCCCTACACTTTAAACCAACAAGCAAAACACTCTAACCCCAATTATTCCTTACAAAAAGACCCGGATATTAACAGCGATAGCATTGAATTTAACCGGTAAATGCTTATCGGGTAATCTAAACGCAACAAGCCGAGAATCCATAATCGGTGGCCATAGCCATGAACTCTATCCAGGAAGAGTTCATGGCTTTTACTATGCAGCACCTGCAGAAGTGTTAAAAGGAGAAGCTTGCATAAACATAGATCTCATTCAGAAGAAACAAACTAGAAAAATACTGCACCTTAGTTAGAGAGTTATCATGACATAACGTGTTCTATTAATGTCAAGGGCATCAAATTCAAATAATGTGTTCTAGTAATGTCAAGGTTTCAACTGATGATAGTGCACTGAAAGAGTGAACAAAACAAAGTGAGAATTGAAAATCTCGAAAAACTTGTATATTTACGTAACAGGGATGTACATAATTCATAATACAAAGGTTAATTTAGAGTAATTGACCTGAAATATCCACATGCAAGTTCCCTAGAGAATTGTTTACAAGTAAAAGTTACAAGGCATGATTGTCTCAATGATACATCGGGAACGCTACCGAGAAAGAGCCTGTTATTTCCAAAATTCAAACCAATAAATCATGAGTTTATATGCATTACAATGCAACGGATATCAACTCGAGATCTTTCACCTTATCATATGCTTTGTGTTTCAAATTTTGTAGTTGAATGAGTACTAACCAATTAAGGATGTAAAAACAGCGATCATGAACCAACAAAAAAACATGTAAACAAGGTTTGGTGACAACGTATATCCATTTTGACAAAAAAAAATATCTTAACAGAAGCACTTCACCCCTAAAAGAATTTTACCTACTAGAACGCCAAAGTTTCATGACATAAAACACATTAAAAAGACGAACCACTGACCTTCGCTACCACACAAAGCAGCTCTGCCATAATGCTAATAAAGCTCTGATCCAAAACCACCTTAAGGTAACCAATCAGCTGGAGTAAAACTGATAGCTTCTGTTTAAGCCTGCAAGACCAAGACCAAGAAGTAATTGATAAAACAATTAAGAAAAATACAACCAAGGAAAATCCAATTCCGAGTATATATTACACTCGCCGAACCTCCATGATAAGATCTAAGGATGGTAATGACATAATTTCTAGTTTCCAGGCAGAAGAAGCATAGGGAACAAGAAGGTTAGATGCAACATATTTTACAGGATAAGACGAATGGTGCAAGAACATTGGGGTAATCATTTGAACCAGTGACCCATATGGCGCAATATTGGAAAGGGCATGTTGTGTAAGAAGAATAGCATGTAGCTATAGATATAGACACCTCTAATATCACACCATTTTCTTTCTTCTGGAACAAAGAGAAACCGAGCATACATAAGAGAATAACAAGCAGTTGGCTTGTCTAATCATCTACAGAACCATCACCGTCAATAAACATGTCAACAAAATCATTCGGCTTCATATATCTTCAGTCCAAAGCCAATGAAGTGACACAGTTTAAACATGTAATGTAATTCTATAAAAAGAATCACAAAGACTGCATCATATGAAGGGAAAAAGACCATTTCCAGAAAGATAGAAGGCAGGCATGTGTATTTGCAAATAGACACCATTTAAAGTCACCATGTTATATAAACCATACAAGATTTACATAAACTACACTACTTATCCAATGCAGTTTGTCGCTTGTTACATTGCAAAAGATTATACACAAGTCAAGAAAAACAACAACAACAAAATTCAGCACAACTCTGATAGAAAAAAGCTTAAATAATGCAGTAAAAATTGACAACTTATATGCACAAATGGACTCAACGAATCTCCCTATCATTTGTTCTACTATGCAATTGGTTTGAGCTACCAATTCACCTAAAAGCTCAAGTGGTAGATAGAGATCCCGACATTTCTATTATTAGAAGCTTCTATCCTTGTCGAAAATAGAAAACATGAAAAAAAACATGGCAGTTAAGAACATGCAGTTCCTAGAAAAATAACAAAATGTAGTGCAAAAGAGATGTCATAATGAATCATCACATGTTTTTAGTAAGTCGATGATTTTGCTGTTCAAATCTGTAATACAATGTAAACTGGAACATTATGTTCTTGCAGGCCAGATGGATTGTGCATTGTGACCAGTCGAAAGAGCAAGTCAGGTTGAGCATCAAACAAATCTAGTGAAGTGGAAATTCTAGGTCAACGACAATAGCATTGTCATCAAAACTAGTTGTGGCAGGCTAGAAATAAAAACTACCTTGTCCAAGTCACTCTTCACTTGACGCCAACATCACCGAAACACTTCCTTTGTACTCAACACCTCTTCTCACCAATGCACATAAAGGTCACCTTTGGAGGCCCAACATTCTAAATCTTATATCATATCCTAGGACACAAGGTCAAACTTGCCCTTTGATGGAACTCCAAGTCAAAAAGAAATTATTGGGCAAGAAATCTCTTTAACTCAATATCAATGAGACGCAACTCATCAACTATATCACAAAATAAAGCAAATAAAATGACCATATACTTGGACGTGTAAATAAAGCAAATACATGTATTACGATTGAAATGGAAAACATATGTATAGGAACAGAACAGACCTTGAACTTTCGACAATGATCCACCTTTCTCAAGGCGAATCAACTCACCAACAACATCTTGATCCTAACGTTCATGAATATTCTTCACAAAAACACTCGGGAACCTCAAGTTATCTCTTCAACACATTCTTCAACAAAATGAAGCAACTACCACTATGGCCGCTTTTGAAGAGCCATGGGCAAAGAACTATAAATGCCATCCTTCAAAAGTCGTTCTCTCCAACTCTTTTCTTTATTGTACACCCGAAACAACTCAATCTTCAAGTACGGTAATGCATTTCTGTCGAAATCAATATGTAAATAGAAGGCAATATAAGTACATCCAAAGCAGTATCCACGAGAGAAATAACATAGTCCCATGACCATGAAGATGAAATTGTTCGATTTATACAAACTAAACATCCAAGAAAAAGATAAAAATTGCATACTGATATTCACAGATTAAACATCACCTAACATCTTCTACATGAAAAATGCACAAAGTATAAAACTTATAGATATCTAATCACAAGAGACAGAAGCATTATTTTCATGTCTGATGGATCAAGATTTGTGACTAGATACACGTTGCGTTTGAAAAACTTGAATTATGGAACTAAAGAATTGTTTACAATTAGAAATTACAAGGTATGATTGTCTCAATGAAGCATTGGGAGCGCAACCGAGAAAGAGCCGGTTATTTCAGAATTTCAAAGCAATAAATCATGAGTTTAATTATATGCATTACAGTGATATGGATATCAACTCAAGATCTTTCAAGTTATCATGCTTTGTGTTTCAATTTCGTAGTTGAAGGAGTACTGACATTTTAAGTAATGTTAAAGGGGTGATCATGAACCAACAAAAAATTTTAAACAAGGTTTGGTGACCACAGATATCAATATTGACATAGAATGTCTGAGCAGAAGCCGTTTACCATTAAAAGAAATTACCTACAAGAAGAACAAAGTTTCATGACATAGAGCACATAAAATAAGCGACGAACCACTGACCTTCGCCACCACTCAATCATGAGACAAGTCTGGCAGCTCTGCTACAATGCTGATAAAGCTCTGATCCAAAAACCACCGTTTGAGCAAAATTGACGGCTTCTGCACAATTTAAGCCTTCAAGACCAAGACCAAGAGGTAATTGATGAAACAAGAAAGAAAAAACGACCAAGGATACTCCAGTTTTTAGTATAAATTACGTTCACCAAAGTTGAAACCTCCATGATAAGATCTAGAGAAGGTAAAAACAAAATTGCCAGGTTCCGGGTAAAAGAAGCATAAGGAAAATGATGGTTAGATACGACATATTGTACAGGATAAAACCAATGGTGTAAGAACATTGGGTTAATTACTTGCACCTGTGACCCATGTGTCACAAAATTAAAAAAAAAAAGGCATGTTGTGTAAGCAGCAGAATAACATGTAACTAGAGATATAAACACCTCTAAGATCACACCATTTTTATTTCTACCCAAACAAACTTAAACCAAACATATATAAGTGATTAACAAGCAGTTGGCTTGTCTAATCATCTACATAACCATCACAGTTAATTCATTAAATTACCCACTTATGTTTTCCGTTTTTCTCACCGTGCTGGCGTTCTGAAACTTCATTTAACACCACACAGATGGTACACCATATGAGATAACACACTTGTCAATAAAATCACACATGTTCAAATAATATCCAGTCTATTGGCACTGAAGTGAGACAGTTTCAACAGAAAGTTTCATTACCGTAAACAGGTAATTTAATTCTTTAAAGAGAATCACAAAGACTGTGCACCAAATCAACAAATTAAACTGTGAAGGGACAAAAAACATTTTCCAGAAACCTAGAAGGCATAGATAACAGGCATGTGGTATTTTCAAATAGACACAATTTAAAGACGCCATGATATTATAAACCAAAGATAAATTACACCATTAAACAGCTTTCTTAAGCCAATTAATCCCATCGACAAAATGACCTCCAGAAAGGGCGAGATGCATATATGACATGGTGATGTCCTGCTTCCTCCAATAACATTTCAACTTCCAGCTAAATGATAATATAAAAGGTCAAATAATAATAATCACAAAAATAGCCTTCCATGGAAAGAAATATAATATAAGATTAGTGTAGGAACACACTTTGGCACCATAAAGGAAACATGATTCAGTATGTCGTACAGGTTGATCATACAAGACACTTTTGTAGTGTAGGAACACACTTTGGCACCATAAAGGAAACATGCTTCAGTATGTCGTACAGGTTGATTATACAAGACACCATTGGGAGAAAAAAGAAGAAAGCACATCACTTTTAGAGACTTAATTTTTACTTCAATCACCTCACCTCCGGTGTGGGATCAACACCATGGAACGTAACAACCTTAGAGCACCAAAGGAGTATTATCGACTCCATCTTATCAACCTGATCTTCAATCTTGGAGACGAGAACAGAGGAAATCTCATTACTGATATCAAGTATATTCTATAGTGAAGAACAAGAATTGTGCTCCCACTGCATATAATTATGTAAAACATCTTCAAGCAAAACCACTCTTTAAGGTATATCTTCTGTAACCTTGATTCCGAAACCAACTGCAAATTTGCATCATATTTCTGAAAAGTTGACTCAGAAACCACTCATGTGTAAATCCTAATGCATCAAATAACCATCATGATTAGACATAGTGAAAACCTTCAGGTCGTAGACTTGAAACAAAGAGATCGGGAACTAAATATGGTTTGTCCAGGACTACGCCATCGACAAAGCACCTTGACACCATCACGAGAAGGTAAAAGTGCACAAAGGTCCTAAGACATCCTGAAAGTTCTTTTTTATTAGAGGCTTACGGCGATAAATTTACTGATATCTACGGAAGAAACACAATGCATTGAGTTACAGTTCTAACAAACCTTAGAACATCCTCAAAATCAGACATCTGAACCTCGCAAGCAAGAATTTGTTTAGCATTTTAATTCCAACCAGACAGCTTGAGCAAGTACATCAGAAACTTTCTAGAACACCTTCTCCTTATTCATTTGTAGTCTGAATGACATAAGCATATGTTCACTAATAATCATAGATACACAACAGCTATAAAAGATATTCTAAATGCAACAAGCCAAGAATCCACACTCGGTGACCATAGCCATTACTTTCTGAATAGATTCCAAAAGCATTTTACTACGCAGCACCAACATGAGTGTAAAAAGGAGAAGCTTGCATAAACATAGATCTAATTCAGAAGAAACAAACTAGAAAAATATTGCACCTTAGTTTGAGAGTTATCATGACATAATGTGTTCTATTAATGTCAAGGGCATCAAATTCAAATAACGTGTTCTAGTAATGTCAAGGTTTCAACTGATGATAGTGCACTGAAAGAGTAAACAAAACAAAGTGAGAATTGAAAATCTCGAAAAACTTGTATATTTACGTAATAGGGATGTACATAATTCATAATACAAAGGTTAATTTAGAGTAATTGACCTGCAATATCCACATGCAAGTTCCCTAAAGAAATGTTTACAAGTAGAAGTTACAAGGCATGATTGTCTCAATGATACATCGAGAACGCTACCGAGAAAGATCCTGTTATTTCCAAATTTCAAACCAATAAATCATGAGTTTATATGCATTACAATGCTACAGATATCAACTCGAGATCTTTCAACTTATCATATGCTTTGTGTTTCAAATTTTGTAGCTGAATGAGTACTAACCAATTAAGGATGTAAAAACAACGATCATGAACCAACAAAAAAACATGTAAACAAGGTTTGGTGACAACGTATATCCATTTTGACAAAAAAAATATCTGAACAGAAGCACTTCACCCCTAAAAGAATTTTACCTACTAGAACGCCAAAGTTTCATGACATAAAACACATTAAAAAGACGAACCACTGACCTTCGCTACCACACAAAGCAGCTCTGCCATAATGCTAATAAAGCTCTGATCCAAAACCACCTTAAGGTAACCAATCAGCTGGAGTAAAACTGATAGCTTCTGTTTAAGCCTGCAAGACCAAGACCAAGAAGTAATTGAAAGAACAAGAAAGAAAAATACAACCAAGAAAACTCCAATTTCGAGTATATATTATGCTCACTGAGCCTCCATGATAAGATCTAGGGATGGTAATGACAGAATTTCTAGTTTCCTGGCAGAAGAAGCATAAGGAAAAATAGGGTTAATGCAACATATTTTACAGGATAAGACCAATGGTGTAAGAATATTGGGGTAATCATTTGAACCTGTGACCCATATGGCTCAATATTGGAAAGGGCATGTTGTGTAAGCAGAATAGCATGTAACTATAAGATATAGACACCTCTAATATCACACCAGTTTCTTTCTTCCGGAACAAACTGAAACCGAGCATGCATAAGAGAATAACAAGCAGTTGGCTTGTCTAATCATCTACAGAACCATCACCGTCAATAAACATGTCAACAAAATCACCCAGCTTCATAGATCTTTGGCCCATAGCCGATGATGTGACACAGTTTAAGCGTGTAATGTAATTCTATACAAAAATCACAAAGACTGTGCATTATATGAAGGGAAAAAGACCATTTCCAGATGGTATTTGCAAATACACACCACTTAAAGTCACCATGTTATACAAACCATAGAAGATTTACATAAACTACACTAGTTATCCTAAGCAGTTTGTCACTTGTTACATTGCAAAAGATTATACACAAGTCAAGAAAAACAACAAAAATGTTTTTCAGCACAACTCCGATAAAAAAAAGCTTTAATACAATGTAAACTGGAACATTATGTTCTTGCATGTCAGATGGATTGTCCATTGTGACCACCGACCAACCGAAAGAGCAAGAATGGTTGAGCATCAAACGAATCCGGAGGGTTGTTCTGCATTACCTGCCGTGAATTGGAATAGAAGTAAAAACTACCATATCAGATGAATGCACCTTTAATGGTGAAACTGTTCCTACAAGCACTTGCTAATTACATAATCACTTAACCTTGTACTTGTTTATATTAATAATTGGTATCCCACAACTAAATACGTCGATTTCATATGATCAAAAGGATTGGAGTTTTAAGTTTTCTGCAACATATGGTTGCAATGCAAATCAGCGAGTGGAACATAAGCACCAAGACTGCAAACAGAGCGTGTTGGATACATCAAGAGAATGATATCAAGCCCACCCCAATTGGGAGAATATTGGAAGCCATGTGTCAATTGTCATAACATGGAAAATAAACCAGACTATCTAAGTGGGTACACTTAAAATCCCTTACCTAGAGACAAACAAAAGCAGAAGGCCTGCAGTTGCAACCAACAGCTGAAAGATACAAGAACTGTTGTTCAAAAACATCATCCACAATTTTCAACAAATACTTCGACCCCACTATGACCACTTCAACAAGGAAGCAACTACCGGCAAAGAACTATAAATGCCATTCTTCAAAAGTCGTTCTCTCCAACTCTTTTCTTTATTGTACACCTGAAACAACTCAATCTTCAAGCAAGGTAATGCATTTCTGTCGAAATCAATATGTAAATAGAAGGCAATATATAAGTGCATCCAAAGCAGTGTCCACGAAAGAAATAACATAGTCCCATGACAATGAAGATGAAATTGTTCGATTTATACAAACCAAACATCCAACAAAAAGATAAAAATTGCATACTGATATTCACTAATTAAACATCACCTAACATCTTCTACATAAAAAATGCACAAAGTATAAAACTTATAGATATCTAATCACAAGAGACAGAAGCATTATTTTCATGTCTGATGGATCAAGATTTGTGACTAGATAAATGTGCGTTTGAAAAACATGAACTATGGAACTAAAGTATTGTTTACAATTAGAAGTTACAAGGTATGATTGTCTCAATGATGCATTATTTCAGAATTTCAAAGCAATAAATCATATGCGTTATAGTGATATGGATATCAACTCAAGATCTTTCAAGTTATCATGCTTTGTGTTTCAATTTAGTAGTTGAAGGAGTACTAACCTTTTAAGTAATGTTAAAGGGGTGATCATGAACCAACAAAAAATTTTAAACAAGGTTTGGTGACAATATATTGACATAGAAATTGTACAGAAATCAAACAGGTATATATGCATTACGATTGAAAAGAAAAGCATGTATATATTAAGGGAACAGAGTAGACCTGAAGTAAGTTTCAACAACATTTAATTTCTTGATCTCGCTCATGAATATTAATTACTTCTTTACAACGTCATTGGTCGATAGCACCTAATTAATAAACGCAGACTCTTAGTTTAACCAATGATATACATATTATTCCTGGTGTGGTGATGGAAAAAAGTAATAATCGAAGACTTACTGGATCCATTTGAGAACCAGAGCCCAAAGGAACGTAGTTGTTCCTCTTCTTGAAAGACTTTTACATTCTTCAGCAAGCAATTGTCACGTTTAACCTAAACAAATAGCATAACAACAAATACTAAACTAGGGTTTTTACGATCAATCAAACATCGATCGAGACATGAATAAAACCTGGTGGACGAGACGCATATATATATTTCGCAAGGTCGGTGTCGGATCAATCGCATGTGACCGTTGGATGTGTTAAATGCCAAGATACGGTCCAGATATTTCTGTTTTGCTTTCCTTGTGAAAATATTGAAAAAAAAAAAGGAAATTGTATTTAAAAACGAACCGTTGATGATACTACAATTAAAAAATAATTTTGTTAAAAAATAATTAAATTTAAACATAATTTTTATACTACAATTAAAAAAAAAGAGCATTAAATAGATATTCATCTTATTAAAAAAAAAGTAAATTAAGATTTTAGTCTCTATGATTTATTAATAATTTTGATTTTTATCCCTAGAGTTTAAAATTTGTAATCCTTAAAGGTTTGCGGTTTATTGTTGTTTTATTCTCTAGACTATTTTCAATTTTTAAGTAAAAAAATAAAATTATCAAAAAAACTTAGTGAAACCAAAATAATAAACAAATTTCATAATAAACAATTTATATTATATAAATAAGTTCAATTTATATCTCATAAACACTTTCTAAAAATAAAACCATTTACAAACAATAAAAATATAGAATTGGGAATTTTTAAAAATATATGATTGAGACAAGAACGTGAAAATCTTTATAATCTACTACTAGTTGGGTGTCGACGCAATGCGGCGGGATGTCATAAAATCTGAAACATGAAATTAATGTAACCATTCTTCATTTCAAAAGCAAATTTCGACGTTTTTAACATAAAAATGTATATATTTTACTAAAATATTTAATGTATTTAATGCTCTAATAAACTTTCTGTAAAAGTATATATTTATTTTATTTCCTCTAAAATCTATAATATATTAGAGCGCATCTAACATATTTTTCAAAAAAGAAATTTCTAAAATGAAAAATAATAAACAAAATTTTCAAAAAAAATCATATTTAATTTCAACGGGATCTTTATTTTTAAGATTATATTATTAAAATACTTAATATATTTAATAAAATATTATTTTATCTTTCTTAAACATTTAATTTCAAAAATTCTTAGTAGTGGAAATAATTAAAAA